>JAUBNY010001117.1:726638-736981 GCA_032275445.1 Crypturellus soui | reverse complement strand
TATGGTCCAAAAATGAATAGCTCAAGATTTTATTGGAAGAAGGTGGGGAGGGGCCTCCCCATGTTGGAAACACTTTGGTGTCTTCTCTACATACATGGCTGAGAAGCTGGAGGACCTCTGCTTGGTTGATGGTGCAGATACTCTGTCCTGCGCCTTGGGCTTGCTCCAGCTGCAGGTGCTGCCTGATGAGCTGCTCTGCCCACAGGTGGGCCAAGACAGTCCTGGCTTTCAATGGTCTGGGTCACCCTGATATCTCCTGGACCTTGGGCACCAAACCCACACCACTGCTCTCAGTCTCACACTCTAGGGTGTCCTCCCATGAGAAAATGAGGCAGTCTTCCCAGAAATGCGCTCCCAGGCCATTCAAGCGTTTACAGATTTGCCCTGAGCAGTAAATTAGAAACCAAAGATAAAACACAGCTCAGACAGGGCTGGACCTTCCAGATGAGCTGGCTACTCAAGCGAGCTGGCTGCTGCACTCTGCCCCTCACTGGCACCGCAGCAGGACTGTACACTACTGAGCTCAACTCAGTTACTCGGACTGTTCGCTGTGCCACAGCCTGCAGAAAAATTAAAACAAGTTGCAATCAAACACTAATGAAAAATAAACACTTCAGTTAAACAGTTTATTTTAGTTCAGCAGCTCTGTTCTGCTTACCCGTTGCCCAGCTCTGCCTGCTTTGCGCACCAGAGCAATACATGACAGACATAATCTATAATCAAGTGAGTCTTTTCCTGTTGATAACATGCAGGCACCATGAGCCCTACCGTGGCTGAGGCCAACCGCCTGTCAGTGAAATCCTAATCTCAGCCAGACCTGAATGAGTTACCTCCTCCTGCAGCAGCAGTACCGCGAACATGGATCTATACCCACACATTAACTCAACAGCTGAATGCTGGAAAGAGGCAGCTATGGTGCAAGCTATTAAGTTCAGTCAGAGCCTGGAGAGGTTGGTGGCTTTAAATGATAGATGCTGGGAGCGACAGCCCTGGTTGCAGACACCTTGCGTCTCTGCCAAGAGCTGCTTAACCCAACTACAAATTCGCACGGGCGTCAGGCACCAGCAGGTTTAAACAACAGGCAAAGACCTCCTTGACCTCAGCTCAGTGCTAACCTGAGACGAGCAGAACTGCCCTTGGTTTGCACAAACACCTACAAGCACAGATGTTTACTTCAGTAATGTATTTTTTTTTAACATCTGGGCTTGTCATCTTCAGATATGAGTTTTCCTTGAGATATTCTGTATTTAATTATCAGCCTTGATGGAGAGCGTGCAAGCACAGCTGTTATTGCAACATTTCACTGCCTTGACTTCCTGGCCCAGATGGAACAAACCGTGCAAAAATGAGAAATTAAGAGGAAAGCAAACTTTCTCAAACTTTCAGAATAGCTCAATGTGAGAAACGGGCTGAGATGGATTAGGCACACACGCGGAGCAGATCAAGTGCTGCGGTGATGAGTCACAGTGCTGCAGTGTTGTGACACCATGCCACGTTACTCCGTCTCTGCAGACATGCCACAGGAAACGGCTGCTCTGCAACGCCAGGCTCTGAGCCTGGGGCTACAATTAATCTCTTCGTGGGACCGGGTGAAAATTTGGTCCTGCCTTTATGTAGCCGAAAACTGTGAATTTTTTTCATGTCCAGAGCTTACGGTGATTAATGACATTATTTGCAGAGGAGGTGTTTGGTTATTGGGCATAGATGTGGAGGGTGGTACAGGTGCACTTGCCAAAGAAGCAGAGGTGCTGGTACGAGGCAGGTCCTCTCCTGAGGCAGCTCTGTGCTGGATTCCTACCTGCCATGGGCAGCCACCCAAAACCACCGCAGAAACCCTGCGGACCAACTGACAGCATCCACAGCGTTCGCCTCCTGCCATTGCCCAGGACTGTGCCCAGATAGCTTCTGAGAAGGAGACTCCAAAGACCATGTGGGCAACCTGTCCCAGCGCTCTGTCACCCTTTGGTTCCTTGAAGTGACAAGGATGCCCTATGTCTGGACCAGCAGTGCAGGACTTGGGTGGTTTCTCACCCCTTACTTCAAGTTCTTTTGGGGGGGCACCCTTTGTTTCCCCACAAGACCAAAACCCCTCTCTGGCTGTGCAGGCACCATGGGGGGCAGTTCGGAGGAGGAAAGCCCCGAAGACCAGTGCAGAGAGGCCATGGACGGGGTCCACCTTGCCTCACAGCACCCACCTAGCACCAGGTGTCTGCTGCAAGCACCCTGCTCCCGGCAGTCCTGCTCTCCGAGCGCCCACCAGCCCCCATCCCACCATCACCTTTCAGCATACACCAGATCCGCTCTGGCTGGAAAGGGTCTATTTCTGTCGTGTTGGTTTTACCTCGGTTTGGGTGGTGCTGGGCCAGCACAGTACTACAGAAGGAGCCTAGATGGCTGGTTGAGGCCAAAGATTTACCTCTCACATAGACGGAATTAAGCAAGACTGATCCTCGCTCTGCTGGTTTTCCAAAGGCCATGCAAGACTGATGCAAATGTGGATTTGCACGCAGATTGCTCTGGTTCATGCCCTAACCTCTCCTCTCTGGGGGCAGGCATCTGACAGCATGCCAATCTGCAGCATCAGTGGGAAATATTCCAATACCCCAACAGTAAGGACTGCTCAGAGCACTTTTTGCTCTCAAAATGAAGCAGGCTACTTCCTCGGAATAATATTTGATTAGCACAACCGCAATGCATCCATCACGACGGTTGTTTGCGAGCAGGGGCCGTCGCCGGCACTGGCTACCGCGTGCTGCCCAGCACGTCCCCTTCCAGGGCTCTGCTCCTGCCCAGGAGCATCGGTGGAGATCGTGAGAACTTGTCTTCATGGGAACTCTGGATACAGCCCAGATGTCTCTTTTTCCTTCTGGCCACGGTTATGGAGAAGAGGGAAAAGTGCCCTGGACCCTCTGGAGGGCCAGAGATATGCAGTTTACAAGGTTAAAAGAGTGGATTTTCTAAGGATGCAGGATTTCAGACAGTTTTATGGAGCTATCCCCCATTGCCTGTGTGATAAAATAATCTCTTAGGATAGCTCATCCCGTATTAGCTTCCTGATTCCTCTCCCAGACTCTTGAGCTAGGCCAGGCCATACTTCATTAGTTCACTGAGCCCTGTTGCACCTGCCACATGCATGTTATTAGGCCACTGCTGATTAAATAATTCAGCCTCCCTGAAATGGTAGCCCTCCAGAAAGTGGGTTATGTGCTGAGGTCAAGCTTGTTTGCCTCAATGAAGGCTGGTGGAAATGGCCAACATTGCTGGGCTGGGAGGGGAGAAGGAATCGCAATAACAGGCAGATTTTTGCCAGGAATATGGGCTGTGTGGTATGTGCCTCCAAAATGCACTCACAGGGAAGGCCATGGCTCTCCAATCTCGCTGAGACATGGCAGCAGGAACTCAGCTTCACAGATTTTCCCAGTGGAAACACCCAGGTTGATAAATATGATGGGTAAAAAAATATGATATGAACTAAAAAAATGCAAGTCACAATTCATAAGTAAAGTATAGCAAGGTATGTCTTCTAATACCTTTTATGAAGCTGGATACTGTTGTAAATAGGGCAGTGATGTTCCTATTTCTAACAGGACAATATTGACCTTGTGCTGGTGTCCCAGCACTGTGGCAATCTTAGCAGAGAAAGTAAACCTTGGAGCAATAGGAAAATACAGCTTCTGCATGTTTTCTCCTTTATAGTGGGTCTTTTGAGGTCATGATTATTACTGAATATCAAATAAAATATTAGTGATTTTGATGCTTAAAATACTTCAGTGTGGAATAAATAAAAACTGTGCACAATAGTGAAGCTTTTTATTTGTTTTGGAGACTGGAAAGGGCAATATTGAAGTTGTTTGTGGTTTTCTCATACCACTAGTATATAAACATTAGATACAATGCTCTGGGATGGCAGAAATGCTGTTTTATGTGCAACGGCATCTGAATTCCACTCCTACATATCTGATCTCTCCAAACATTGACTGTATTTCTTAAATCTCCAGTTGCTTAAATCTTCAGAAGCAAGTGATTTCATAAAAGAAATCTAAGATTTGATTTAACAAAATCTGTGGTCAAGCAGTAAAAATGAGCCCTAAATACAAAGTAAAGATTCAGTAGATAAAAAACAAATTAAAAGAATTTCCCATTTCATTTCTACATCTCAATATTTTTAAGCCTACCTTATGGTTTTGGAAGCTTGATTCATAAACTTAAATCATTGAGCCTTGTAACACCTTGGTCGACATGACACAATGAAAGTGAAAAATTACATCCTTCAAAGAAAAGTCAATCTTCCTACTAACTCTTAAGCTTTAATATGCATTCCCTCCATTTACAAGGTATTCTTTACTTCTACATTTCACTCAACTTGCACAATTAAAATAGGCCAGTCTTTCTGAGCGCTATGGCTAGTGTGAGCTGCTGAAATCCTGCTTTAAAACTTCAGCACCTGCCTACAGCAAACTTATACACACAGCAAACAGATTCACCTGCCTCAACATCACCCATTTCCCACTGCATTAAAAGGTATATAACAAAATTGTCAAAAAATAACAACTACTGATACACACATCTAGGCTGTGGATTAACATAAATAATCTGTACCCTTCTAACAGATCAGAGGATTATACTGTATGCTATTGTGTAGTCAATAAATAATCAACCTGATTTATTTTATACAAAAGCTAAGTCTGAGGCCTGAATTATTAGTTCTTCCTGCATGATAAAAGGCTGTTACACAAGGCAAAATGTGCAGCGTTTTCTTAGCACAAAGGTGAGAGCAACTCTCAAAAGGCTTTGCAAAATTCAAAGAGGAGCAACAAATATACCTATTTAAGGGAAATAAAAATTGAGGTATTGATTTTATTAGTGCAAAATTTGATATTGCATTTCTCTCCTGCCTTCATCCTGTCTTTTCCTCTTAAGACTGATAGATTGGACTGCTAATGAGATACTTCAGGATGTAAAATTACTTGCAAAATTATCCTTCTCTCTGAGAATTTCCCAAGCACGACTCAGCTTTACCATTACCATAAGCTCCTGAGAAGCTCCTGAGGTTGGGATTTGCATTCTCAGGAGATGCACACATTGATGCCGTTATCTGAGGGAGCAGAAATCAAAGCACACAAGGTCAGAAGACAATCTTTATCTGTCTGAAGACACACAGTTTTTTAGCTCTGTTTTTCAGTGAGATACAGGCTCTCAGCCAGCTACGGCTTGACATTTCCTCTCCAGTTTAAGTAGAAATTTCTCCATGCAGTTCTCCAAGAAATGTATATGTACCTGCCACAGGACGGGGTGGATCCCGCGTGCTTCGGATAGTTTAGGAAAAAAAAAAGACATAGAAAAAGGAAGGAAAAAGGAAAAGATGTCTCAGGTCCGATGAAGCATTGAGGAGTGAGAGAAAGAGACCAAACTTCATTCACATATCCTTTCATTGAACTGTAGAGTTATTTATAAATACCCAATCGATTTTGAAACCTCTCTTCCTGTCCAAGGGAAACAAACAAGCAAACAAAAAACAGAAGGCAGAAGCTGGGCTAACCAAACCTCTGCTATAGATGATGGAAAAACTTCCAGGGTTCCAGCTTATCCCTGAAGAGCAGCCAGTTAAGAAAAAAATGATAAACTGGTTGGTGTCATGATTTACTTTAGAGAGTCACTGCCTCAGAAATGAGGTGACCACAAACCGACTTAAGTTCTGTTTATGCTATTTGAAAAAAACAATTTGGGCAAAGAGAAAAGATCCAGAGAGGCACCAAAAAAGAAATGTCTGGAAAAAGACTGACAGAACAGATGATAGAAATTCCTATGTTTCTACTGAATAAACATAACACAGGAAATGATAAATATATATGTGTGTGTATGTATATATCAAATAATCAATAACAGATGGAAAGGCAGAAACTTCTTTAAATATGTTCATATAGAATTTTTACTTCAGGGTGTGTATTACAGGTATTTTATTATAGGTATTCCTTTCTCAATTTAGGTAGGAAGGAAATTACTATGGTCAAAAGTGAAGCAAATGTAGGCTGTAGTGCTTCAGGCTTTAAATCCCAGGGATGCTAGAAGAAATATCAATTTATTGGTCAATAATTGACAATGTATTGCCAAGCAAAGACTTGCTTACTGTACCATTTTTGCCAACTTCATGGTTCTTCCTGTTTCTGTCATTACTTTTTGATACTGGCCAATATCAGAGTGACATACTGGATTAGAGGGACCAATCTGAAGCAAAAGTTCTGCATATTCTGCATTAGTGTTTTGTCTCCCTGTTAACTTCTCTCAAACTCATGTTTCTATAGTGAGTCTGAGGTTAGTGCGGGCTTTTGCAGCCTTCCAGTATGCACCTGCACAGTTGAAAATCCACAACGAACTGCTCAGATCACCCCAGTCCACCCAATACCCGATCAAGAAGCCACTCGATGTTTAATCACCTCATGTCTCCTTAGCCAAAGCCACCTCCAAATGAGATTTGTAAACTGAACCAAATACTTTGTACATGAGAGCAAGACCAGACTAAATCTCCCAGGCCATGGGTTCAAAAGCAGGGATGGCCAATTATAATGGCAATTATTTTAGTATTGGGAAAGCAATCCAAGTAGCAGCTGTTTTTGGCCATCCAGTATGGCACTAAATACTGGAAAGCAGCGTTTTGCAAGGAGTGCTTTGTTAATCCTAGGGGACATTTTTGGCTGATAGGTTCAAGTGAAGCTGATAATTTCGTGAGCCTCACTTTCTTTAGTGCCCGATTTGAGATACCCTAAGGGGCGCTGCTTTTCTTTTGGTGCAGAATGGTGTCTCACAGCAAGGTTTCCCCCAGGCGCTAATCACCTTTGAAAAGGAACACCTAGATGGCCCAAGGTGATTACCACAAAGGGAAATTACTGTGAGAATTCATTAATAATACAGGAAGGCATTATTCTTCATAGAGGATTTAGTGTCCTTTAGGAAAAGCAGAGATCTCTGAAACAAGACACAGGTGAGATGGCGTGCTTGCCTTTCTCTCCTAGATAAGACCATGGAAATTGTAGTAAACAATGCAAGCTTTGTGCCAGCCTGCTGAAGGCAAGGATCGCTGCCTTAACGGGCTACAAACGTTGTAGACAGATGGTATGAACTACTTAATTGTTCAAGTGACCTTGGAACAAAATAATTTGTATATCAAGTGGCAGTCTTGTCTATAAACCTCCTCACAGAGAAGTACTGAGCAGAGCTTTTTGGGCACATTATTTCTTTGTGTGAAGGTGGAAGAAGACGATGGAGATGCAGTGGATTTCCTGCTGCCTCAGGACAGGGCAACAAAATCAACTTTTTCCAATTCATGTTTTTTCTCCATCTTGGTCCTATCAGTACTGGAGAGTTGATATAATGCTTTATTTTCCTCTTTTTCACCTTGCCAGATGCTGAATGTTATTTGTTGTCCTGTGGCCTGATAACGCTCTCTACGCCACTACTGCTCTTCAATATAGTACAAGGATATCTTGGTGGAGGCCCGTGTGGCAATGTGAAATTGTGTGTTTGCACCTACCAGCTACTATATCCAGCACAAGCATGAACAAGGTTCTTATATAAACCAAGGACAAGAAATGAAAAAAAGTCTTTTTTTCCTTCAAAAAAACAGACTAGATGCAATACACAGCCTTGATCTTGTCTGTCCCATCGCATTTCTGATGCACAAAGCATGCTCAAAATGTCCTCAGATAAGACAGTCATCCTAGTTCGTGCTATTTAAGTTAGCAATCAATAAATGTAAACCAATTCAGGATTTCACCAAGAACAGAGATCTGGCATTTATCACAGAGCACCACTGGGATAACACAGCTGGGATGCAGTTATTTTCACTGCTTCCAGACATGTGTCCCAAACGAAGTGTGCTGGGGGCATACTGGGGAGTTGAGAGTCTATTTTTCAAGAAGAATAAAAGGGAATCGGTAGAATTCTACGAGCAGAAACTGCTATATAAAAACAAAGACTTGTAAATTAGCTCTAACTTAAGACAATGGAAGGATAAGATGATATTTTGAAGCTTATTTATTTCTTTTCTGTCCCCTTTCCACTAAGAACTATTTTTGTAGAGTAGGAAGGTGCAACTTTTATTCTTTAACACAGATTACTGGAAATGTGAATTTAAATATGGAGAGCCAATCTAGAATTGCATGAAGGCACCCCAGAGTACCATACAATTTTAAAAATTAAGAATGGAAGAGTCATCTAAATCTATCCTGCTGCCAATGCAGAATAGCTCCCTACAGTATATTTACAAGTTTTTAGCGCCTTGGCTTTGTGCCTCACGTGCACCAGAGACATACTTCTAGGCCAATAAAGCATCCCTTGTCATGGCTTAATGTTGTAAGAATTAATTTATCACTAATTATTTCTTATTTTAAAGCCCTACTCTTTGAATAGCTGTGACATAATTCTTAAAAAATTGCAGCAGTTGAGGAGTAGAAGAAATACACTGTATCCTCCAGCTCCCTGCACATAAGAAGAGATCTTCAGATACACTCTGCTTTTTCCAGTTGAATTTTAACTCTCACAGTTGACAGACCATCCCTCTCTCCTTAGTATCCAACAGATGCTTCTGGCAGGCTGGCAGAGAAAATGCCATGATTATGAGGGGGTGCTGGTGGGGATTTACTTGACATTCTCGCACTGCTCCTGTTCGGGCACTCCAGTTTACCCTCTAAAAGAACTATTTCTTCATGTTTATCTCCTTAACATTGAAAAAGGTACAATCATGAATGTTTGGATTGAATCCTGGCAAAGGGAGGCCTGACAAAGTAAAGACGAAGTCTCAACTGAAACCCAGGAAGACATGATGTCACTTTAAATAATTCTCTCTCAGTCTCTCCTGCATACATACATAAAATCCTGGAATCATTATGGTTGGAAAAGACCTTCAAGATCACTGAGTCCAACCATAAGCCCCTCAACACCCTGACTGCTAAACCATGTCCCTAAGTGCCTCATCTACACTTTTCTTTAACCCACCACCACCCTGGGCAGCCTGTTCCTATGCTTGAATGTACACAGCTCAGTGTAAGTGGTGTACGCAACCTCAGTGCAAGTGATTTCACCTTTCGCAGTTGAACTTCGGCCTTTTCTACTCTCTGTTTTTTACGTAACAAGTCACAGTTTCTGCTCTTCTATTAGATCTGTACAGCTGGAACCTAAATAAAGAACAAAAGCAAGGCAGTATGAAGTTACTGGATACTTTTATTTTAATGTAGCACCCAGTTTCATATCACATACATGGACATTCTGCAGCTGTGAAAACAAATTGCTTAAAACTTTCTATCTACTTTAGAAGTTAAAATTCAAATATTAGTAGCCTCAAGGTATTTTTTTAAGACTTAGAAGGATAATGCTTGCAATACCATTTTTCATATAAAAAAATCAGTATCAGAGTAAAACATAATGCATATGTTCATAGCACATTATCATGAAGATAACCAAACACAGCTTAAACATACATTTTTTTCTTATGGATACTACATCATTTGGGTTTTATTTCCCTGAAAAAGTATTTTTCTTCACTTTAGTCAAAAAATATGTGACTTCTGTAGGACCTCTTTTCCTTCTGGCTTTCATACCACTGTGCATTTTCTCGTGAAGGACTGCGTGTGCTGAAGGCTAAAGAGCTGATGGTAGCGTGGAAAACTGACCCTCCTCATACTCAGGCTAGGAACTTTTACCAACTCTTTCTCCCAGGCTGGCAGCTCAGCTGGGGAACAAGCAGCTCATACAGGCAGCAGCACCAGGGAAAGGTAATTTCCATATTATGTCGATCCTAAAAGCTTTCTGTGAAGAGCTCTGAGTGCCAGCCATCCCTCTGGGGTTGTTTTACAACACAAACCACCCTCGTCCTGTGCTGGGTAGCCCCGATAGCATCACACGCTCAATATCTGGATGACAGTTGAACAAGTTCTTCTCCCCGATGCAGCAGAAGAATTCCCAGCAGCACAGCATAAAAATAGTTTGGAGATAATCTTTTGAGTTAAAAGGATATTTATCAACATACTGTTAACAGGGCTATAGCCACCAACGACTGACATTTCTGCTATGTCAGCCACATGAAAGTTCTCTAGAAAGCGATAATACTATTTCCACTGCACCCCAGTATTAATTTAATGGTCAACATCCTCCTGCTAATTATTAAGGGCTGCTGTTGGTAACAGGCAGTTTGTTTAAACTGATGTTTCTGAAATGGAAACTATTCACCTTGCTTAATACTAGGTCATTATTTATATTTAAAGGCTCAATTATTATAGCTTGATCTACAGAGTTAAAAATCAGAACACTTAGTTCAACATTTTCCTTTTTCACTTGTGAATTACCATGTA
>JAUBNY010001117.1:596517-607238 GCA_032275445.1 Crypturellus soui | reverse complement strand
GGTTGGACTAGATGACCTCTAGAGGTCCCTTCCAACCTTAGGCATTCTATGATTCTATGATTCTATGATTCTATGACATCACTGTAGCCTCTGTGCCTCCCTGGGCTGCACCAGACTGATGCTGTTAGCTGTTCTTGTGATGTTGCTGTGGCATGCTTTGGAGAGTGTGAGGCTGATGCTGCCAGCTGTGTTAGTTATGTGACTCTGGTGTCTCTTCCTCACTAGGCCACATGAGGCTGATGCTGCCAGTTTTGCTTGTGACGTCAGTATTGGCCTCCGTGCCTCATTTGGCTGCACAAGGCTCATGCTGATGACTGTGCTTGTGACCTCACTATTGCTTCTGTGCCTCTTTGGGAAGGATGAGGCTGATGAGCTGCCCTGTGCTTCTGACATCCTTGTTGCCTCTGTTCATCATTGGGCCACTTGAGGCTCATGCTGCTGGCTGTGCCTGTGACATCACGATGGCCTGTGTGCCTGACTAGGTAGCATGAGGCTGCTGCTGCTGGCTGTGCTCATGAGGTCGCTATGGACTCTATGCCTGACTGGGAAGATGAGGCTGATGCTGCTGACTGTGCTTGTGACGTCACTATGGCATCTGTGCCTGACTGGGCAGCGTGACGATGATGCTGCTGGCCCAACTTTTGAAGTCATATGGCCCTTTTGCCAGACTGGGCAGCGTGAGGCTGATGCTGTCGACTGTGCTTGTGACGTCACTTTGGCCTTTGTGCCTCATTGGACAGTGTGAAACCAACGTGACTGGCTGTGCTTGTGACCTCACTGTGGCCTCTGCGTCTCATTGGGCAGTGTGAGGCCAATGCTGCCAACTCTATTTGTGACATCACTGTAGCCTATGTACCTCATTGGGCCGCGCCAGGTTGATGCTGTCAGTTGTTCCTGTGATGTCACTATGGCCTCTGTGCCTCATTGGACAGCCTGAGACCGATGATGCGGATGTGCTTGTGACATCATTATGGCCTCTGTGTCTCACTGGACTCTGTGAGGCTGACACTCTGGCTGGTGCTCTTAACGTAACTATGGCCTCTGTGCCTGACTGGACAGTGTGAGGTGAATGGATGACATCTGTTATTTTGATGTCATCTCCATGATTCCTTGAACAGCATGAAGACAAGGATGCCGGTTGTGCTTGTGACATCACTTCAGCCTCTGTGCCAAATAGACCCGTGTTTGGCCAATGCTGCTGGCCGTGCTTGTGTCGTCACTGTGGCCTCTGTACCTCACTGGTAAGTTTGAGGCCAATGCTGCCAGCTGTGCTTGTGATGTCACTGTAGTCTCTGTACTTCCTTTAGCAGTGTGCCACTAATGCAGCCAATTGTGCCTGTGACATCCCTGTGTCCTCTTTGCCTCATTGGAGAGCCTGAGACCAACGGTGTGCCCTGTGCTTGTAACATGATGATGGCCTCTGTACCTTATTGGGCAGCATGAGGACAACGCTGCCGGCTGTGCTTGTGATATCACTGTAGTGTCTATGCCTCATTGGGCAGCGCTGGTCAGATGCTGCCAGCTGTTCCTGTGATGTCGCTATGGCCTCTTTGCCTCATTGCACAGCCTGAGAGCGATGGTGCTGGCTGTGCTTGTTGTGTGACCATGGCGTCTGTTCCTCATTGGGCCGCATGAGCCTGATGCTGCCAACTGTGCTTGTGACGTTACTATGGCCTCTGTGCCTGACTGGGCAGCGTGAGGCAGACGATGCCGGCTCCTCTTGTAAGCTCAGCATGGACTCTCTGACTCACTGGGTAGTGTGAAGTCAATGCTGCCAGCTGTGCTTGTGATGTCACTATAGTGTTTGTGCTTCATTGGACATCGTAAGGGCGATGCCGTACGCTGTGGTAGTGACGTAACTCTGGCCTCTGCGTTTGACAGCACAGCATGTGGTGATGTCTGGCTGCTGTGCTTGTGACGTCACTGTGCTCTCTGTGCAACTGTGCTGTGTTTGTGACGTCACTGTGGCCTCTGTGGCTCATTGGGCAGCATGAGGCCAGTGCTGCCGCCTGTGCTTGTGATGTCACTGCTTCCCCTGTGCTTCCTCCAGGCGCTGGGAGCCTGATGATGCAGGCTGTTCTTGTGATGTCACTATGGCCTCTGTGCCTCCTTGAGCAGCGTAAGGCCAGTGCCGCCAGCTGTGCTGTGATGTCACTGTGTCCTCTGTGCCTTATTGGGCAACATAAGGCCAGTGCTTCTGGCTGTGTTTATAATGTAACTATGGCCTCTGTGTCTCATTGGCCATTGTGAGGTGAAGTTTCCCAGCGTGTTTGTGATGTTGCTGTGGTGTCTGTGCCTAACTGTGCAATGTGAAGCCAATGCTGCCAGCTGTGCCTGTGACATCATTAGGGCTTCTGTGCCTCACTGGGCAATATGAAGCTAATGCTGCCAGCTGTGTTTCTGATGTCACTATGTCCTCTGTGGCTCACTGAGCAACATGAAGCACAATGGCTGTGCTTGTGATGTCACTATGACCTCTGTGCTACATTGACCAGTGTCTGGACAGTGCTGCCGGCTGTGATTGTGACGTCACTGTGGCCTCTGTGCCTCATTGGGTGCTGGGGCTATTTAGTCTGTAGAACAGGAGGCACTGGAGAGACCTTGTCTCTCTCTACACTATCTGATAGGTGGCTGTAGTGGAGCAGGGTTTGATCTGCTCTCCGGATAACTTTTGAAAATAGGACAAGAGGAAATGGCCTCAAGTTGCCCCAGGGGAGGTTGAGGTTAGACCTTAGGAAGAATTTCTACATGGGGAGAGTGGTGAAGTATTGGAACAGGCTACCCAGGGAAGTGTTGGAGTTACCCTCCCTGGCAGTGTTCAAGAAATGTATACATGAAGCACTTAGGGACCTAGTTCAGCAGGCAGAGTGTTGAACGGCTTATGGCTGGACTTGGTGATCTTGAAGGTCTTTTCCAACAATAATGATTCTATAATTCCACGATGGATGTTTGCATCAGTTTATCTGAGGCATGCTTTGCTTTCCTGCATACTTGAGGAAAATGATGCTTTATTCCAGGCAAACCATCAAGACTGTGTAATGATAATAAACACATTAGAGAAAACTAAGTGCTGCAACTGCTGTTTTACTTTTTCAGTACTCACTTTTGAGTTTTTGCACGGATCTGACTGTTTTTAAACAATTTTCTAATTGAGATAGTCAGTAGATGCAGTATACCCGTATCTACCTACTGGTTTCAACATTCATCTGCTCCACATAATGTATAAGCTGTGTCAGCAAGCCAAGCACATATGTTGAAGCTGAAAATGACCAAGTGCAGATAATTCCTCTCAAGTATATCTGGTGATTTGATGCATGATGCAGCACATACGATCAAGAACGTACAAGACTTTTTTTTTTTTACTGAAATGAAAATACAGTATTTCATACTCAGTTTTGAAATAAGTATATTTTAATAAAATGTAGCTTATGATTCAAGTCACTGTTGTACCTCACAACTAATTTATGACCCATTTTACACATACAGAATATGATGAACAATGGCCTTCAATAATTATTTCCATTACAAAGTGCTGGAATCAAAGAATATGTTTTGAATGTTTGGACACAGATACGAACGATGCTGATGAATTGCAAATAGTCAACCTTAAGTGGCTGACAGACATTCTTTGATAGCTGTAATATTTGTAAACTGCCTTTTCCATGGCAATACTGACGGGTGAAAAACACTTAACTGCAAGATTATTGTTGTGCTTGCATATATATATATAAAAAATTTGGCCAGGTGCAAGTATAAAGAAGGCAAAGACAATCACACAGGTCACCTACATTACCTACAGACCACCCTGATAAACAGATGCAACGGATTTTGTTCACTAAAACTTGTACTTCTCCTCAGAGCACACTACAATGCAAGTTGGCTTGCAGAGCGTATATTGAGTCTTCCGAAATTGGCCGTGGGGAGAATGCCTCTCAATTCACAGTTTAATCAAGCCCTACATGACATCATTGAAAGACAATTTTGCTTACCATTCTCCAAATATAAATCACACTTTGCCAGCCATATTCCAGGCAACCATTGCCAAAACAATACTGCTGTTTAAGTGAAACACACACACAATATCCCACCCAAATGCTGAAACTTTCAAGGGGCCACATAATTAAGCTTGTGAGAGCTAACAGAACTCACTCAGAGCCAAGAAGCCTGAGAAAGATTTCTTTTGTTCAGTATTGGTGTTTCAGCAGATCAATACTCTGTAAAAACATGTAGACACTGAAAAGTTTAATCTTCACTTTCCTAGCATTTTAGGAATGCTAGAGCACTTTGTGAGTTTAGACACATACTTGGCAGCAGATATCAAAACAAGCAATAAGCGTTGCCAAAAGCAAGTTGGTAACTTATCTTGTATGATCAAGGCCTTAGTCTGTGTTAACATACCCATTAGTGCAGTCCTATGTAGCAGATTATTCCGCAGCTTCCAGTTAATTCAACAAAATTCTCATTTTCAATAATTACATAGCTTTTTAATACCTAGCTTTAACACAATTCTGGTTTGTGCAGGTTCAAGAGATAAATAAATGTTTTTTTGGCTTCTTCAGCAGAACATTTCTGCTTTCAAAGCTCTGGCCTATATAGGAATGGTTCATTCCAAACGCTCCTGCTTGAGGAGTTGGCTGTCTATCTCGGCCTCCTCCAATTCCCATGCTACAACCTCTGGCTGCTATTTCCAGCCCTGGCACTCCTCAGCCTCCCCTAGACATTTTCCATAACTGGATTCCTTCTTTGAAATAACAGGGCCAGGACCTGGATTGAGCCTGGATGGCTCAGCCCACGAAGAGTCGCTCACAGAGTGAATATGAAAATGCCAGCTCTCACGTGGCTGTGCATTTCCTTCTCTGTTGCCTGCTGAGCAGAAGGAACTGCACTGCAGAGCTAACTCCAGCCCCTCCTGGGGCTCAGGGCCTTAGCTTGAAACCAAATCAGTTTAGTCTCACTCCTAACTGCCTTTATTTCCACTATTCTGTCTGAAGATGTTATTGGCTGTCCTCAAGATCTCTCCTTTGGTTAAGGCTATTTTTTAAGTGAAGTGCTATTTACTCAAGTTGATTAGAAAGCAGTTAAATAGAATAGCCTTTTGGTCAGCAGTAGCTGAAAGGAGAGAGGAGAGAAGGGTTGGGTGTGAGGTGTATGCTGAAGTCATACACCTATCTCTATGCAACTGTGTCACTGACACAAGAAGACGCGTCGCTCACCACATTAATCAGACAGTACTACAGACTCTTAAGAGACAACCCTAACATATAAAACTCTTGTAATCCTGCCTGCTATTATGTGAGTGGGAATGCAAGTATGCAATTGCATTTATTTGCATGCCTTTATTGCAACTAAAAAATCTGTCAAACAGGTATTTCTTGTAGTAAATAAAATAAAACAACCTATTGTAATCTCCACTGTTGAAAAGTATTTAGCAGTGGTCTCTGTAAACATTTTTACCTATATTTTTGGGACTATAAAATGGGATTAGTATCTAAGTTTGTAGTGTAACTTAGGGCTTATTATTTGAGACATACTAAATAATGTCTACTAGCATTCTTTGCTGTGGCACCTCTGTTTGTTTCAGACGTATAGAGGCTGCCTGATAACTGCTGGATCTCAAAGAAATCTCCATTTTACCATCAACGCCCTGGACACACGTGCATGGACCAGTATAGGGTGCGATATGGAGAAAAGAGGGGAAAAAAAAAGCCTTCTGCGACCAGACCTTGCTTCTTGTGCAAAGGAGCGGAGATTTCTTCTTTCTCTGCATGGCTTTGCGCTGCAGCCTGCATGTAACTGTACGGTGTCAAGGTAGTGCCACCTCCTGCACAGACTACTGAAGTGCACACTGCAGTCTGGCACATCGTCCCGCTCTCCTTTCTTCATCCCCTTCTGCTTTTTCCCCTCCAACCCAGCAGTTTCATGAATGTAGCTACCTCTGCATATTTTACATATTTTTAATTCCTGCTGAGATTGTGGGTTTTTTTTAGTTTATGGTAAATATGTCATCTGTTCTTTTCTCTTTTTCTTTTTTACGACTACATTATCATTTCTGATTGGTGAAAGGGAGTATCTTGTATTTGGGGCATTTCTACAGAGAGAGTCCATTGGTTTTCATTTTTCTGTCCCTTGACTGCACTGGTCTGTTCAGGAAAACTGACAAGTTAAACCCCATTATCAGCTCTTTTCCCCAATTTCCACTTCCAATGTACAATCAATGATTCCACATTCAGCAAGTCTGCCTTGGAGTTGCAGTAACCACAAAAACAAGATTAAAAAGAGAGCTATAATAACGTTTTTGTGCTTTGTCTACTCCTGAGTGCTGTACAGACTTCACTACTTCCTGAGTTTTGAATTTTTATTTTACCTCTGGCCGAGGCGGAATAGCATTTTGGCACTTTGACCCTCCACAGAGGTGCTGTTGGGAGCGCTTAGCATTTTGATTTCTGGCAATACTCACATTGTTCTTCTGGTTATTAAGAGGGAAAGGACTTGTGCTCTCAGCAGCCGAGGGGTAGGGAGGGCTGACGGTACTGAGGGCCAGGCTTCTCCAGGGGTACCGTCCAAGCAGCTGAACTTTATTATTAAATGTGGGGCCTCTGTCTCGCTCACGTTGCATCATGCACAACTGCATTACGACAAATGGCTTGTGTCGGGGCTTCTCGGTAGCAAAGGTGTCCCTTTTATAAATATATAAAAAATACATAGAATCATAGAATGCCTAAGGTTGGAAGGGACCTCTAGAGGTCATCTAGTCCAACCCCCCTGCACATCCTTTCAGCAATTTCGAATTTTTGGTGAACAGATCACGAACATCATATTCATGCACTTAAGGCACGTCCCTTGAGTGTATCTCGACAGGGGGAGCTCAGAGGCTCTGAGACAGTTTCTGCAACGAGCTGGCGGGGTGCTCCATAACGCCTTTAAATGCGGTTAAAAATAAATAAACAAATAAAACAGCTGACTCTCACAGCGGCAGCCGCACTGCCAGTAGTTTATTTTACTTAAAGCCCCGCCTGGCGGCATAACTGTGTCCACACCATTTATCCTGAATAAAAAGTCGTAGGAAGGCCCGGCTCCTCCTCGCCCTCCGTCCGTTGCCAGGAGAAGCCCGGCGCCCCTGGCAATCTCCCTACCGAGGAGAGGGGCCTCCCAACGGTCGGCGGCGGCCGTTACGGCCCCCGCCTCATTGGCCGGCGCTGCGGGCGTGCGCGAGGCGGCTCGGCGCGTGCGCATGCGCGGCGGCGGCGGCGGCGGCGGGAGGTGCGGGCTGGAGGGTGGCGCGTCTGCGCCGGCTGCGCTGCCGCCTGGTAGCGCTTCGCGCGCTCGCCAAGATGGCCAGCAAGGAAGGTAGGATGTCCCTCATCCCCGCCTTCCTCTTCATCCCAGCCCGGCCTGCGCGGGAGGAGTGGGGGTGGGGGTAACGGTCGCTTTTGCCCCAGCTGCCCCTCACAGAGCACCCCGTCTTCCCCCTCCCCTGCCGGTAACGGCCGCGTGGCGCGCACTGGGCCGTTGGCTCAGCTGCTTCTGGCCGCCCCCGCGCAGCACTGGAGGACACGGTGGAGGAGCGCGTCATCAGCGAGGAGTACAAGATCTGGAAGAAGAACACCCCCTTCCTGTACGACCTGGTGATGACACACGCGCTGGAGTGGCCCAGCCTCACCGTGCAGTGGCTGCCTGACGTGACGAGGTGAGAGAGCTGCCGGGGAGCCGGGACAAACCTGCTCCTTCTGCCGTTCCTTCCCTCTCTGCGCAACGGCCACTAGGTAGCTCGGAAGGTGGAGCCACAGGAGTATAGAGCAGAACCCCTCTCTCACTAAGCTTGTAAGAGTTTAGCTTATGGCTCTGAAAACCCTCTGGACGGGCAGAAGTTGTGAAGAAGAAAAAAAAAGCTACCAATTAGTACTGCAGAGGGCACCCGTAAAATTCATGCAATAATTACATGAATCTCCTTCCTCTGTAAAATTCCACTGACATGAGTGGTGTTAATCTTGGTGGTTAGGTGATCACTTAATTCTGCATGCCAGAATGTTTGGGGAAGATGTAGAAAGATGTGAGATAACTAATCATGGCATGGAGAAAATGACATGTGGAATTTTTTTGAGGGTATGGAGCCCTTATGAGGAACACTTCTGCTTGCCTCGTATTTTGCAGATTGACTTAATATTCAGTTAAAAACGTGATATTTCCAATTATCCAGTGTCAAAATATGTAAGCCATTTAAGGCAAGGACTCTCTCTTTGTATGGCACCTGACATGATGGAACACCTATTCCTGATTCAAGTAAGTGTGTGTACATTGCGTGCTTTATTTAGTTATTCATTTTTACTTCCCCCTAAAAATGTACAGTGATGCTCTGGAAGAGGTGTAATTAATAATAACTGTGGTGTAATAATTTGATTGACTCACATGATTCCTGTTTATTCTTTGTTTGAGCTCTGACAGCAGAATTAATTTAATGCCTTCAGGAATGCAGAACTTGCTTGTTTTTGTTCAAGTATTCTAATTTTCGTTTCACAGATATATGACACTGCCTCTCTGACCTTCCACTTATTGCTAAATTATTACTAAACATTGCTGTTAATTATCAAAATAAACTTAATTATAATTAAATAGGATTTGGGCAATGTTTTAAAATTATGTTCTGAAAACTGTAACAAAATTTCCTATCAATAAGTTTTTACCTTTTAATTAATTGGTATAGGTTGCTGTTTTTCACTTTTAAATTAAAAAAAAAGAATTGATTGTGTTCTGAATTAATACTATGAAATTGCAAGGAAAATAAAAGTAGAAGATACTAATTTGCTTGTAATTAATGGACAAACTTTAATTATCTTACTCAAACAATAGTGCAGTGTATTTGCTTTGTTGCTCTTGGCTTGTTGGATGTATCCTTGGCTTTCTTATGTCAAATAATTCAGTTCACTTGCAAATTGACAGAAAGGAATTTCTTGAGTCTGTGTGTGTGTGTGCGCGCGCGCTCGCTTTTGGTGCGTGTGCATTTAGTATTTTTGTTCGTTTTGTTTTTAAAGCACCCTGAAGAAGTTTGGATCTTCAGTGTTACTGACACGAACTAAATTTCTGCAACTGAACATTTTATTTTCATTCTGTGTTTTTATTACTCCAAACAGGCCAGAAGGAAAGGATTATGCTCTGCACTGGTTGGTTTTGGGAACACACACCTCTGATGAGCAGAACCACCTGGTTGTTGCAAGAGTCCAGATTCCCAATGATGATCAGTTTGACACCTCTCAGTATGACAGCGAGAAAGGAGGTAGGCTCTGCATGCACTCCTAGATGGGGCTCTAACAGATGTCCTGTCCAACAGTATTCTATTTTCTTCTTGAGTAGTAAAAGTGATACGTCTGGACGCCAGTTTACACTAATTCTACCTTGATAATCTGCAAGTTGTGCTGAAAACTGACATGCATCTAACTTGAATAGACTACTATTCACATAGAATTTATTTCAGAGGATTTCAGATATTTAAGGTGTTAATGCTATGGTGCTATGTGATGCTAGTTTTCCATAGGCCATTACCATATTGCTCTGTTAAGATGTTTGCACTGCTTCTTGAAGTGGGGGGAAGCCTGAATTGCTGTTTAACCCATTTGAAATAACTCATATGATAACCTGATATTTTTATGACAGAGTTTGGTGGCTTTGGATCTGTGACTGGCAAAATCGAAACAGAGATTAAAATTAACCATGAAGGCGAAGTAAATCGGGCTCGTTACATGCCTCAGAATCCCTCTATTATTGCTACAAAAACACCATCTGCTGATGTGTTGGTATTTGATTACACTAAACATCCTTCAAAACCAGGTTTGTCAAATTGCTTCAAATTGTGCAAAATGTCTCTTGGCATTGAGGAATAAATTCCAATTTGATAGTAATTGGGAGGAGGGATCTGGAATTGGAGTAGAATGGCCTAGTACTTCAATGACTTTAGGTGCCTGGTTATGTTTGATATCATTACTTAGCCTCGCCTATGAGATTGATTGCATAAAACATCATTTCTCCAACTCCAAACAAAGTTCTTTTGAAAATGATGCTTGTATGGATTGATGTGAAGGATTAAGCTACATTAAAGGAATTTTTCTTTCAGACATGAGTGGAGAGTGCAATCCTGATCTTAGATTAAGAGGGCACCTAAAAGAAGGATATGGCTTATCATGGAACTCCAATTTGAGTGGACATCTTCTGAGTGCATCAGATGACCACGTAAAAATAATCATCTCTCTTCCCTAAAATATCCTAATTTACCCTATAATGGATAATTGTGATAAAACTGCCTTGTTATAGCTTTTTATTGTTGCTTGGGGAAGCTCTTGTATAGTTTAGCACAATAATATTTCTTAAGGTTGTATTCAGCTATGTGTAGTTTTGTTTGTTTTGCCTTTAATCAATAACTATATCATGTTCCGGATGAAGTAAGAGCAGAATGGTTTAGGTCTGAGGCCATAAAATTAGTAAGACTCTCAAAGGTTAATATTGGACTGAACTAATGGCTGTTATGTGGCTTTCTAAGTGAACTGTGAGCTGCTGCAATTGGTGTGTTTTTGTAAATTGCTTTTGTGAGCTACCTAGAAATAATCTTTGGGCCTTGAACTTACAAAAACTTGATAAAGCAATTGAGCTGCATGCCTGCTTTTGGTTTAGTAGATTTTTTTCAAAAACAAATACTGTTTCAGGAATGTCTTCTCTCCCAAAAAAAATATATA
>JAUBNY010001117.1:565529-596504 GCA_032275445.1 Crypturellus soui | reverse complement strand
TCCTTATATGTTTGAAGGATGTCACAATGACACAATTAAAACTTCTTTAACAAAACAATATGACTCTTGCTTGCAGACTGTCTGTTTATGGGATATAAGTGCAGGACCAAAAGAAGGCAAAGTTGTTGATGCAAAAGCCATCTTCACTGGGCATTCTGCAGTTGTAGAAGACGTGGCTTGGCATCTCCTCCATGAATCTCTCTTTGGATCTGTGGCTGATGATCAGAAGCTAATGATGTGAGTTGGGGTTAAGCACTTTGAGCAGTGCTTGTCTGCTGTCAGTGGACCAATCCAGAGTACTCTGGAATATTATAAAAATCTGCATTATGGAATGGTTTATTGGATCTCTTAAATGTTATCAACAGTAGTAATGCTGCAAGATCTCAGAAATCTGCATAGTAATGTGCCTCCATTTGAGGGGAGAATAAAATGGAATTAACATGTATTTAAGCTTTGTGATGTGAACTATTAATGTACTTTCTGTGTACAGCAGAGACGAGTTCTAACAGTTACTGATTTAAAAACTGTAGCTTCAAAAACTGTAACTTCAGACTAGTGTAAGTAATGATAGACACAGAGTGGCTCAGATTAGGATTGGGGAAACCCTCATCTGAAAAATCATTTGTTTTTTCCTGATGCTTTTGTGTTCTGTCTCCCTCCTCCCCTAACCTTTATCTTCACAGTTGGGATACAAGATCTAATACTACATCCAAGCCAAGTCACTGTGTAGATGCCCACACAGCTGAGGTCAACTGCTTGTCCTTCAATCCTTACAGCGAGTTTATTCTAGCAACTGGTTCTGCTGACAAGGTTTTTACTTATGTTTACTCTGTATTTAAGTTTAGTCTAGATAGCAGTTCTACAGCCATTATAATATAAAAAAATTCTTGTTCCTTCTGTTAGACCGTGGCTTTGTGGGATCTTCGAAACTTAAAATTGAAACTTCATTCTTTTGAGTCTCATAAGGATGAAATTTTTCAGGTGGGTAAGCTTTTCTCATAGCCTCTTACAAAAGCTACAAAAGTAGTGACTTGGACAAAAACAGGTGGACAGGTGAATTTTTGTGTGGTGACTATGCTCCATAAGTAAAACAGATGCACTAAATGTGGAATACTGAATTTTGGCCCAATAACTAGACAGGGCCATGTATTTCTACCCAACTCCACTTTACTTTGAAGCAAGAAGTCAACAACTTGCTTTTTTTAAAAAACACTGGGTGCTTATAGCTACTCAGTAAGCCTAGAAGGTTTCTCTAAAAAGCCCTACTATAGAGAAGATGTGGATTCAAACCTACTGCTGTGAACTTTAGTTAGCACTGTGCAAATAAGAGTAAGACTTTCAGGCACTTGAATTTCGCGACATGGTAAAAGCCTAAAAAAGGAATGATGTTAGCTGTTTGCTTGGAGAAATCTTAAGTGTTCTGCTCAAGCTCTAGGACATCCTTTAATGGAAGAAACTTAACTCCTTGAATTTAGTTGTTGAAAAATAATGGTCAGAATATGCATTAGAAGTCAATAATTTTGCTCCAGCAAGTTGTTGCCTTTCAACAGGTACACTGGTCC
Source organism: Crypturellus soui (assembly GCA_032275445.1). Taxonomy (NCBI): domain Eukaryota; kingdom Metazoa; phylum Chordata; class Aves; order Tinamiformes; family Tinamidae; genus Crypturellus; species Crypturellus soui. The sequence continues at coordinate 594,942 of JAUBNY010001117.1, read as the reverse complement.
CCTCACAATGAAACAATTCTTGCTTCAAGTGGTACTGATCGTCGGCTTAACATATGGGATCTAAGGTGAAGAGCAATTGCTTACATTTAATATCTATGAACAGAAGGTAATAGAAGACAGGAGGTCTCCTCTATTTGGTAGACTTCATTTGTGCTGTTCTCTAGTTTTGTTTTGTTAGTTAACTTGGACTAAGTTTACAAATGAAGATTTTTAGCAGATACTGTTTTCTATTATCTTTAGTAATAAGTGATTCCTGCTTCAAGGTGCTTTATAAGGAAGTTGCTCTTTCAGTAGCAATAACACCCAAGAATTGATATTCTGTACCTGAGACTTAAAATTCTTTGACAGTGAGAGAAATAGAAAAAGCAAATGTAGCCAGCTACTACTAAGGACTAGTAAGTTATACTGATATGGGATGCAATGCCTGTTATTAAAGATGCAGACTACTTTTTTTGCAGCAAAATTGGAGAAGAGCAATCTGCAGAGGATGCAGAGGATGGACCTCCTGAGCTCCTGGTATGCTCTTGTTTAACCTTGCCATCAGCCTTTTACTGCAGTCATCTCCCAAGCCTTTTCACCCCTCAACTATTGATCATTGTTGTAACTAGCAGCAGCTTCTCATTTTGATGCAGAAGGCAGTGGTGGTCAAAGCTCTTTTGGACAGGTGTGAGGATGTGTAAAAATTACTCAGTGTTGGCCATATGCAGACGTTGACCATGTCAGCACTCTTATAATAAAAGCAGGTAAAGTCAAGGCCGGTTGTTTATCTTCTGTTAGACTAGTGTGGTCCTGTGTAGCTGATCTTAACTGTTGTAGGAAGTCAAAGGCTTGGTTTTGTTTCCTTAGGGAAAAGGTTAGAAATGCTTGGCTTATAGTTAACTTCCCCATTCGCATAACTGTATCAGTACTTACATAATTAGATAAGAAAATAGATTTTCATGGCTGTACAACCCTGTGTGAAGTGGTTCCATGTCAAGGATGTCCATCAGCTGTTGCTGTAATAATGAGCAGTCTCTTTTAAATACTGTCTCGGTAGTTTCATTTGTGTCTGTAAGTAGTGAATGAATTATATTATTTCATACCCATCTTTGCACCTATATCACAAGTGTCTAATAGCAAGCTTTCACTTTTTGTGAAGTCATTAGTATAAGGAGTTTAACTTCTGAATTTTGAATTTGGGCAGACTTTCTCTAGCGATTAAATAGTCTGCTGAAGTTGTTTTTCATTTGTTTGCTTTAACAGTTTATTCATGGAGGACACACTGCCAAAATTTCTGACTTCAGTTGGAATCCTAATGAGCCTTGGGTAATCTGTTCTGTATCAGAGGACAACATAATGCAGATATGGCAAATGGTGAGTGTCAAAACAGCTCTTGAGTTGCTCTGAAGCTGATTACACAAATTAAATCAGGATGGCTTGTCTTCAGGACAGCTTGTGTCTTCCCTGACTGAAAAGAGTCTTTCTTCTGTATTTTTGTGCTATTTGAAAGGAGTGTAGGACTTTCAAAAGACAATAAAGGCTGAAACAATGCCATTAAATGCATCTGGTAATTACTGATAATTATTTTTTTTCTCCAAGTCTTAGTTACTAGTTTGTAAGAATAAATGTGGAAATTCCAAACTTCTGGTGCTACCTAGAACTTGGTTTCTTGTGTAACCATTGACTGTGAACCCAGATGCCAGCCCAGATGCTTCTAGCTCTACATATAGTTCATATTACTTTATAGGGATTTGATCAATCATGTTGCAGTATAAAGACAGAATAAAATCCCCTGAAAGTAATTAAAGTCTCATCTTGAGATGAAACTATACCAGACTTAAATGTGTGTCACAGGTTGGTCTTTCCACTTTTAAAGTATCTGTTCTTAAACTTGTCATGCTTATTCAAGCGGGGGTTGAAATAAAACACAGAACTGAATGTCTATGGTAAAGTGAAAGGATAAGGTTCATTCTGCTGAAATGAGATAATGCAGGAACACAACTGCTTCAGCAGTTGTACATTCCTGTATGTACATTCCTAAAACTGGCTGTCCTTTAAGGAAAGACAGGGAAAGGCCATCCTTAAGATGATGATGATGATCTCTGTACCTTCCTGGGATTATCATGGTTTTATGGCAGTTAAGCATAGAATGTTGTTTAAAAACCAGATCTGTCTCTGTAATGAAGTACTTTGTGTCTTTAGGCAGAAAACATTTACAATGATGAAGAACCGGATATAGCAGCAGCAGAACTGGAAGGTCAAGGAACATAAATTTTCTTCATTAAGAAAATATTGGGTGTGGCATAGGAATAAAATTTGACTGCTATATACATTAAAAATATTCTTGTTTGGATGTAATGCTTTTTCCCAATGCTTGATTTTTGTCAGGCAGAAAAGGCTTGTAGAGCCAAGTTGCAATGGGAGATCCTAGGTTCCTGGGTGCTCTAAGCTATTGTGTACTGTACAGCACTTAGCTTTTAGGGAAGAGGAGAAGGGCTGAATACTTGTGTCTATATCTTTAAACCAACTTAGCTCAGTAGCTTCCTGTAAATAAGACAGCTAAATACTCACTCTTCTCACAATGAGGGAATAAAAGTTTTCAAATAAAAGGTTTTTTTATCACTATGTAAAGAGTTTTTCACTTTTACACAGCACTTTTTGATGGCTTTGCATAAATAAAAATTATATAAGTAAAATATACATGTTTAACTGTTGTCTGTTGTTACAAGGTGAATGCATTTTTGCTTGAATGGAGCTCTCACAATAGAAAAGAGTGTAATTTCTGCAGATACTAAAGATATTTAATTTGGAGCTTATATCTTAATATAAGTAAGATAAAAGGCAGCTTAGGATGATGCCTAGCTGCTGAAGGCCCATGACCACTATCCATTTAACCAAGTTTTGTTCTACCTGTCAATGTTCACGTGTTAAAAATTCAGCAGTGTCACGTCCAGGCAGGGAGGAGGGTGTATTTGCTAAGTGGGGCTGGGTTTGACTGCCAGCTCCCAGCGTGGAGGAGTAGCACCTGCTGCTCCTTGGTACTTGGCGCAGAGTGAGCAGTGTCTGTCCTTGTCTTCCCCTGTGCTGTGACCTCAGGAACAGAAATGGCTGTTAGAGGTTGTGGTGGGGGAGTGTCTCTAACTTCAGTTTTTCCCAACTCCATTCATGGTAGAGGGAAGAGGGCAGTGTGCCTTGTTGAAGCACCAAGATGTGTGACAAGGAAGGGCGAGGTGTTTGGGTCATTTCTAAAAGCCCCGAGGCAGGGGATGGTGGTTGTGTTTGAAGGTGCTGGCAGGGATCCTGACCCTGCGTACTGAAAGCCCCAGAGTTCCTTGGGGGGCAGCTGGAGCTCTCTGAGCCACTTGGCTTCAGTTTCCTACAACCTCCTGCTGCCTCCTTGTAGAGGAGAAGCCAGGGAGGATGAACAGGCAGGCAGGGGATGGGTCCCAGGAAGGGGCCTCTCCCCTCAGCCTAGGACACCCCTCAACCACTGCCCTGTTTATCTCCTCAGGGAGGTGAGGGCATGGAGGAGATGGCAGTTTCAGCATGGAGCTTTCTCTGATCTATCTGTGAGCTGAAGGCCGCAGTGCACATGGTGTTTCCTCACCAGAGCCACCTCCACATGGACTGGCTGCTCTTGCAGCTGCGGCAAGGGTCAAGAGTTGTACAGGACCAATCAAGTCATTTTATAAGAAAATGAGAGTGTAAACTCAAATATACCAGCATTTATGTAGTTCAAAGTCCAATACTGCATATGCTAGCAAAGCATAATGCTTAATTCTTCATAAAGAATGCTTAATTCTTCCTTGCTACCAATGCTGCAAAAAATGCAGCCTCTAAATATTTTCCTCAAGTCCAAGTTCAAAAGACTTTCTTTAAACATGCAGCAAAATTTTTGCAAGCCTTTAAAACCAGATGTAAGAGAGCTTGGCCCCACAGCTAGTTCATGCAGCAAGAACATAAGTAAGTAAGTAAGTTACTATATCTTGTTATCTTAAACCTTTTCATTACTGAGAATGTGCTGCTAAGACTATAAAGTTCTTTGATTAACAGGAAGTCCTATACCTTTTAATTGTCTTTGTAGAATATTTGTGAGATGTTAAAAAATAATTTTAAAAATGTATATACATATCTGAATGCCTTAATTTGGTTTTAGAAGTTGGTGACTCCTATCATAAGTAAATATGCTTAGGCATGGCACTTAGTAATGAGAATAATGGGATTTGAAGTATTTTAAAAATGATAAATGGTGAACCTGAACAACAAATGTAGCAATATTTTTTTTCTTTATTAAACTGTAGTTGATTTAGGTGTATGTATTAAGTGCAGTTAATTCAACAATTTGTATTCCTGCAGGTTCATACATGCTGGAAAGAGGTGAAGACAGCAAAGGTGCCCTTTACTATCCCTTATTTTCTAGGGAATAGTGTATTGAGTTTTCAGACTTACCAGCTTTGCCCTAGCTCTTTGCAGAAGTGCAGGCAGAGAACGTAACAAAAGACACAAAAGTAACTTGAAGCATCACCAGCTATGCTGGCTTCCTCCCTTGCCCTCACCTCTGTATATATTATATGCATTTTTTTCAGCAGAGTGACTACATTGAAGAAATCTATTTTTTTCACCATTTGACTGGAAAAAAAGAGCATGAGAAAAAATACGCATCTTCTTGAAAATTTTATAAGCTACTTTATTTTGCTACGGTTGCACGGTTAAGCCATGCTGTCTAGTCCCATCCCCTGAATGCTTCAGATCAGGGTTCAGTAGCTGCAGAGGAGCAACTCCCTTGGCTCCCAGCACCCAAGCTGCAACTCGGAAACTGCTATGGCTTGCATCTCGGAATTTTTCTACTGCATGGGTTTTTTTTTTTCTTTAGGGATCTGAATGTTTGCATCATCAACTGGTTCAAATGTGATCATGAAACATAAAAACATCTGCGTGAGGAGTTGAAAATGGTTAAGGCTAAAGGATATTGAAATAGTTTAGAAGATTAATACCCAGCCCATGGCTGCACTGAGCCACATCATTTTCCTTCATTTTGCTCCCCTGATACTAAAAGCAATTTGGGGGTGGTTCTGTTCATGAAGATCTGCTTTTGCTTTATCAGTGCTGCTTTTATTGTTGCATGCAACAACCCTAAAGAGGAGGAGGAGTTTGGGCTTAAGCACCATTTGTTATATGAGGAGTTACAGTCACTTATTTTAGGCCTTTATACATACCATACAACATAATCCGAGGCCTAAAATTCTATCTATCTGAAATGGGTGAAGTTTTGCAAAACAGCATAGCTGTCCCTGCGTTACTGCCACGACCAGACTGCATGTGGCATGACAGGAGAGAACAAGGAAGGTAAAAAGGTGGGGCTTCCATTAACCTCCTTGGGCTTGGGTAGATACCCCAGGAGAAGGTATTTAAGTTTTTAGGTGCCAAAAGTACTTGCTTGAAGCAGTTAAGAACAGGAGTCTTGGCCCAGTCTTGGGCTAGGTGCAAGGTCTGCTGTTTGGTCTGAGACCAAAGTGTCCAGTGTGCAGCCAGCAAAAGAGGTTCTCACCTCAGAGCTGCTCTTTTCAAGACAGAGGAGTTAGTTAAGGGGAAATGTCTAACCTGAACTGTGCAGCTTGAGGCCATTTCCTCTTGTCCTAACTCTAAGGACTGGGCAGCGATAGTCAACTGGGCATCCAACAGGAGCAAGCACACAAACCTAAGGCACACGGTGGTCAGATTAAGGCTTTTATTACCCCTGCTTCTGCATGGGGGCTCCTCAGTTTCCCAGCAGGAGGAAGAGAACGAGGAGGAGATTCCAGGCAAGGTCCTGAGCAAGGTCCACAGCAAGGAAGTAGCAGGGGAAAGGCGAAATCTATGTTCTTATACCACTACTATAAGCCCATGATCATTCCATGTTACGATTCGATTGGGCCTAATATCAGGTAAGGAGCACATAAGCATGAGGTGGTACAATGTACAATAAGGAACAGAATCTGAGGGGTGTACGTGACACAGCTATAAGCCGAGCGTGCCCCAGAACAGCCTGGGCAGGCCCTAATGCCCGTCTCCTTGACATGCTTCCCCATCAAATTCTTTCCACTCGTGGTAGCTATTCTGGAGATCGAACCCCGCCTCACTTTAAACTCCTTTCAGGTACTTGTAGAGAGGGATTAGGTCTCCTCCGACTGTGACAGAGACAAAATTATGAGATTTTGCTAGAGATGAATAGAGCAAGTTTTGTGAGGATGGGGGAGATCCATGGAAACACCAGTCGTAGAGCTGTATAGCTAAGTGTAGCAAAGGAAGGAGAGAGGTTTATATAGGGGGGGTGGGTGTCCCAGATCTCAGGGAATGCTCTAAAGGAACAAACACTTAGAACGGGCACAGTCAATGCACGATACCTAGATTTTCAAATACTCAGGAAAAGCTCAGGGGCAAAAGACATCATTCATCTCATAAGACAAATTGGGTGACCTGCATTTTTGATAAAAAATAATACCATCTTCACCCTGTCACAGAGAACACCAAATAGCATGCTCTGATAAACACTATTACATCCTACCTAGGAAAACACCTACACCAGAGAAGAGCGATCTCCCACCCCAGTTGTGAAGGCAGCAGAGACACTGAGAAAAGGCCAACACCACATGGCCTTGTGAGGGAGCCCCTGCTGACATTACGAGGCAGCCCTGTTTAAAACGGGACATCACAAAACCCTGCTACGGAGCTGAGGAGTCAAGAACCTTCTGGAGAGCAAAGGTGCAACCTGAATTCCATGGGGGAAGGCAGAGGCCGAGCACGGGCGCCAGCTCAGGCCACAGGAGGGGCAGCAGTTCCCTCGCAGCAGCATCAGCCCTTGCAACGCGCGCTGGGCACCAGAGCGACCCTGCGCAGCTCCAGCCTCGTGGCATTCGATTTGAACAATACACATCACCTCCTCACCTCAAATTTCACATCTTTTAATTGGCATTCATGAATTCTTAAACAAATACAGCCAGAGTGCAGTAGATCCAGTCAGCCATGAGCATGGTGTTAAAGAAAAACTCAAGAGTCCAATATATTAAGCATACTTATTTACTTAATCTATACAGAATCGAGTAGATAAAATTTCAGATTCACATTAGTGAAAAATCTCTACAAAATGTTTTTGAAAAGCAAAACAAAGACTGCCTGTTCATTTATCTTTTTTCTCTCATGAAAGCAGACATGGGTTGTAAAAATAAAGCAGTGTGTTTAGCACAAACTAGATTTCTGCATCACTTTTTTTCACAGTTATTTCCATCTACAGTCCAAAGAGGTAGATTTTCTGCAACACCTGAGAATTGAACTGTAACGTAACCAGGTGTAAGTGTAATGAGAGGAAGGACATCACATCAGAGAGATACAGCCCTAACTCACTTGCGTATGCACACACAGACTTGGGACTTGCTTCACACAGAATTTAGTTTTGCAGCTTAATCATGGTGAAACTCTCAATCAGGCCCCCGAGTTTTGACAATCAGACATCCTCATTTCAGGCTCTGTAAAGTTACAGCCCCGGTTAAAGAGTTCATGGTAGTGGAAGAAAGGCATTAATACAAGTTTATCTAAAACCCCACTGGAGCCAATTTGGCTGCAGCCTGGCAGTGCAATAGCCTGCTGTATGGCAGATCAGTTCGAGTGCTGAACTTATCCCTTTTAAAATTTATTTTTTTTTTTAATCTTTAATTTAAGCAACACTCCTTAAGCAAATCACAAAATAGTATCAACTGGTTTCAGGAAGCAAAGCAGAGCTCACCTTGGTCAGATGGAAAGTTGATATGATGTGGATAATGTCACAGGTAGGAGAGAAAAGATATCCCCATTTTAAAAGCCTCTCACTTGGGGCACTTGCTTGGCTCACATATCAAATCAGTAAGAAATATATTGTATTGCTGTTCTACACGTCACATCTCTAAAAGCCCTTTAAAATACTCTTGCAGCAGGGTCCATACTTCCATATAGAACAAGCATGATAGAAAGAAGTGTTAAAGATACAAATGTTCAAATAATAAATTGTAAAAATAGAAAACTGTACGTCCTACCTTGCCAAGGGTACGATGCATCGTATACAAAGTTTTACACTTTTCCTCAGGAAAATTTCTTCATGCTTAGTGTTACTGAAAACCAGATCTTGCAGTAACCATTTTTAAACAGTTTGATTCTACAAAGCAAGTCATTTGGAGAGCAAGACTGAAAGAATTCTTTCCAATATTTATGCCATATGGTTGATGTGATTAATGTATCAAAGCTCCAAGCCCAACTCGGCTGACTGCTTCCTGCTACCTCCTTTCCATTCCTGCATTGTGCTTAGACCACCAACACAAAAACTGCACCAGTCCAGGAGAAAAATACTCCACCAGCTCCCAAGGGTTGAGTCCACACGGTTCCCTTCAGCAGGACGAGCTACCACCCACTTCTCAGGCCTCACATAACCTTATTCTCTTTAAGAGACAGCTACATTATTTCAATGTACATTACAACAGAAAAAAGATCAGGAGCTCAGTGCAGCCTGAACATTCAAGTAAATTTAGCCACTAAACTGTCAAGGGCGACAAGGGTGGGAAGCTCATTAAGAGATGTGCTTGACTTGGAAATCCCCCCCCAAGTAAGTGCAAAGAACATTAAGTACCAGAAAAGGCTACACATTTTCATATTTCTCAAAAAGTCAGCAACCAAAACTAGACAGCGAATGCGTATGTACTAAAGTTAACGGTAGCTTGTGGTTATTTAACACATTGCCTTGCAAATAAAAAAAAAAAAATTAAAAAAAAAGGAATTGTTGGTCCTGGTTTCTCTCAGAAGATAACTCAAAACACAGATATCAAGTTTGTTATGGAAAGACTATGTGGCTTAAGCGTTACCAAAAGAACACATTAAATGGAGCAGATGAAGTACCAGCTCTACCAGATACTGGTAAGGCACCTGCCAACTGCTACAGCTTCAAGGTTGAGCGTGCAAGAAGTTTCACATTGTACTTTGGGAAAAATATATGAATCTACATGTTCAGTTATAACCAGTATACTCAGCTGATGCTTAAATAGATTGCATACAGGGCTGTTAGAGAAGCCTGTATACCAAAAGTTCTTCTTTTTTTTCTATAAATCAGGCAGCAAATGTCCATTTTCCATAGCTTCAGGTAAGACAGTGAGAAGCGTGTAGGCAGTAATAGATTCCTTAGTCCAAATCAACATTGTTATGGACACATCGTAGCCAAGAGGGAAGAAGGTGACCAATATCTGCCTAACAGGATGCACAACTGCAAAGTTCCCCTCTGTAGCATTGCTGAACACTTTCTCACATACTTATATTTAATTTGTTCACAGATAGGGCAAATAGTCTAAACTAATCTTTACAACACAACCCTGAGAAATCTGCAAGAAGCTGTACACCCTGTTTCACCAGCTGTAAATTAATGTGTTTCAAAGCTGTTTTTTTCTTTTCCACACCACAAAGTACACTAAATCCTGTTAACAGAACTTTTTTTACTACATTCTGGACCCACACTTTTTCATTGATATAGATGAAAACATACTAGGGGAGAAAACTGAAGTTTTTACTGGCCATCAGACATCCCGATGTAAACTAACCCGCTGAAGAAATCGGTAGTCATATTGGTATACTGAGTGACAACTCCATAAACAGAAACAAAATACTGTTATTCAAACCAAGAAAGTGGCACGCTGCCACTATCATCCCCTGAAATGATGTTGCATCTTACGGTCTTCAAATGACAGTGATTGTGTTGTAGGGAGGAAACACACGTGCATCCTTTTATGGAAAAATATTTTCTTTTAAAAAATGAGGCAGATGTGCAACACAGTTGTGAAAAATTTATAGTTTAAGCTATTTTAAGCTGCTAGGCAGCTTCCTGTACCACATAAGTCCAGTAGTTCTAAGAAAATACAGATATGGTAGAAAAAGTAAGAAAATTTTCACCACAAAACCAATAGTTACCACCAACAGAGAAAGTTATACACAAAATATATCTCTCAATACAGTGTTTACACTTCACTTTAGTCAGATTCAGTGCCAGGAACAGGACTTGTTGAGACAGTCTTTTCAGAACTATTTGCTGCGCGTGATTCAACATCAGGTTGGATCCCTGGTTCCATGTCAGTGGGAGTTCCCAGCTCCTCGTGGGAATCGAGCGTGCAGGACTGCAGCACCTGCATGGCTAGATCCACATCTGCCTCTCGGAGGGAAACCTGTTCCTTAAGGACTTCCACCTTCTCGTTCAGCTCGTTCCTCTCTGTCTGAAGGGCTCTACAAAGCTTCTCCAAACGCTCCAGTTTTATTTGAAAACCTTTGTATTCTTTATCTCTTACTGTTTTCTGAGGGACAAAAGAAAACAGAAGCTTTGTGATCCAATTAAGTGTGTTTTTCTTTTAATTTGATGAAAGCAATCACCATTATTTAGCTCTGCTGATCAAGTTTTAATGTGCCTCGCAGGTCAAATACTAGCTGTGCTCAAATAAGTTTGACCAGAGTACTGGACTGCACTTTAATACTCCATCCCAAATAACTGTGATGCAGACAGCAAGAGGGAATAAAGGTAGAAATCAAGAATCCAGCAACTGCTACAGTCAGAAGTTACTGTGCTCATGATCACCCAGCTCCTTCAGAAAATAGGAAAAGCTGAGCAGAGTTACAGTGGAATTTATGGGAACAATCAGGTAATCTCTAGAAAGGTACTAATATACCTCAGTTAGAAACTGGAAAATAAAGGAGAACAAATCAGAACTGTATGGGCAAGGCCTGTGTAAAATATTTTTAGCTTCTCTTGTAGGAGAGCAAATAGATATAATGACACCTCATGAACTCAAAAGCAGCATCAACGTAAGCAAAGTCTTACAGGTCATTTCTGTCAGGTAAGGATTATATATTTAAAAACAAACTTGTAAGGCTGAACTGTCAGAACTTTGCCCAGTAGATTAGATAATTGTCAATACATTCAGTTTGTATAATTTCATATACACTGTCACACCAACTATGCAATAGCTGGTAAGGGAAGATGACTACACTGTGTGTCAGGCAAAACTCTGAAAAGCTAAATTCATTTTCTGTTTTTCTAGGGGAAAACAGCACATTCACATAACAGAAAACATGACAGAATCCATGAACAAGTAGTGAAGCTGTAGTGTTTTTGTTCAAAACTGGAAAACTGTATGACATCCTTCCGAATGCAGACTCCTTAACAGACAGTGATAATTACTCACCTCTTCAGCCATTTGCAGAAGAGCCTTGTTGTTGTTTTCCCATTTTGTGCGCCACACTATTGTTTCCTTTTCCAGTTTCTTAATCTTCTTTGTCATCTGCAAAGAGAAGGCTTACTTTTTTGGCTTGCATTGTCGTAGAGGTAGGTATATATTACTGTTCTGACTTTTTGTCCAAACTGGACTTCAGAAGTAATATTACAAGTTATTTTCTACAGAAAAGTCTTTCTGTACCACCTCAATCCCACAAATTCTGAGGCTGCAATTCAAAGACAACACTGATTCCTGAAAGAAACAGATTATGAAACTTCCTCAAGCTAAAACCGTCCAAGTAAGTTTTAAAGCTTAAGCATAGAAGACAAAAATCAAGGAACTCCTATTGCCTCTGACTAGGGACTACTTTGACTACACTAGAATTAGGATGCAGATATTATGTAAATATTAAAAATATTAAATAAAAAAGAAAAAATATATTTCTCTTTGCTGATGTAAGAAATCCCTATTGCCTTTTATGATCAAAAAAAAAAAAAGTCAAAATATTCTATATATCTTCAAGGTGAAATTTTAGAAGGCAAATGTTGTAATGAAATCCAAAAATGCATCCTACTAACAGTATACATTTTTATATTAAGTTTCATACAGGTTTAATATTAAGTACCTTTTCCATTTCCTGCCTGAATGTCGTAAAGAGCTCATTACTCTTTGCCATGGTGGTCTGGAATTCTTCAAATTTATCCATGTATAGAGAAAGCTGTTGAAAAAAGGCAGAAGCATTACCCTATACATCTCTATTTCTACACAGAAATATTCATTAAGATACAGGAGGAAATTTAAGTCAAAAATGATGAAACAGAAACTGTAGCTTTCTCATTCTGTACTGCAATTTTAATTTGATGAGCAAGCAGAAGCAAGAGCATGCTATTCAAAGTATACGTATTATAATGAGCAGTGATCTATGTTCATAACACAGCATTATACATTTCTGAAGAAAATGATACCACGTCAATTCAATAAAATGCTGAAAAATCACACATTTAATCAGAGTTATCTCATTTTTGCTTCCCCATTAAAAAAAAATCCTGTGGGCTTTAACCAGAACTGTATTTCTGGCTATAAGTGTGACAAGTGAAGTGAAACTTGAAATATCATCCTTCCCATTTTCCCAAGCAACCAAAGCTAACAAGTAAGGCTGAGATATTAAAAAAAAAAAAAGAAAAAAAAAAAGGCAGTTGAGATTCATAAACTAAGATGTTGGGCTAGTGAAGAATACTCAACTTCCCCCCCCCCCCTTTTTTTTTTTTTTTTTTTTGTTTGTTTGCAAAGAACTCATTTAGTAAGTGAAAAGTATTAAAACTAACTAGTGAAAAGCACTGATATTTAACGAGAGAGAAGGATACAACAAAGTCATTCATCGGGAACACATTAATCAGCATATATTTTTTAAAAGTAGTAAGTTTTAACACAAGAGATAAACCTAGAAATAAATTAGCATTGTATAATCTAATGCTCTGACAACAGACAATTATGAAACGCCACAACCACTTACTACCAACTTCCTGCTTTATCTGAACAAACTTGTTAAAGCTGATCATTTCTCTTAGCTCTTACATGGTATGGGAGGATGCTCTAGCACAGTAACAGTCAGAGCATAGAAATTATGCTTTTCTCTAGTAACAAAATGAATCAGGAATTAGCCTACCTTATCAACAGTAGCTCATGACTCTGCAATTTGGCTGAACTTCCTAGGCTCGTCTTACAGTACAGTACAAAGGTCTCTTGCCCAAACAAACCTCAAATTATATAACTACCATAAAAAGTGTGTGCACGTGCATGCACTTGCACATGTGGTATAAATAAAATGAAAGCACCAGGAATGGATTTTAAAGAAAAGAATTATCAACTTGAGAGATTTTGATAAGAGACCGTTTAAGAGAATCTAGCCAAAAGTCCCATTTCAAAGAAGATGTGCATGTGTACACACACACACAATGATTAGATAAACACATTGCAAATATATCTCTTGAAGCCTTGGGACAGATTTAAGTACAGTAAGTGTTAAAAAGCACATGAAGGAGTTTGCAAGACTACTACTAATTCAAAACTGGAAAACAAAGGAATAAGAGGCAAGGTAGTTGCTTAAAATACACTGAAAGGAGCAGCTGCTGCTCCTCAGCTGCTACCACATTAGCTCAAACAGGCACTTTTTGTTGCCTTCATGCAGCCTGCAGGTCACTGAAACAGCAGCAGAGTCACTGGAGACCGCCTCTCTGTCACAGAAAAGTTGTCTATACCATTAGAGAGAACAGAATTTGAAAATAGTGAAGACAGTGAAGCTGGTGGACAGACACACTCTGGTTTAGCTTCCTGAGTCTGAATAACTAGATAAATATCTACTATTTGCTCCCTTTCTTCCTGAAGACAGAGTAAAACCCACATTAAAAAATCCACCCAACTCTCGTCAGTCACAAGGGCCCATCTGGTCCTGAACAACTACAAAAAGAATAGAAATACTTTGGAAAAAGAGACAACAGTGTCAAAGAATGTGAGGAATGGTAAAGTAGTAGTCACAGGGAATAGGTTTTTAAGCTTTTGTGTATTCTAGTCTGAGTATCCTTTTAAATTATTAATGTTAGTATTACAAACTCCAGCAATTCCATGTTTAGCATCTTTAATAATGGTACTTTCCAGAGTTCCGCAACTACAAAACTTACACTTCATAGCTCACTATTGAGGAGTTGCTTACTGAAGATTAAATTTAAAATTAAATTTAAAATATCAAGTATTTTTCACAAAAAAAGTAGATTATATCTGATGAATGAATAGCATACAAAAATTGCATGGCTAAGTGCTACATTTTATCACTCCAGAAGTCTTGATATTTTCATTCTGGAACAACTGTACTAAAGATCACTCCACAAAAAATAAATAATTACCTGCTGTTTCAGCTGGGCTTCCTGCTGCTTCATCTGTTCACATTTGTGTCTGGACTCAGTAGCTTCTTTTAGGAGCTAGAAAAAAAAAGAAAAAGGAATTAATAGATTTATTGCCAAACGTAGGAAGCACAAAATAAGAACAAGCATGCATTTAGAGTGGCTTAAAAGAATTTGATCTGTAATAAAAAAGTGAATGAAGTTTAATAAAGCAGGTCATTTCGAAAAGCAAAAACTAAACGCCTGTGGGTAATTCACTTTTTTATTATTATTTTGAAGTTCAAGCTAGCATGAAGAAATTGCTTTTGAGTTTTTTTAATTGGTAGAATTATTTTGTTTATATTTTGCTAGCAAATTTGAACAGCTAAAATTATACAAGCACTTCACTGATGAACTGCAAGTTATAATCTATTTTCCACCATTATTTCCAGAGTCATGACATTATCTCATTATCTCTACAGATTAGTTCAATATAGTTTTGAGACCACCCATAGGCAAGTAAGAGATTTTCATCATCTTATGATGCCAAAACTACTGTTTACCAATGTAGTGCAGTCCTTACAGTAGACCACCACTTTAAGAATACATAGGAAAAGCAAGAATTTTTCCTAGCTTTTTATTTTAAATTGACAGCTAACTTCTTGAAAGACTACAGGTAAGTTACTAATGATCAAAATAGAGTTTATCATCAGTACAAGGCATACTTTTGGAAACAATTTAGACTAGCATATATTTCATTCTGCTTTTGCTATTTCCTACAGCACAACAAAGAGACAGAGGAAAAAAAGCATCTCTTGGTGTTTCAGTTCAAGTCATTCTTAGTTTAAAACAAACAGACTAAAGCCAGCACATCTGTTGAGGAAATGCAAATAGCAACACTAGTTGCCCATGCATATGTGCATTAAGATTGTAGGCAATATATACACACAGAACTATTTAAAAAACAAAACACTTCAATCTTAATGCTGAAAGCTACTCTAACTTTAAGAATACACTAGCCTCAGTTTGCTGTCCAATGTATTTTCTTTACATTTTGAAAAAACTGGTTTTTTTTTTTTTGGTTATTTCTCTAACATACGCAGCATTCACTTACAAACTCCCTTTCTCGCTGATGTTTTTCTTCTGCTTCTTTTATAAGCTGGGTAGTTTGTTGAAGTTTGGCATCCACAAGTTGCTGCTGCAATTCCTTATGTTTGAACACCTTATCAATATGCTACAGAAAAAAAAAAATCAGGTCAGTGAAATATGAACAATGGACAGAAGATAGCATAGGGTAGCAGGGAAGAAAAATGAGAATTCTTGAGAAGTTCCATGCAGAAGTAAGCAGAAAGACTGTTTGGCATATGCATTTTCTCCTCCTTTCATTTCCTTTTATTATAGCTAAACTTCTGCCATTCTCCCCATCCCCAATCTTTCATTGAAGTTTTAGTTATAAAGCTATTTTATTAAATTGGATTAAAAAAAAAAAAAAAAAAACCCACACACTGCAACAGATGGACGTCTCAAAAAATCCTAGAACAAAAGAAACTAACATTCTTTCTTCAGAAGCTAGTATCTGCTTCTAACCTTACTATACTTCAAATATTACTTTTTAAAGCCCTAATCTTCACAATTAGAAACCTGAAATGATCCTTTGCTAAGGAACAGCTATGTGGCTGAAGGAATTCTACAAATAACTGAACCTCTTTGTACTTTTACTTCAAGCTGCTTAAGGAACAGACAACAGCTTCCTGCCTTTTCCCCAAATCATCTCACAGTAGCTACCAACACTCTACAATGACAATAGGTGGGAAACTAGACTCTACAGTGAACTTTCCAATTGATCCAGATTTAAAGGAAAAGAAAAAAACCCAACTCGTGTCAACTGAAAACAAACACTAACCTTGGACATGGAACTCCATGAGGCTTAGCTTTCTCTGACAGGTAGAACTGGCCAGCCCTGAGGTAGTTCACTTCTGTAGCTTGAAGTGTCTACTGCACACACTGGTGCCAATGCAACTGGCTCCATTAGCCCCAACACACAGTTGCTTCCATGCAGCCAACTCAGAAAGACTCTTGGGGCATGACAGGTCAAGATGACTGTACACGAGCCAGCAACATGAACTTTTACAACACAGAGGTACTTGCCAAAAGATACTTCCTATCTTTGTTTGGGTAAATTTAGATTAACTTTTATATACAAATTATAATGAGAAATTGCTTTCAAATATTAAATGTATATTAGGTTGGAAAGAACCTCTGGAAATAGTCTTGTTCAGACTTATGCTCAAACCAGGACCAGCTTTAACTTTGATCAGATTGCTCACACTTTCTCCAGCTGAGGACCAGCTTTAACTTTGATCAGATTGCTCACACTTTCTCCAGCTGAGTATCAAGTACCTCCAAAGAGAGGTTCCAGAGCCTCTGGGCAATTTGCTTACACTTGACCACTTTTATTGTGATTTTTTTTCTAATTCTGAAATAAAAACAATATTCTACATTATGCACATAATATGTATAAAATATGAAAGGTTTCCCTCCTTGACCACCTCTTTATTAAATAGTCATATAATCCCTACAGTCAAGAAATTAAGAGGATCCTATCAGGAGCATAATCACCTCTTCTCGCAAAGCATATTGCTCAATGAGTTTCTTCAGTTTTTCTCCCAGTTCAATATTTTCCTGGCGGAGCTTGGCATTATGTATACCGTGTTGTTCCAGTTGAGCCTCAATTTCATTCAGTGTAATTTGGAAATGTGCAGTTGCCTCTTTGCGCCTTTCTTCTTCCTCACGTGCTTGCTGCGTGTTTTCTTCCTTTTATGAAATAATATTAATCACACTGAAGCCAAAACATGTATTTTTCCATATCTGAGTTAGACATCATCGTAATATCTTGCTTCCCCATAGTTTCTATTTCTTAAGTTAATATAAACCAAATTTGTAATTTTATGCTGAGTGGAAAGTGAATCTAGAATCTAGAAATCCTGTCCAAGTTACAGAATCTTACCTTACGCTAACACCCCACATCCCATACCTTTTATGGATACCCATAATGGGCAAAGAGGTAAATAAACGGCAGTAGTTCTATTATTAAACAGTAATCAAGACACAGAGATTTCCCTTTTCTTCCCCGCCTTGCAATTTATGTAAATAAGTTAACCTTTAATGTCTTGTTGTGACGCTGAAGCTCCCGGCAGAGAGATTCCAGTTTGCTACGTGCCAGAATGGCCTTGCTATGCTCACTCTGTAAGTGGACTTTCTCCTTCACAACTTGTGCTTGTTTCTTCTGCAGTATCTTCATTTGCTTTTGAACGTTTCGGCTCTCCTCCAACTAAAGGTAGAGAGTATATTTATTAAATAATAATGGGTGTGATTAGATTCTACGCATATAGACAAGCAGTTTAAAGAAGACTGAACAAACTGTAAAACGTTTCAGATGTATTTCATTAAGACCCCCTAAAAATTGCTCTTACAGAGACTCCCATCATCCTACATGCATTTCTAAATGTCTAAGGATAGAGGGGAAAAAAAAAAGACAACAAGCAAAATACCCCACAAATTCCAACTTGACAAGCATTCGTTTTGCTGAAAAGGAGCCATGGACCTGTTGACCATGGGCTATGAGGTTGTTCTCAGCTACTGAGTAGAACTAGCCCTGAGAAAAAAAATAATGTGGCATATATATTAAAAACAGATGAAAAATCCAGCAATTATCCAGGATTAGAATTTCATTTTGCTGTAGAAACAATTACATGAAGTGTTACTCAATATTAGTTTTACAAGATAATTTGAAGTACAGCCTTTTACTCTCTGGCCAAAAATATCTTAAAAGATCTTTGTGCTCAAAGGTCTCGCCTTCAGCAAGTCACATTATTTTTCATTCTCTTATCTTTAAGGTACACACAACTGTTTAGCCAACAGGTAGTTAGCAAAATTACATGTAGTTAGCTAGATAGGTGAGTTGCTTTTGCTATCGAACCTATTCAAACGCACAATTTTAAACACTTTTGAATCCATTTCCTTTAGACAGTTTAGATGGTAAGAGAAGGTAGAGCAACAAATTTTGCATATAGAACAAAATCCAGTAAAGGGGAGAGTTTCTTGCTCAGAGAGCAGGGTAAGACTAAGTTCCGTTGAGTATGATTTTTTTGGGCTCCCCAAGAAACCATATTCTTTGCAAAGAGTCTGCTCTATTGTAAAGAAGGTAACCATAATGTTAAGTGTAATACTGCTCCTTCTTAGATAGTGCCTCAGCCTCTAGGCAACACAGGAAAGGAAGGCTGGCAACCAGGAACATCATGACACAGAAGAATACAACAATGGTTTTCTGAAAGAGCTCAAAATAATGCCAAAATGCAGAAAAAAAATACAGAAGAGAGTTAGGGCACCTCCACGACAGGAAGTTACATTCATAGCTCATCTAGTTTAGAATGAAAGAATGTTTAGGAAATGTTTTGATATTCAAACACAAAAGCCCTTTTCTTAGGTGGCATGAAGAACACTTCAGGTGGCTGTCCTGTTTGCATATGTATGAACTTCAGACAGTCCTATAAAACTACTCCTGAGATGCATATCACCAAGGATGCAAACTTTTCTGCATCATAAATCGATCTTCTTATAGATTCCAAAATAGGGAAAAAATTGTGGAAGATCTTTTGCCAGGAGAGAGGCATTCCTACCTTAATTGTACAGTCCTTTTCATGAGACACCACTGAAAAACCTGATAGTGAGCTTTAAAGATGATGAATCTTTAAAAAAAGAAAAAAAGCATTGTAGGTGCACTGTCATAAACAGTTCAAACCTCTGCTGGCATTAGAACTGACACCTATGCCAGTGGTTCACCATCACCATCCTGACGAAAAGAATGCGTCTTAACAGGAAGACAACTGGATAAAATTAGATCTTTCTAAGGGTAACAAAATGTCCCTAAGACTCAGTCAGCTAAAATGGAGTCACTATTACACCTGGCCAAGTTCCCACCCTCTTCCCAGCAGTTCTGAGTGTCACAGGGAAAGCAGCTGATTGTCTGGAATGGTGGCTCTCGCTGTAGATTGTGGACCCTCTTCTGGGAGGGAAGAAAACAAAACAAGCAAACAAACAAACCAAACCAAAAAAAAAAAAAAAAAACCCAAAAAACACCACCTATAGAAAAACTCAAAAGCCACAGCACTGAATACTGCTTTCCTGATGGCCAAACTTCTACAGACTGGAAAACACATCGAAAGATTTCATTTAGTCTAGCTGTTCTGTTTATTAGTTTGAGATCTTTCCTTTAAAATCAATAAATTCATACAAACTGAAGGTGGTGCATAAAATCTATTTTCTTTATGCATAAGTGGGGAATTCATCATCATTCAAACTAACTGCTTATATAGGCTGTTATCATCACTATGGAAACTGCTCAACAAGAAAAGGCACTACACATCCACAAAGAATTGGTCAAAATTTCTAACTTGTTTACTGCATTTCCTCTCACAATACCCAAGTTCATTTTTAATGTGGGCTCTCTGCTCTCAAACTGCACTATGAAAACCTAAGTTCTCAAATAAGCAAAAGTGACAAGCCACTATCTTAGAGAAGCTGTTGGGTTTGAGGGAAATTCACTCATTCCAACACATAAGAGACAACAAGCAAAACAAAGCAAACAAAACCAAAAAAACCCAGACCTATAAAGAAGGTTACCTTTGCTTAGGAAATTCTAATGCTGTTCTTAAGGGACTATTACTGTCATAACAATAAAAGACTATTTCCTAGCTTATTCTCAAGGCTCTGGAGACAGTATTCCTCTTGCAGCAAAACTAAAATAAAAAATCTTCAGTAAAATTATGCTATATTGGCAAACATTATATGGTTTTCAGAAACAAAGACAAATGTTATGCCTTTTTTTTTTAAGCTATTCAGGTATCTCTAATCTATTTTTCTATTCATTTTATATCTACAAATGTGGCAGAAAACATATACATGGTATTTCCAGTCTTTCTCGTTTTGGATGTCCTTGTCTCAAGATGAACATACAAAATACTTCTGTCTCCAGACTCCTTCTGGAAAGTAAAATCACAAGGCAGCCTTTTTTTGCTATCAGTTTAGAGAGGAAAATATATTTTATCCTACTCAATATGGGAATGTTCTCTATGACAACTTACTGCTAGTGCTCTGTCTTTTGGGTCTGGTAACGAAGAAAGAGATACAAACAAGCAGATTAAAAAAAAAACACTGATTGAAAAACACAAAGCAAAATTAAACCTAGATCTTTTCAGCATCCAAAAAATGGCTTGGAGTATAAACAGTTGAATAGCTAAACATAACTAAGTCTTATTTTTTTTCAGATCTCTAACACACTGTTCTCTCCCTTTATCCCAAAAGGTGTAAATTACAAAATGCTAGCATGAGCGCTAACACACAACATACAAAAACTAGGAAAATGATAATTATTCCAATTAAACTCTTAGCTTTTTTGTTCATCTTAATGTAATGCTTTAGTACTAAGTTATGAGAAAGTTACCATAGTCTATTTTTTCTTTGGGTTTATGCAGTCATGTAGAAGTGAAATGACTACATGCAAGTTTAGCTAAAGCAATAAGAAGCCTGAGCGCTCATCATTTTTCTAATGCTGTGAAACATTTGAAAAATGGTCCTGCGTTAAAAGTTGTCATTCAACAGTTAAAATTAACAAATGAGCAACTCTTGCTACCTTTACAAACTACTTACCAGATCAGCATACTTCTTGCACAAAGCTGCCAGCTTTTCCTCTGGAGTAGAAAGCGTGTTCAAGGCTTGCATTAGTAACAGCACTTCCTTTCCTATGAAATGAACAGGAGATGACCATATTGAGGGAAAAACACCACCAACACCACCACACAGAAAAAACGCCTGTTTAGAAAAGCAAACTGCAGAACTAGGACAACTTAGTATGATTTAAACTGCATTCTGGTTTCAAAGCTGCACAGTATCTGACAAAGGGAGGAAAAATGGGATCCGATCAAAAAGAAGGAAACCTATGACTGTGCACCATTGACTATGCACCATTATACAACTCAGTGAAAGTAACCTTAATCTTAAAAAATATATATAATTTATAGTATCAAATATAAAGATAAAAAATAAAATATAAAGTTTAGTTCTGCCAATATTCTCATGAGTATTATTAATAAGCCTTTGAAATCTAAGTATCATCAGTGGTTTGATAGCATTGAATACAGCAATCACGGATGTTAATACTAATCTGCCAACGAGACCTCAATACTTGGGGTTGGAAGGTATCTCTGTAGATCATGCTGGTCCAACCGCTGCTCCAGAAGGGTCACCTAGAACAGTCACTGAGGTTTGTGCATAGTTGGATTTTGAGTATCTCCAGAGATGGAGACTGTACAACTCCTCTGGGCCAGCACCCCAAGGTTCAACCACCCATACAGTGAAAAAGGTTTTCCTATGTTCAGGAAATACTCCCTGTGTACTCCCTGTGTTTCATCTTGTGCCTGTTGCCACTCATCCTGTCACCAGGTGCCACTTGGAAACAGTCAGCATCCATCCTCTTTATAATGCGCCATCAGGTATTTACAAGCATTGATCAGACATGGCTGGAGCCTTCTCTACTCCAGGCTAAGCGGTCCCTGCTCCAACAGCCTCTCTGTCCATTTCAGATGCTCCAGGCCCTTCAGCATCTTAGCAGCCCTGTGTTGGACCTGCTAGAGCAGGTCCACGTGCCTTGTGTACTGGGGTGGCCAGGAGGGGACCCAGCATTGCGCACAAGGGCTGAGCAGAAGGGAAGGAGGCTCTGCCTCGTGCAGCTTAGGATGTCCTTGGTTTTCCTTGCCACATGGGTGTGTTGTTGGCTCATGTTCGATTTGTTGTCTACCAGCGCCCCCACATCCTTCTCTAGGAGGAGAGTCTCCAGCTGCTCAACTTCCAGCAAGTGCTGCTGCAAGGGGTTATTCCTGCCCAGGTGCAGGACTTAGCACTTCTCTGTGATGAACTTCATGAGGTTGTCCATTTCTCCAGCCTGTCAAAGTCCCTCTGAATGGCATCACAACTATCCTGCATGTCAGACACTCCTCCCAGTTTTCTACCATCCAAAAACTCTCTAAAGGTGCATTTACTACCATTGTCCAGATCATTAATCAAAGTGTTAAGCATTATTTGCCTCAGGACTGACCCCGGCCTCTAGCTGAGCTGATCACAAGATCACAACCCTGATTCCAACAATTCAGCCAGTTCTTAACCCATCTCTCTGTCCCTGTAGCCTGTACTTCATGTAGTAGTGACAACAGTAATATTTCAAAATGCTATAAATATAACAGTACTAATAGAAGAACTCTTATATTAATAACTATTCTTTAGGCAGTAGTACACATTTCCTTAGAGCACCCTGCTAAAGACAAGACAGACTGGATACAAAATAAATTTGAGATGAACACCTAGACAAAAATGTAACTATCTGAAACTAACCTTTGAAATTAAGTAATTTAAAATTTGAAAACCAAAATACAAAAGAAAACATACCTAAAGTTTTTTCTTTACTTTTTTCACTCTCTGGATCTTGCTGGCCATCAGGTGGATCAGTACGGGCTTCCTCTCTCCCGGGAGTCTCCTCACGAGATTCCTGAGAACAGCATGTGGATCCCGGGAGCTTTCTGTTCTTGGCAGTATACTCAGCTTCTTCCACGCCATCACAGTTAGACTGTGCATGCTGCAGTGCTGCATCGGGTAACTCATTGCACTTGCTGTTCACCAGCTGACCCCGGGTATTCACTCCTGTCTCCCGAGACCCAGCTTCTTCCATGGCACCAGTGATCAGCTAAGTAAGGAAAAGAAAAAAGGCAGCAGTGAAGAGACTGTATTAAGAAGTAAACATTCATTTTTTTTCACATCGACAAATCAGCTTAAGATTCCACTGCTTTATCCAAGTTGATCTACCCACTGTTGTCAGGTATATGAAAAGCAATCAAAGTAATAAACAGAGTAAGCCTAAAGAGCAACAAAGGAAGAGAGAACATCTTGAAAGATTAATTTCTGTTCTGAAACAATTTCCAAGCATTGTCATAGCAAAAATATTTGTATTTGTCTATATCTAAAAGTTCTCATGATAAAGAGCTCAAAAAGTCCAAAAAAGCTCCATCCAAAATTATCTGAGCATTCTTTCAGCTGTTAAAGTATACAGAGCCTTCAATGAAAACATTTCAGCTTCACAGACCAAAGCATATTACAAAAACCAGCACCAAGAATATAGCATCTGAACCTGTTATGCTTTTGCTTAGTTTATGTATTTTTCTTCAAATAAAGTCTATAAATAGAGAAAGGACACCATTAAAAACAGATACCAACTTTATTCTATACTAGGTTCAGAAAACTGAAAAATAACATTTTAAAAATAATTTGAGAGGTACTACAAAAACTTTTAATACTTTTTCCACCACAAAATCCAAGGAATCCACAGAAATACATTATTCCAATTGTATACAAAGTTAAGCATTTAATAATAAATGATTCCACTATCAAACATGCTTTTCAACTAATGATCGGAGCAAAATCTGATTAACAAGAATTAAAGATGATATGCTTCTGATCCACTTCATCAATGGTACAACACACTACTCCAAAATGATCCTAAAAAAGTGAACACCACCTTCAGATTTTGTCTCATTATCTATATTTTTTAACATTATTTCTGTCCAATTATAGAGAATTTTCTTCTTAATCCCATAACGTTTAATCATCTGACTAAACGATTATCCACCACCAGTTGTTTTCGTGTTGCTGTAATGCATGCACATTCTGATGTACGCTAACACCACCAGATAGCTTATTGAGCACCAATGTTCTCTTTCAGTTTCTGGCTGATGTGAATTCACGTATGTTTATGCTGTTTTTATTTTAACCTTTTCCTTGTGTTTGTGCTATACTTGTTGGGACTGAGGACAATTTTTAGGGTGGCTTTTTTTTGTTCTCCCCGTCCCATTTACATCCTGCCACTACAACAAGCACATGCAGCGGCACTATGGAAAAAACAGAATTGAACTTGCTTTATTACCAGGCCTTAGGTTCCATCATTCTCACAGATTTACTTTCAGTAAACAAAGTATCTCATTAAAACAAACAAACAAAGCATAAGCAATAACATGCATCATTCCAAAGAAACATGGCAATTTACTGAAAAAGAAAAAATAAATTTAAAAAAGGCAGGCTATAATATTGTAAGGATTGAATCACTCTGAAGAGCCTAACCTTCTCTGGAGCAAATAAAGAACTGAAGCTCGTTTATATACAGACCTATGCTGTTTAGGCATTACTTAATCTCAGAAGTGTGCCAATTCCTAGAACAAGGAGTTTACACTGGGTTGTACATCCCGTACAGACTGACCCTTTCCCTCTTTGAAAGAATTTGTCCAACACGTCTCAGAGGAACATAACCAGCACTAGCAATATAATTTGAGATACTGGTAACTCCAATTTTCTTCAATATGCCTAGAAGAAAGTTAATTTAAGATCATGAAATAAACGTGAAAACGTGTAAGAAAAAAAACAACACAACAGTGTAATTCTTCTCTACACTCAAAGCAAATCTTGTTTCACATGTTATCTCAGGGCAGTCATTCTTGATAGGATGGAATTCATGCCACACCTTTCGAGTAAGACAATAAGCTTTGTACATCTCTACAGACACTAAGGAACAACATTCATTTTATTATGGTCTTCACTTGCACTTCTCTTTATAAGTGTCCAAATGATGCATGTGCCTTATGGACAAGCATAAACAAATGCAAATATTCTCCATAATCCTTCCCTAATCGTGTGAGACAATATATTTGTCAAATGCCTGTAACAGTAACTCAGTAATAGAATTGCTGTAACAAATAACAAACCCATCTTCAAAAAGCTGACTTTCATAATAGTCATGAAATGGACATTTTTACGTGTCTTAAGCTGCTAGGCTTCCTTCTGGCATGGGAGAAAAAAAAACAAACCAAAACAAAACTCCACCACACACACAAACACCAAACACCACTCCAAATTTAGGGTCAGTTAAACAAACAAGAGCCTCTCCTTAAAAGAATACAAGGATGAGAACTGTATAGTTTGCTTGACTTTCTGTATGTACTAGTGTCCGAAATTACGACAGTGATCCTCTGCAAAAATATACTACTAAGTTAGCATAACTTTTGGGATGCTGTTAACCTACTGTCCCCATAAAGAAAATTTGAAATACAATTTGCAGAGAAGCTGAAGATAGTTTGTGCCTCAATTTAAACTGATACAACACAAAGAGAGGCCCAGAAAAACTTCAGGTATTGTGAAGTGAAAGGGGCTGTGCCTGCACATGACCTGACACCGAGGTAGAACTGTAGCACCAAGACTTGCCCTTATGTAGAATGTGAATTTCTGACATGTGGAGGTCTGGTAAGAGGTAGGGAAAGACTCAAGAGTCTTTCTGAAAACAGAACACAGCATCACTAGAAGCCCCAGTAATTTGCTGAATTCCTCAGACGTGGTTACACACACAACAGCAGCAAAGTGCCCAAATAGCTCTCTTGCTTCCTCTGCTCACTCCACCTTTCCATACCAGCCCCCCACCAGGCTGGCAACAACCTTTGTGCAAC
Source organism: Crypturellus soui (assembly GCA_032275445.1). Taxonomy (NCBI): domain Eukaryota; kingdom Metazoa; phylum Chordata; class Aves; order Tinamiformes; family Tinamidae; genus Crypturellus; species Crypturellus soui. Next base: position 569,244 of record JAUBNY010001117.1, on the reverse strand, counting down.
TTGTTAGAGCCAAGTTTATAACCAAACCAGTACCTTAACCCAGTCCAGGACACAGCAAGAGGCGATTCTGCCAAGCAGAGGAAGTCATTAAGATGGATGGAAAGAAGCCAAGGCAAAAAATTAAAAAAAGGTCAATCTAATCATAGCCTGGGCAGAAGGAACCAAACTAGCCCTACCCTGCTGTAAACGTGGGCACGGAGGTAACACTCACTGCTGAGTGTCTGAAACGTCAGTCAAGATCTGCTCCGCACGAGAAAGGCAGCAATGTGGCCAGACAATCCAAGGATTTTTCTAGATCAAATCTGATTAAGCACTGGTGTCCACAGGCAAGAATGCCAGGGGTTCTAATAGTACCTACAACTTGGTAGATAAAAAGAAATTAACCAAACTCTCACTTCTTTCAGCAAATTAGTTCATAAAATCTTGTAGACTGAGTGCAGGCTCTTTTTTGTTTGTTTGTTTGAATCACTTTGTAAAGACTGTTATTACCTAATGGGCCAAAAAAACAATACCTAGATAACTTAGGATAAATAATTTCTAAACTAGTGCTGAGCTTTCAAGCACTTCACAGATAAAAAACAGAAGTCTGAACAGCCTTCTTAAAGCCTTAATTTAACCTTAAGACGTTCTATATTCATAACTACCTATATTTTCAGATGTGATTTGCTGCAGTCTTCAAGCTGAAAGTATAGCAATAACAGCAGACTGAGACCATCTTCTGTACTAAACCATATTGGTATCACTGAAATTGACCGAATTACTGGGACAATGAACAGTCTGAACCCTTGACATTACTGTTCTGAATACACATTTGAACTTCTCAGTAACACTCCAGCCTGAAAGGAACACTTCCAACAGCACACTGTAAATACTGCTGAGTCAGCCACTACTAAACTTAAAAAAACACCCTCCATCTACTGAAATGATTACTACCCCTCTTAGCTGCTCCCATGACTTCTCAGCTTCCAACTTTCAGGATCCAAGCAACTTTAACGATACTCAGTTTAAAATCTGGCACAACAGCAGAATAACACTGTTACATATACAGAAAGATTTTCAGTAAGAATTGGAAAAAAAAACATATTATATAGATAATGTGCCAACACATAACAAACCACAGAATTACTTATCAAAATTTAAAGGTCTACCATTAGGAAATAAAATGCTTATTTCGCTGCAAAAAAGCGGCTATTAGAAGACACCAGCATTTCTGAACAAACATATAATCTTCAGACTATTTAAGTCATTACAGACTGAAGTGCTTAAGGATCCCTGCAGGAACATTACCAGTAACAATCACTTCTGCTCAGACCAAAGTTTTAGTTTATTATTTTATTCAGTTACCCAAACTTGTACTTTAATCAGAAAATGTGCAAATCAGAACAACTCTACCTTTCACATTTAAAAGGATAACAGCACAAAATTAGCCAGTTTCATAAATTATATGCCTATGAACACAAGCACATAAGCCAACTTTATTCCACTTCAGCCAGAACTACTATTAGCAGGATGCAATAACCACATATGGATAAACAAGCCATCTAGGCAGTTTATCCTACCATGCCAAAGCATGTCATGAGTGAGTTTATTTGTTCTAGAATATACCGCAAGTATTTAACATACAGGCCTATCTAAAAATGGCACTAATGGTAAAAACATACCTGCATTTTACAGTTCATACATTAAAATATATACATTCCATGCACGCATATTCTTGCTATCCAAAACATTTTTAAAAACCCTTATGTATCTCTTATTACTAGAAATCATAATGAATAACTGCACCAGTCTACTTTTATCCTAAACGCTAACAAATTAACCAAAGAAAACCTAACCATTAGCATTAATATATCAAAAGCATCTCCTATGTCCCCAGAGTAGTAGCTGTGAACAGACTCTTGCCAACTTAGCCTTCAAAATCAGTAAGAAGAAAATCAGAAAAAAAAGAAAAAACTTTAAAGCTTTAGAAAGACCATATTTACATACAGACTTTCAAACCTGACCATATGAAAGCTTAAGTATACGGGCAAATATGTAATCATTTGCTTGGTATCGAACTACAGAACAGATCATTTGAACACTGCTGAGCTGAATATTTGCAAGCCGGCCACATGTGCAACTGTGCACAGAACTTTAGCCTTTTAAAAGCCTGATGGTCTCTGAGGTGGTTTCCTAACTAAACTAAAATTTTAGCTGGATGATCAAGAAGTCAGAGACATTTTAAACAAACATTTCAGCATGGTCTATCATCACATTAAAAAAAAGTATGCATTATACACTCAGTTACCCACTTTCAAAATAGGAGACGAAGGCATTAAACAGTAACATTCATTGTCAGCTTCAGAGCATTGCAGAGTTATGGATCCCAGTACAGCAGAAAGAAGACTATGACACATCTACTTTGAAAACCCATATGTATTTCATCCCTATAAAAATTAATTCAGAGCCTTCACAGGGTTTCATTATTAATACTGTTGGTTGTACACTCAAGGTATGTCCTTTATACTGTTTCAGAGATGAGTGCTCCTACAGCACCTCTGCTTATTGACCTTACTTTTTGCTGTCATCCTTTGCGAGTTTCCTGCACTTTCTTTCAAGGATCCTGCGAGAAAGGTACCTGCCCTTAAAGACAACTTTTATTTCCCTCAAAAATGACATAAAAAAAAAAACCAAAAAAACAGTTGTTTACAACCATTTTTATTCTCTGCTCTGTGGAAATATATCTACTTGAAAGATGTCTTCCCTGCTTTAGCATAAAACATGGGAAAATTTCTTCCTGTAATTTTGGCAGAATTTCAGTGGAAGATCCCAGAGTTTAAGTTGAAGTTTTCTGCACATTTACATGAAAAGCAAAGAATGGCACATTTTACCAACCCCTTTCTTAGAGCCAGCATCCAAGACAGGTGTTAATTAATTACTTTATACAGTCTGACTCACTTCCTCTCAATGAAGGTTTCATTTCCTCTTTACTTTAATCCTAATAGTTTTCCAGTGATCCATATAATATCTCCAGGGGAAAAAAAAAAAAAAAACAGGGCAGACAAGTTCTGAACTCCTGGCACAAACAGATCATAAGTAACCTGGAACGCAGAAGCTTCTCTGTATACAAACAAATAAAATAATTATAATTCTCAAAAGAACACCCTAGAATTTGTTTAGCATTCCCTGATACTTTCCAAGCTTTTCCCTCTAATTATTATTAAATTCCCCTTGACTGTGTGTATTAGAAATACTGCAACACTTTTTTTCTTTCTTTCCTAGAAAACACGTGCTTTCACAGATGATACCAAACTCACTCACAGGCCACCACGGAATACCCGAAAGCACAAAGATGCTGCTTATTCGCGGAGGAGAACTAGCCCCGCAGCCCCCGAGGTACCTCCGCAGCACAAGCACAGACACCCTTTCCCGGGGGGCACCGACCTTCACATCAGGCGGAGGGGGCGGAAAGGAAGGAAGTCTCCAGCGGCAGCACCTGGCCCCGCGCTCGGGGCCGCTAAGGGGAAGCGCGGGCCGCAGGGGCGGCGCGGGACGCCGGGGGTGGGCCGGATCCCTCCGCTATCTCCTATTTTTTGAGGGTCGTTTCGGGCCGTTCCCGCGGCGCCACCTGCGCCCCCTCCCCCCGCCACGTGCCCGCCCCCAACGGCCCCGCGCGCCTCCCCGCCCCGCCGCAGTAAGCCCCGCCCCACCCCGCGCGGCGACCCCGGGACGGCGC
>JAUBNY010001117.1:541709-556387 GCA_032275445.1 Crypturellus soui | reverse complement strand
CCTGACTTCCACTAATGAACTGTACTATAATTAGAAGCATGTCAATTAAAGAAACAAACAAAAAACCAAACACGGGTCACATGTAAGCACCTATGAAAGAACACAGAGAAAGGACCTGGAGAAAATATTCTGCTACTAACTTTCATAAACGAGCCATTTAAAATTGTTAGATTCTTTGTACAAATAATACTCTGCAGGAGACATGACTAGACTGTTCTAATAACTGTCACTGATTTCTGTAATATTTAATTGCAGAACAGGTCTCAAACTTTTTGAAAAACAATCATAAATCTACTTTCCTAAATTTTAAGTTTTCAATCAACCCATCTTAAAAATCATTCTATTTGAGGCAGTGGTAAGAAACAGTAAAAAAATAATCTCCTTATGTAGCCTTACACAATCACTAAAAAAACCCTACAAGTACAAATGTGTTAAAATAGATGCCAAGATAACGTAACTGTTTTTTTCAAATCTTACCTTCTACTAGTGAAGTCTCTTCTGTTTTTTGGTCTAGCACCAGTTGTTCCATCTCTTTTCTTAGGTCTTCCTGATTCAAGTTGCAGGCATCGAAAGCATCACTCACAAATTCTGATACACCTGGACTTGTGGAAATCTCTTCCTCATCCTGTAATAGGATAGTTTTGTAGAAGCATATTCACAAAGAGAGAAAAAAAATGCCACCAATACATATTTTCCCTTTTTGACTGCCATTTAGATAAAGTCACTAAACAAACAAAACACATTACAAATGCATTTTTAAAGCATATTTTTTGCATAGACAAAATGTAAGGCAGCTATATTGAAAACAGTCTGCTTTCTACCCTACACTTCTTTTTGCCTTCCTCTCATAGCTTTATTTTTACAAAGTGTCATTAGGGGTCCAAGTTCATGGTTTTGTGCTTTCAAAATTAAATAATGTTGCTATGGAAATTCATAATTTGGATGCTCTGAACTTAAACTTGCTGTTGCTAAAGGATTGGACACAATGTGGCACATGGTGCACGTGCAAGAGCCTACATTTTAACGAAGCTGCCATGTTTAAATACAATGCAAACTTTGTAATCCAAACATGGTGTAACCATCTTATCCCTCAGAGTTAAGAACAAAACAAAACCACCTTGTATTTTTACAGTGTGGAGGACACTAATGAAAATAGTTATTCTTCAGATACACTCATTTTTTTCTATTAAAAATGAGCTTTGAAGTGTATGTACTAAAAACAAATGTTCTTACTACAGAACAGCAGAGAAATCAGCAAGAACTGCAGTCATTTAGCATAAAAGTGGTAGATATTTATATTACAACTGATTCAAAAGGATGCTTAATTATGTATTAAATGATAATTTCACATACTAAATACTAGACAAAATACAAAAGCATTTTTACCTCTTGAGATTTTAGCTGAGACTTTATTGTAACAGGTGGTGTTTTGGGACGTACAGTTTCTAATGAGAGGAGAAAAAAAGTTATATTTAAATAAAGATCCCATTTAATCTTCATAGCTCTTAAATATAAAAACAAACATTATTTTCATTTTTAAGGAAACCCCATGGTTAAAGGCTGAATTCAGCCATGGGTGAAGCACTGAAAACAAGACTTCGAAAAGTCAAGATTTTAGATGCTTTATTAAGTCAAATTCACAAAATATTTCCTTCATCTTGAATCTGAAGTTAAACCCTAAACCTCAAAACGATCCAAACAACTATGAAATATTAACAGCTGGGAAACAGGAAGAATGCTTTCTATAACACACTCCTGGTTTGCACCATAGGGTGCAAAATCTATAATGTTAGAGAGATGTAGACTTGCTCCTGGAATCCCGTAACCACCTAGTGTAGCTGCCACCCTTACCTGGTTGGCCACTACTACAGGCAGCACATGCTGGCTCAGACCTACCAACTCCACCTGTGTGCGCATCCCAGAAGCATCTGAGAAGATCCCTTTGCAGCTTGCCCTTCCCTTCCACACAGGAGGGAGGGAATCAATCACTGAAAACCAGGAACCTTAGAAGATGCCCCCAATTTCTCAGTAACGCTCAGTGGGCACTCTGCATTTAGCAGCATGGGATGCTAGGGGGCCAGGAGTGTTTGTATGCAGGGAAAGAACATTTTGGGCTTCCTCCTCCTCCTCATCCAACTAGCAAGGTAGAAGGACTGCAATGAAAAGCAACATGGTTGCAAGAGCAGTTAACATATTGGGGAAGTTGTGGTCACAGTTATGTGCTAGGTTAGCATTTTTATTTGTGTTAGCATGCAAAGCACTTGAGCTTACAGCTCTGTGTATTGCAGTGGAGCCTCTCCTGTTAACAAGTTCTGAAGGGGGAATTTTGGGGGGGGGGTTAATTTGTAAAATTGAGATCAGCTCTAATTAAAATAATTCTTTAATTGGTGTTTGCTCTTCCTTAGGCAGCTCAATGCCTCCTGTCACACCCTCTTTATTTGCTCTCCTCTCCAGACTGCTGCAGAGCTGTTACTGTACCCAACAGCAGGCCCAAAGAGGCCGCAGAACCCATGGCTGCTCAGTGCTGAGCACTCGACACACGGGGCCAGAGCAGAGCCTTAAGCACAAAGGCCCTCCCTCTTGCAGAAGCAGCAGAGCAGCTGAACACTACAGCACATCCCAGTCTGCAGTGCCAAGCACTGGCCTAACATCGTCTCCTACATCCACCTCCTTTCCAAAGAAATAGCTCCTGGCATGTGGAGAAGGATCAGGATGTGGTATTTGACTACGTAGCTCATGCCTGTAGCTTCTGCATTACAGTGGGGGATATCTCTGATTTGTCCTTCTTTTTTTTGTCTCCCCATCAGCCACGCTAATTAAACTTTGTAGTTTTATCCACTAGCTACGGAATCCAACTTTCAGAAAGGTCTTCTCAATCTAAAATGAAACGTGTATGACTCAGAGCCCCCAAGACCTGTTAAAACTCAGACTCAATAAAGACACGGTTGACTAAATATATCTTTGACATTACATAAAATGTAGTGATTAAGACAGTTAGGCTATCTAGAAAGCCTATAGTAGTCTTCTGAATTGCATGAAATCCCTGACGGACCGAAAAAAACACTGCATTTTGTAAACTTTTGCTGAAAATGTTTCAGTTGGGATGGTAAGTTTAACTAGCACAACTCGGGGTATTATCCAACAGATTTCTCTTTGATTGCAATTTCAAAGAGTTTCTAAGAGGATGACTCAAAGATAAGGGGTTTGTTGTTCAAGAGGGTGAGTTGCCCTGTTTTTCCTGTAGAGCTGAAACACTTTCATTGAAATAGCCATGCCTTGGGTTTGCAAATGTGACCTACATACTGCACTGCTTAAAATCAAGGTTACATTGTCCTAGGAACCTACGGTTTAACACTGCTCATTTAACTACATATTCAACCTGCGTAAAGGAAACGTTCGGCATTGTAATTAATAGCAAAAGTGCTTCTATTTGACAAGCCACAGAAGTAGCAGCTTTCTACTTTCTGCATTTGCTTTACTGAAGCAATGAGATGCAGAAACAGAAATCAAGTAAGTTCTCTGTGATAAGAGGAAGCATGCTAATAGTAACCAGATTTCATAGTGAATGTTTAAAAACAATAGTGAAGAAAATCTCCTTTGGCAGAACTTACGCATTACTAAGCTAGAGGAAATCTTTCCAAGTGCCACCTAAAGGCTCATGGAGTAAAAGGCTCCAAGATGGCAAATACACACACACACACACACACACACACACACACACACACACACACACACACACACACACGCTCTCCAAGATCTATTGTAAGGCAATAAAGAAACTGGAGGAGAAGACAATCACTACTCCTAACAATTAACAATATAATTCTATCAACTGATACAATGAACCAATGAACAATCCAAAGTGGAAGGAAAAAATCCATAAAAGAAAGCAAAAAAAAAGCAAAAAAAAAAAAAGAAAAGAAAAAGAGAATGCATCCACCACTTAGCTGTTAAGGCTGACAAAAATAAGGAACATGCTAGAGACTTCTGGAGCTGATGACAGCTGCACACATAAAAGAAAACTTCACATTGAATAAAATACAATTTGCTTGTCAGAAAATGACAAAAATGGGAGCTGAATGCAGAAGGAGCATAGAAGTAATATGACATGAAGGAGTGAGTAAGAAATGGGCCTAAACATCCTGCACTAAAAGGAAAAGACAACAACCTTGTTCTGAAGAGAGAGGTTAGGGCATTAAAGAATAGCTTTTTTATATGAGGAACAAAGAGTCACAGCTTCCATGAAACTGCACCTTGTAAGAGGTGGGCGATATCTAGTAAAAAGCAGCTTTACGCTATCAACTTCCTTTTGCTGGAATCAATAATACAATTTCTTTCCTTTACCCAGATGCCAATTACATGAAATACATGAAGTATTAGTACCTTTCAGATTGTTCTTCCTCTCATACTGAGTTAACATTATCCACTCATCTCAGGCTTTTCTTCCTTTATGACTGTTGGCCAGTTTATGACTACCTAAAGAAAAGTGGTGTTGGCAATTTTTTTAATCCTACTTTTTTGGCCAATATTTGAATAAGCACAAAAAGAGCCAGTTAAGGCATGGAGGTCTTAGTTTTGCATGAACAGATGCAAAAGTTACACGACACTAAACAAAAGTGCCAGTTAACAAAAATATTACTCATCTTGTCAGGCTTCTAATTAAAGTAAATATAGGGAATTAATATAAAAGAAGGCAGGAAGAAAAACAAGGCTTACAAGTTTGACAAAGCAAAATCTAAGTTGATGATAAGATAACTCTGGAAACAAAGTTGGACTTGCATGAAATACTGGACTAGATGCACATGAACTTTGGAGAGGTAGATTTACTAGCCATTGGTTAAAAAAGGATCAGGGAGAGAAAAAAAAAGTACAACTCCAAGCCCATACACAAAGTAAATATTATACAAGAATATGACTGCAAGTCAATAGGTAGAGCCAACCAAAGACAAAATCCTATAGCAAAGCATAAAAGGGCAGGAGAGCATCCACTGAAAAACAGGCAGGCAAGGTAGGATCAAAGGTTGTCTCCTTTAGCTTAAACCAACAAGAAAAGAGCTTTGAGAAAGCGTAAAGAGAGAGAGGGGAGAAAAAAACAAATAAACAAAAAAACAAAACAAAAACTCTCGGAAAGGTGAAATAGCAACTGCAGTAGACTAAAGAGATTAGTTGCACATGGTCTCAAGAGGAAAATACTAAAATTGCAAGTTGTAATATCCTGATAAATTTGTAATAAAAAGGTGGAGGGCGGAAGGAATGAGTCAACTTGACAGTTATCACTTGGTTGTCAGTCACCCTGCCAGTGTAACCAGTGCCAATGGATGCAGATGACAATTTGGGGATATGAACATCTGCTGAAGGAGCAGCACAGACCAACCTTGCTTCTCCTGTCCAAAGACTATTGAGCTGTCAAAGATTCTTTGGATGTCTTATCAGGCTGGTGATTGTGCCCTAGCTTAAACTGGGATTTAAGAACCTACTTGATATATTAAAGAATCACAAAATGCTTAAGGTTTGAAGGGACCTCTAGAGACCATCTATTCCAACCCCCCTGTTCTAGCAGGGACACCTACAGCACGTGGCACAGGGTGGTATCCAGGCAGTTTTGGAAGATCTCCACGGTAGGAGACTCCACAACCTCTCTGGGTAGCCCGTTCCTGGGATTTGTCACCCTTCACAGCAAATATACCAGCTAACAAACAAAGGATATCTAGTAAATATCCTGCTTGCAGAGGGTCTTTACATATCATTAAAGATGTCCGGTGACCTAAAAGGTCTATGATGCTACACCAAGGAAACTGTAATAGAGCCACCTAAGTTCTGGTGGCTTTTTCCATTCACAAAGTTGCATCTCAGCTAGCCTCATGTCCCTGCACCGTTCCACATATCTACCATATACTCTGTCCCCTTCCACATCCTGAATGCCCCTGTGCTTCCCCTGCCTGCAGTAATCCCACCTCCACATCATCAACTGATTTGTGTGGTGCAAGGCCTAAGCAAAAGAACAGGGTGTGGAGATAAGCCTAGAGCAATGAGCATGCCAGCAGGCAGGGCTGCCTGATGCCTCTTATCTGTCATGTGAACCAAAAGCACCTCCTACTTCCCTCTGAAGACTGGTCAAAAAGAGCTCCAGAGACCACCTGAGTTTGTCTCTTAAGCTGCTATAGGACAAGGGCAAAGTTTCCTCTCTTGAAATTTGCACTATTCTGTGAAAATTGGCTGAAATTGGACAATGGGTTAAAAGTGCTGGGAGCACTAGCTCTCCCCCGACTAGACAAAAACATACCTCAAGATGCCTGATTTCACAGGAAACCTGGGATACAAATTTTACGTCATTCGATGCATATAGTCAGTATGAAGGACAGACTACTCAGTTTCATGAGCTAGGTCATAACAAACCTTTCCATACCTTTCAGTTGACTGTCCTCTTCTCTGCCCTTGTTCTCTTCCTTCCCTACTGCTTGCTGTTGAGCAGCAAGTGCAGTGAGTTGTGCAGACTGTTTAATGAGTGACACCCTGTAGAAGTAATTTCTCCAGAACACCTCCTCCTTTACACTAGAGAGAACAAACAGATTTTGATGACTACACGTGGGAATGTATTTTCTTCTACTAACTAGCAATGAAATAAAACTAAACATATTGAGGGAAGGAGTAGGAAGAATTGCTTTGTAAGTAAAATCTTAGAAATTTGTGAAATAAACACAGCTTAAAAAAATAACATTTTTGACCTCTTACAAGATAGCTATAGCTCAAGCTAAATGAGTTTGATTCAAGCTATGTGAATGGTAAGAGTTTTTTTTTAGTTTAACAGCAGGCAGCAAATACACATTTGGAAAAAACATTATGCTGTTCTATTCTTCTTTCCAAATCATGTAAATCAACCTAACAAAACAACTTGACCTTTTTATTTACTTCCTCTCTAAGAATCTACATTTTCTCATTGCAAAAGATATATTCGTGTACATATTCTCTAGACCTCAGGTGACAACAGAATCTTTGATTTACAGGAAAAAGCCCTGCTAATATTGCAGCAAGACTATTTCACTTTCTGAATGACTTTTAGCAAGCTCTTGTCTGCGACTGCAGGACTTCCAGTAACTAAAATTGTCATCTAGCAAACAATCAACTCTGGTAAGAGGAAGTGGCATTTCTCCTAAGTGACATTTCCCACTGATGATCCTCCAGCAAAGAGAAGATTGTTTTAACCCAGAAGCAGCAGAAACCAGAAAAGGCAGGGCAGCCGGGGAAAGAAGCCATGCAGGGCAAGAAAGAAAGAAGACTAGAGTTACCTTTGTATTTTTCATATTCAGGCAAACAGTGCCTACTGAGACTAACTGAAGAAAATCTATAGGTGAGGCAAAGAGAGCAGGACCAGAGACTGGAAGCAGCATTAGAGTAGATATGATGAAGAGCTAGAACATAGGCAGAGCATGGGCATGACAGAGCAGAAAGGAACAGCACAGAAGGGTTAAATAGAATGAGGAGCTAGGAAGTTCTCCAAAGTAGGAAACTTAAGGCAGAGAAGCTCACAAAACTATGTACTTTCCTATTTCCATCCTCAGACAAGGAGACTAATGCTAGAAACTCTTACTTAACAAAAAAGGTGACCTGTGAAACAAGCTTAAGGAGGGAACTGGGTAGGGAAGGAGAGCAGGATTAGAATAAAAGTGATATTAAGAAGCCATACTGCAACAAGCAAGAAGTCCCAGCACAAAAGCATTACTTATCTTTTAGTTAAGTCCACTAGAAGGCAGTCACAATACACAGCTTTTCTCTGTAGCCGTTCAAAATTAGTTTTTCACGCCTACATTGCTTCTACTAGCATCGGTCTCGGCAGTGATTTCTTTTGTTCTTTCTTCAGGGGGCCCCTACCTCTACTGATCTCTTGGGGGGTGTCAATTGACAGCACCAGATCTGAAACACTCTGTTGCAGTACTTAGCTCTCTTTGGGGGAAAACAAACAAACAAACTCTCAGTCAATGTAGTGCCTTGAAGTTGGAAAAATTTCAGACCTCTTCCATATTCAAATCTTACTGGGTCCCTAGTCCTACTTCCTTTTTAAAACTGTAATTGTTTAACTGTAGAGCACTTACAGTATTCTATGTATTTGAAACTATCAGCTACAAAACACTCAACCTGGAAGTAACATACTGGAGGAACTGAAAGGACTGAAAAGAAGAAAGAGTAACTTACAAATATTACAGCAGAAATATTACAGGTACAATGTTACCAACAATATTTAATAACAGTAATTTAATAATGGTAATAGTTACCAGCAAAAGCTACTTACTGTTTAGGAACGAGATCAAACCTCATCCTATTGAGAAGTTCATCTTCTTGCAACATAACCATTGCAACAGGGTACATTTGATCAAAGTCAAAATTAAACTGAACACCTGCTGGAGGATCCCGCAGAAAGTTTCGTTTATCCTTTGAAGAATATATTATAGTTGTTAAATGATATGAGAAAAAGGATATTGCATTCAACACACATAACCAGCAAATCAATACCCATTTCCCACATATTTCTAATAATAGCACAAAGATGCACAAACATTTACAAATCAATAAAAATTGTATTGTGGATCTATTTCAACTCAAGACAGTGCCAGAAGAACTCCTATTTACTCTTCTAAGTTATGAATACAAAAGCAAGCATCAAAAAAAAAAACCCACTCATATTGGCATTACATTGCTTAATAGTGCCAGACAAACTTACTTTGAAAAAAAAACAACACACTTACCGCTGATAAGGCCAATATTTGCTGTTGGATTGTTTCCTCTTCATTGCTATCTACCCAAGGCGGCACTGCTGCTTCTATTATTAAGAGAGGGAGAGTAATTCTATTAAAATTATACAGAAAACACAAAAATCTTTCACAAAACAAAATAATATATAATGTCATATATATTACTAAAACAGTTCACTGTTCCTTTTTTCCTAAGACAAGCCCAATACATAAGAGATGAGCTCCAGTAATGGATCTTTGCTTAATAAAAGTAAATTTAAACAGCTGCTGTTTTCTCATTTGCTGATTTTAAAAAGAGAATCTTATTGTTTTCTTTCTACTGCTCTCAGATTTGCCAGGTTTTAATTACTGAGGTAGCATTGTATGAGTACTGTAGTATTGTAGCAAATGGCTGAGCAGTCCGCACACAGACATTTCTAGATGTCCTTTAAATTGTGTCTGATTTTTAGGTTTTCAGAATAATTTTACTATTGAATTTCCCTTTTTTTTGATAGCCAGAAGGCTGATGTAAGCTAAGGAAGAAATTTCTTAGCTATGGAGAAGAAAAATCTACAAGAATACACAGAATACGCATGCCAGTTGCTCTGATTTACATATCTATGCAGGTATTTCCAGAACAATTCATTCTGTAGGCCATAAGTAGAGAAAATGAACTATTTTAAATAGTCAAAAAATAATCTCTTCACTGTCTATGCTGATTCAGCCTGCAGTGATGAATTGCTAGTAGTCTACAAATAATTCTTGTGCACTAGGACTAATGAAGCTTAGTTTCCCATGCACTTGGCATTTTTAAAATCTTTATCCTACGTGGATTCTTTGATATCCAACAGATATGTGCTGATGCTAATACTTCTTTCAGTTAGGCCAGCTCTCTCTTTCTCTTTTGTCAAACCAGCTACCTATTTTCATGAAGTGTGGGGAAGTTTACTTATCAACAGATGCCAGAGCTTATTAATAGAACCAAAAGATAAATATACAGAAAGCACAATCACATGAGCAGCACTTCAAGAAGAAAACAATATATTAACTACAGACAATATGAAAAAATAATCATGATCCATTTTAAATTGTTTCATATTCAACATTAAAAACAGACACATTACATATTCAAATTATAATAAATTATGATATTCAGATTAACACATTAAAGAAGGTAAGTTGATGATGAAACATAACATAAAAAAATTACTTATTAGAGTCTCAAATGGATCCACTGATCTCAGTAATACATGGGTGGACAACTCAAAGAAGGATTTAGATCACAGATAATTACAAAGCAAATGACTTAAAGGCATAATTGCTCTTTTGCTTTCCTGTAAGTGCAGCAACACCCACAGTAAAACTAATTAAATACTATAGCACAACCCCCCCACTCCATGTTTTCAATTCTGTTATTAAGATGTTACAGGATTGCTAAAGCCCAAGAGAGAGGTCAGCAGTTTGCCTTCTTCCAATAATATGCACGCTTAAAATCCAAACCAGTAACAAAGGATCAGCTTTGTTAACACACTGACCTTTGTTTATGTTATAGCAAGTTAAATTTGATTAAAAAAAAAGCAATCTACACTAATGTAACACTATTGCTTTACTAATCTCACATAAAAAAGCATTTTTTTTTTGCCACAACAGACATTAAGTTCTGCTACAACTATGTTTCATTAAATAGAATGAGCTTAATTATTCAGCTTCCAGTGCAACTTCAGTTAATGCAGAGTTACCTAATAACTGTGTAATAAAAAAGTACAGTACCAGATTTTTTTGTTTGCTGCTCTTGGACAAACTTTTCTTGTTCCTTCTGAAAGTCTCCAATAATTGTCTAAAAACCAAGAAAGACACAGGAAAAAAAAAAAAAAAGGTTTCATGTTTAGACAAAATATGCTTTCAAATACATTGTGGTGTCATATTCTAGTAACACCAATCTTCTTTTCTGTAAATTAACCAGAGATGTTTCGTGTCAGTCACACACAGTTACTGAACCACTCCATTCTGCCTTTAAGATCCTAATTGATAAACGTAATTTGAACATCAGCCTACTATGAAATACTCCTTGCCAAATCTCCTTGCCAAATCAAATACAAAAAAATCAGATTACCTTCTTAGGCTTAGAATAGCTTTTTAAAATACTATAAACACTCAAATATATCCTTGGCCTTGCAACATGTTCTAAAGACTAAGGAAATGTATACATAGCAATAATTATTTTGTAGGTCAAATTTAAGTATGATTTTCAGGTTGACTCACTGAATCTCAGAAACTGAATCACTTCTCCATTTACAAGGCTGACAAATTTAAGGACTTATTCCAGTAATGCCCTATACTAAAGTTAACATTAAAAATGAAAAATGGTCATAGAAGAGCTATGTGCATCACACAACTTTACAACATAAGATTTAGTCCTTTCAAACAAATTCCCCAGGTCAGTATGCCATAATTGGAAATAACAATATAAATGTTGTTCTACAGCAGAAAGCAGAGACAAAAAAAGGAATCAAGCGACAAATTAAAACTATAATATGCAAGTTACTAGTAAGATAAATGTTGTAAATAGTGACACCTAACGATCAAATAAGCAAGCTGCCAAAAAGCATACGAATCCCTCAAGACAACTCATGGTTAAACCCTTACAAAAATGCTTCTGGTTAAAAAACACAGAATCTCAGCATAGTGTAACACCAGTGAGAGAACTACTGTAGTGCCTACTATGCAGCAGATTGCACTGGCTCCTCTTGATCTTAAATGATATGAATGTATAGCATTTCCTCACATGATACAAAACAAAAGCTTTAGGATGCTATGGAAACTACAATCTTGATTTCCCAGTATGCAAGCTTTTTAGTCAAAATAGGAATTTGTATTATTTTACCCAGAGTATTCACAGAAAAACAAAAAACAAAACAACCAAAAAAACTCAACAAACAAACAAACCCCACAACAGCTCACTGATGCTGAGAAAGGGAAGTCAGAGAAAAGGCATCTGCTTGTACATCACCTCTGGCACTCACCCACTGCACCTAGGTTGACTCTAAGTATTTCCCCTTCCCTTCCAAACTGCCTTTCTGCACAACATGCACAACTAGACCTTTTGCTATATTTTATGTTTCCGACAAATTTTTGACTTAAAGCACTGGAAGAACATAAGAAAGTTCAGCAATGGAGCCAGGCACAGTCAGAAGAGAGAGAGAGAGAGAGAGAACCGGTAAGATCAGCGACAGGATAGTAGCGAGTGGCCTAATTTTCTCATGCTGAGTAAAGAATAATGTTAGCATAATTAACACTTGCCACAGTATATCTATACATATACACACTCATAGATATATGCACCTTTTCCTTTTTAATTTTGAATCAGGCTTCTTCTAGTGTATGTGGCTTTTTAAAAATATAACATAGTTGCAAAGAATTTCTTTCTTAAAAGCATAAGCTGAACCTGACTTACAGTAACTTCATTATGCCATTTTCACAAGTACAATACAAAAACAAGTTCACATGAAAACCACGACACACTATTAAGTTACAGAATAAGGTCTGGCATTCAACATATAGAGTAGATGTCACAACATGCAGAAAACTATCAAAACTACCTGCCATCTCACCACAGCAAAACTGAACTGTCTGCTACTCTTAAAAAATTTTCAGAGGACTATTGCAAGGGACCAATGTTTTAGAAAAATACATGAGAAAGTCAACTCTGTTTTCTGATAAAAACTTGAATGCTGTGCAGTGAGCAGGGCTAAGATCCACAGAACAAACAACATGAAGAAGGCCTCAACAACTCTTTACTTAGCAAGCACTGTATAACAGAAGTTTTTAAAGTATTTTTAATATAATACAGAAACACATCATGGCTAGGTATTTGAGTACCATTTTTTAAATGAGTGCATATATTATTAAGCTTACAGAGGAGTTGTTCTATTACCTGCATTTTCATGTATAAGTCACCAACTAACAATTTTTGGCACATCTACTTTGCTAAGGTTGTTAGTCACGACAGGCGATAGCTGTGCTGAAACCATCAAATTTCTAAAGCAAGTTTAAAAAGATGAGGTGTCATGTGCTAGATTTGTTATACTTTGCAATAACAGTAAGCAAGTAGACGTTACAGACCACGTAATCGAAAAATGAAATACCTTATCAATTATACTGTCGATTTTCCCTTCTTCTACAGACTTCTTTATAGTTTGTGCTGTTTCAGCAACAGATTCAGATATCTTTTTTGTAGCAGCAGTGGCAAAATTGAAGAGGTAACCTGTCACAGATGAGAAAAGAAAAAGCTGAAAATAATATATTCTCTTTATACCCTATCTTACTAGATTTCTTCTATTTTGTTTTTACATTTGGCTATCTACTTCAAGTCTTCCTTCAGAATCATTTAACTTATTTTTTTGTCTACAAATAGCTCCTAAAAATCCCGATAATCCTTTTATTTTTGTTCTTTAGTTACGTAGCTGTTCAAAGTTTCTGTAAACCATAAATTATCGTACCTTAGACTTTTTTCCTAAACCAAACATTTCTAATAGCTTTCAAAGTGCTGTTCTCCAAGCAATTTTCTGAAGCAGTATCTTTTATAAATTCAATTATTTATGTAATATTCATACATTAAGCCATTCAAGTAGCTTTAGCAACACGAGCGAATTTTTTTTTTAATTAAGAAAATCAACAAGCACAATAGTCTTATGAAGTACGTCAACAAGTGAATAAAATTTCTGATAAGGCTTCAAATTCCTTCAGAAGTTTTAAAGTTCTACTGTTTTCAATGTTTCCCTTTTTCTACTTTTCAGTCTTTTCAATCTTAGAAATCACACGGGTTAAACTTCTTGTTTATTTTTTCTGAACAGCATCAGAAAAACAGTAGTAAATACTTTTAAAATCTCTAATTACTGTCTTTTGTACCAGCAGTGTACCTCAAAGGTGTCAAGAAAGAACCACATAACACGAACAGTTGACATTTATTAGTAGTTTTAAATATTATTAAGGTACCTTAAATACCCGAATTAGTTTATTTCTCAGATAGTTAACATCACCAGCACTGTGTTAAACAGATGTCTTATGTCTGTAATTTCACAATTACAGTGTATACAGTGTCATCAAATATCTGTAATTTAGGCTTCTAGGAAGATGTAATGATGTTTTTAAGCTGCATGGTGATTACCAGAGACATACTTTGAGGCATAAGAAACATAAAAAGTATGTGGGATAGCAAAGATACCTCAGTTATTCTAAGAAATTGATTTTTACATAGAAGACTGATTAAAAAAAAGACAGTACTTGCAAGGGTAGGAGAGAGAAACCAATTATCTTCCTTTTCTGCACCTCCCAACAGTTCAAGTTGCCATAAAAAAATGTGGAAAAACTACCTTAGTATGTTGAGTGAGGAACAAAAAAAAAACAAAAAAACAAACAAACAAACAAAAAAACCCCAAAACAAGTTATTTGAGTTAACACATAACACACACAGCTGTTAATATCTAACAGAATTAATTGCTTTGGCATAGTCCTGTCACTTTTTGAAAAGCTGGCTGCTATTCTTTGACGTGTATAAAATGTTCTTTCTTAATGACATCACCAAATCTGTACTGGAAAATGCACAGCTCCAGCCAGACCTCAAAAAAGCCAGTTTCCTAGATGTAACTTCCATTTATAAGTCACAGAATAGTGATGACCAAAATTCCTACCAGTACTTGCTAGGATCTTTGGTATCTTTTATCAGGCTTACACCACATCACAAGCTTCATGTTATATACGAAAATGCCTATCTTGAACTTTACACATGTTAGCATATATAGAGGATCCTCCTTACAATAGTAGGGGAGGCAGCAGCCCTCTATATTGCTTCCCCTGACTTTTATTTGCCTTTTTGTATCTGTAGAAGCTTTCTTATACACCTTTTTTTTTTTTTTGGGGGGGGGGGGGGGCAAAAAAAAAAAAAAAAAAAAA
>JAUBNY010001117.1:512302-535499 GCA_032275445.1 Crypturellus soui | reverse complement strand
GGGGTTGGACTAGATGACCTCTAGAGGTCCCTTCCAACCTTAGGCATTCTATGATTCTATGATTCTATGATCTTTGCTGAAATATTTGTTAGAGTGGCTTGGAGAAGGCAACTGAAAAATGGAATGGAATTGGAAGGAATAAGGGATGAAATTAATCTTGCCTAACTTGTATTCTTAAAGCCTTTTGCTGTCACAGGAGAGAAATAAGTCATGTGAATGATCTTTTGAGAATGCCCATCTTTGGCGTCTCCATGGGACAGTGTATTAAAATGGTATTTATTCTCCACTTACTATGGGGAGGACTTAGGTGCTTAGTTAGATATTGATGTATAAGCTGGGGGAAGAGGAATCCTACTCCCAGAGTCCAAAATGGTGAGAGATTATTTTATTGTTTGTCTCTGAAGACCATCTCAGCTTTTGTTCTTTGCATATTGGGCCTGTGCTCTTCCTGGGGTGAACTGGTGTTCATCACAGGCATATCTTTGTCATTTTAGATTTCTAGCTCATGATCTGGGTGCTGCTGGTGATTTTCCAATGAAGTACATCCTGGTTACCGGTGGTGTCATCTCAGGCATTGGAAAAGGGATCATTGCAAGCAGCATTGGCACCATACTGAAATCATGTGGTCTCCGTGTCACTGCAATCAAAATTGATCCTTATATAAACATAGATGCTGGAACCTTCTCACCGTATGAACATGGTATGTTTGCTAAAGGATTATTTTAGTCTTGTGGGAAAGAGTAAATCATCTTAAAATTTTAGGAGCTGAATTTTCAAAGCACATTTGATTGGTATTGTTCTCCAGGTTATTGCTCATGGATTTCTTTCTGGAAAAAAAAAAAAAAAAAAAAGATTGCCAGTGAGCTACAAGGCAATCTCTCATCTAGCTGGTCCTCATTTATAAAGGAGAACATTACTTTAGCTCTCTAGCATATTATTAGTACATTCATTAGAAACAGTTGTTTTCAGAGTTCCAAAGTGCTTTCAACAAATAGATATTTCTAATTCCTTTCTTTGCTAAGATTTATGTGCTTGCTTATAATCAATACCAACATTTTGGTTGATCTTCCAACCTCCATATATGCATTATGCATACTTTCCACTCTTAAAAACTAGGAGAAAAAAAAAAAAAAAGACAACCCTCCCCGCCTTGTCCTCCCAAACACTGTACCCTATGGCAGAGCTGAAAAATTGTTTTGCTTCCAAAGTGGAGGAAGCACACAGTACATCAGTCCTGTCTCAGAAAGCCAAATTTAACTAATGCAGAAGTTGTGAATTTTGAGGAGTACATCCAGTACACCATAGGCACTGGACTGGGGAAGTTCTGCCTTTACCTTTGGTGGTAAGATTTCTGCAGTGACTTGAGGTTGTCAGAATGTGTTTTTGCCCTGTCTCAAATGCTGAGAAAGAGAGGGCAAATGTGACATGATGTTCCCACCTAGCATTTTTTTTCCTCTCAATTTGCAGAAGATTTTCTTATTACTTTATCAAAAAGCACTAGCCAGCAAGATAGTTAGGACAAATTGACTGGATGACAAGCACTTTTATTAACATTTTTATGAAAATATGAGCAAAGTGATTTTTTGTCTATTTCCAATTTCCTAAAAAGATTATTATTAAAAACAAAACAAAACCTTAATGGTCTGTGAGAAATTTTGGCTGAGGTGGCAATTTGGGGATACTGAGTAGGAGCTCAATTCTCCACAGGGTTAGGCATATCATTCACTCTCTTAGGCATATCATTCACTCTCTTATATGTGTTTTTTTTCTTCTACTGTTTATTTTGAAACTGTGTTGTATCTAGGTGGTATATATATATATTCATAAGCCACAGTAAATCTTTAGGGGAAAAGTAAGAATAAATATAAAATAACAACAACAACAATAATTATTATTATTATTTTATTGTGCATTACTCCTGTAACTTATCCATCTGTTGATTCATTGGCTCATGGCAAATCCTTTAGGGATCTTCTGAAGAGTTTTCCAGTTTAGGAACTAGAGTGGAGGCAGTAAGTTTAATTGCTTTAGAAGTTGATAAGATTCAGAGTTTAGACATTCCTTAGGGGTTTAAGAAAAGTCTGAATCCTGAAGCAAACTCCACTGTAGTCAGTGGAAAATTCTCTCTAGATTTTTTCAGAGCCAGAAATAACCCTGGCCGGGTATGTAATGGACTAAATATGCACAATGAAACAACTGAATAAAGAACAATAATAGTATTTGTGGAAGTATTTATATTTCTCATAATTTTACTCCAGATCCAGGTCTTACTCTTTAATCACAAGATAGATCCGACCAGCAAGAATTTATGATGAAGCACTTTGAAAGTGCATTAGAATTCATGCTTAGAAAAACACAGTTTTTGGCTGCCATGTGAATTAGTACATTGTCTATAGCTGATTTATCATATGTGAAAATTGCTTTCTTCCCATCAAGGATGGTAGCAAACTGTTGAAATGCCCATGAAGTATTTTTAAATCACTTAAATATTTTGCCAATATAACTTCATTTTCAAAAGCGTTTGTGACTGTTGGATAGACATTATTTGGAAGAGTTAATTGTATCAAATAGTCACATAGGATGGGGACGCAGAGGTAGCTGTAGCACGTGCTTATGATACAAAGTATTGCCCTATATCACTCTTTTAAAAACAGTTCTGCAGTTATAAGATATGTTTGTGGTACTCCTATTTGTTTAGTAACTGTTGATTATTTTATTGCTTTTCTGTCTATTAATATTTTTCTCCTAAGCTATCATATTATTTTTAGTGATTTAACTTTTTTTCAGGTGAAGTTTTTGTACTGAATGATGGCGGAGAAGTTGACTTAGATTTGGGAAATTATGAGAGATTCTTGGACATTAGTCTGTATAAAGATAACAACATCACCACTGGCAAGATATATCAGCATGTCATCAATAAAGAAAGACATGGTGATTACCTGGGAAAAACTGTGCAAGGTGATATTTTTAATTCTGTGGGTTTCTGCTCTGTTCAGTCTTTACAAAAGCGTGCTCTGGCTAGAGATGCTGATAGAGCAATCACTGGCTTGCTTCTTCTCTCCTTTTCAGGAAATGTGGTCCTGTTCTTGCGAGGCTGGGCTTCCGGGATTAGGGAAAGGAGGAATATAAAAATGGGCTAGTAGTTCCCATTTCATTTCCTGCTCTTTTCCTTTGGAGAGTGATATATGGGCTTAAAATACGAAGTGCTTCAGTTGTTCGTGTTGCTTTGACTTGCAGTTGTTCCACACATCACTGATGCAGTTCAGGAATGGGTAATGAATCAGGCAAAAGTTCCTGTGGATGATGACAGAAAAGAACCACAGATATGTGTTATTGAGGCAAGTAGCTTCCTTTCTTTTAATTTAAAACAAGCAGAAAAACAATAAGTAGAGAAGTTGATCGAGAACATTAACAAGTGGTAATATTATCAGTACTTTAACTTAAAACTTAATTTTCTATTTCTTCCATGTAATTTTTTTTCAGTGTAGTTCCAGATGCATAAAGTACATTTGTGTACAGGCTTTGATGGTGCATGTAACTGTCTTTCAATTGTGAAATATTGAAGGAGTTAAATTGCATTTGTGTATCAAGCGTCTAGAAGGTTTTCTAGTACTGCCTGAACACAAATATGCAGTCCTACTAGAAGCCACATGGGGGCATAGGAAGACCATATTCTGAAATACGTTCGCTCCAGAAACTTGAGACAATTATTCTATTCAGTGTTTAGTGTCTCTGTTATAGCTCTGTCTTTGAATGATATCTAATTCCTGTGTTTATAAATCAAACTTGTCATGGACTTGGTCTGTGTCCCCCATTTGGCTTGGTAATAAATGTTTAAAAGCTTTTAAAACTTGAAATAGGAGTTCATATTGCCCATATGTCATTTCTTGATGTGGGAGAGCTATGATAATGTTGCTAGATGTATGTAACTTGTAGGCCAAAACTGTTTATTAATCTGGCAGTCAGGAAAATAAAACCTGATTCTCAGCACAAGAGCCTTCACATTGGCCAAATAATGATTACTTTTTAACCACTTTTAAGGTAATAGACATCACCTGAAAGCATGTATTTTTTTTCAATGTCACCACGTATCTTCCTGTGCAGAACGTACGTGCTTGATTGTACGTGAACGCTAGCATGGGAAGTCATTACAATAGGTTTCCCTGCTTGAGCAGGGGAGTTGGACTAGATGATCTCTAAAGGTCCCTTCTGACCTCAACCATTCTGTGATTCTCCATGGGAAGCAAACCATGCAGGACAGATGAGAGTTGGATCCTTTGCAAAGTATGCTTGAAAAAGCAAATTTCAATTGCCCCCCTTTTCTCTCTCTTGTTTGATAAAATAATAGAAATTACTGAAGCTTTAAGAGGTACTGTTGTTTTGCTTTTGCTTTCTGCCACTCTGACAGATCCAATCTCTTTTTCAGCTGGGTGGAACTATTGGGGACATTGAGGGAATGCCCTTTGTTGAGGCATTTAGACAGTTCCAGTTCAAAGCAAAGAGAGATAACTTCTGTAATATCCATGTTAGTCTAGTACCACAGGTAAGTTATAAAAATAAATACATTTTAATTATCAGCCAACTTTTGCTCTGTGTTGGGTTATATAGTTGTTGACTTTGTCTCCTTCAGAGAGGTTGTCGGAAGGGATTAAAGGTTAAGAGATATGAAACCCCACTCCACTGGCATTAATAAAGGCCCTGGCAGTTTTTTAATGATGCAAGTTACAAAAAAAGGAAGAATTTATCAATATTAATTTATCTAGAAAGTTGGACATACTTGTTGAACAGGGCTGATATTTTGCTGATTTTTTTCCCTTCTAAGTCTACATTTTACTTCACAAAGAGGTTTTGTTATTATTTTAAGGGAGAAGTATTTGTTGGGAAGATTTTGGAAAGCAGAGGTTTAATAGTGATGACATAATTGCACCTTGTATACATAAAAAGAGAATATGCAGCTGATTTTCAGTGGGATTGATTCTGTGTATTTGAGAACAGAATTACTTAATATATCTGATTATTTCCAAGATAGTCTTTGTGCTGTGTTGGACACTTATTAGCAAAGTCCAGCTTCAGGAATTTTCTTCTTCTGAGTCAATTATATTGATTTTTTTCCTCCAAAAACAAACAAACAACAAAAACAAACAAACAACAACCTCACCTGAATTAGGGCCATATATTTATTGTTTTTTTTTCTAATATGTGTAGGAACAGTGTTACTTTCTGGCATGTTGCAGCTCTTTTTAGATGTATGGTTACTTCTTGCATGTATTATTACTTGCAGTGACTTTTCTCTTCCTATCTGCAGCTGCTTTGTTAATAGATATTAGTTGTTTGAACTTTCAAAGTGTCTTTTCAGCCCAATGCCACTGGTGAGCAGAAGACCAAACCAACACAAAACAGTGTCCGAGCACTGAGAGGCTTAGGTTTATCTCCAGATTTGGTGAGTTCATGAGTTAGCAAATACACATTTTTATCTATATTTCATTTAAAAGTATCCCTACATGAGCACTCTTCAGTGGACCTGCCTTATTCTGTCATGAGAGATGAGAGCTTTAAGAGAAATGCAACATGTAAGATGCACTGCTGCATGAAAGCCACGAGAAATAAAATTATAGAAACACACTCTAAGTTAACACAATCCAAATCCCTGCGGTACCTTGGGACTGGAGATACGTTCTTCTTATAAAGGGAAGGCACCGCTTAAAAATAATATTTTAAAGCACTGCTGAAAAATAATCAAAAGGTCAGATTTTTCAGTTTGCTTTTTGGGACAACCTAGAATACTTTTAGGATCAAAAATTCTTTCACAAATCTCTCTTTATGTATGACTAAAGAGAAGCAATTCTGCCTTTGAAAATGCATTGTCTTTAAAAATGTTCCTAATTGGAACTAGAAAATCTATGGATTCAGTTTCAAAGTTCCTTGTTCTTTTTGTGTGATGAACATGCATTTGAGGTATAATGATCCCAAAGCCAGCAAATTTCATCTTATGCCAGTAAGCAGAAGATGGCAAAGGTTAAACTCTTTCCAGTCTCACTCCCCAGTGTTCCTGCTAGAAACATTCCCCTGGATACAACATGTGCTTTGCTGTGACTTTTCCTTGGGTACAAAGGATATAGAAATAGTTTGCAGCTCTCTGTTGTCATACTACCCCGCTATTGAGAAGAGAGCCTGAGGGGGTTCACTCTAATTTGCTTGCTCAAGTGTTAGTGGCAGTGAAGCCAAGGCAGCACAGGATTTGCATGCCAGTTCAGACTTAAACTTCACCTCTTCCTGAGCTGCCACAGACAGAGTTGAAGACAATCTGTTTCTTAATCTCTCCCTGGAAGAGAACTATTTTTCTTTGTGTGTGTGTGTATCTGTAAGTCTGCTTTAATAAGTCAAGGAATATTTTTTGGACTTTGGAAGCTGTCAAGCATCTTCATTCCATGTGTCCTTTCCGTTCTCCTACATTTCATTGGGAGAAGAAGCCTCTTAGCCCTTCTAAGAAATGAAAGAGCAATGACACTAGTGGTGACACTGGTCATTGGTTCTGAATAGAAAAAAATAGAAAATTGTAAAATAGTGGCATTTTTTTCATTGTCATCCTTCCTTTTGATCATGATATGTGAATTAACAATTTCCAAAAAGGCACTGATGTACTGAAGGGCTGGAAATATGGATTGCAACGTTGTTGCTCTGAGTTCAATTGCTAAGGTCATTTTTTTTTGATTTATCATATCAGTTGTACTTAAAATGCTGCCTAAGTTTTACTTAGAGTGTTACAATAACAGCTACAAAAAAGGAGAGCTTGAGAAAGAAACATTTCAAAGGAAGCTATAGAAAGATTAAGAAGTAGAAAAGGGTCAGTATGGGCAAGTGTTCTTGTGGTAATTGATTTACTTCTGTCCTGCTAGCAAATATTTGTGAGCTATGATGTATAGAGAATTTCTGAAGAAGGTGATCTATTCATGAATGTTTTTGAGGATCTTCTACAGTTTTTTTTAGAAAAGCTTTATGATTTTACTTTCTGTTATGACAGATTGTCTGCAGAAGTGCTAAGCCTATAGAAATGGCAGTGAAAGAAAAGATCTCCATGTTTTGCCATGTGGAGCCTGAACAGGTCAGTGATGAACAGTTTGTAAATCATAACATATGTAGGAAAGCATCCAAATATTTATATGCATCTCTATTTTCAACTTCAGATGATTTTATTAATATGTAGTTGTTTTTACAATTTTTCTCTGGCAGTCATATACTCTAAGAACTGTTTAAAATTTTATACATTAAATAGTCATTATAGTGTAAACACATTTTATATTTTGGTGTAATTATTTATTAGGTTATAAAGAATTAATAAAAGGAATGGATGTTGGATGTGTTGTTAATTGTTATAAATTGTCATGAAAACTGTGCAGTTCCATAGATTGCTGAAAGCTGTGGTTGGTTGCTGTCCATAAGTCATCTTACGTGTTTATAGTAACGGATTAACAAAGCGTGGTTGAAATTATGGATTTTGTTATATCCATAGATCATCATAGTCGCATGAACATGCAGTAACATGCAGTAGGCTCTTTGTGCCCGTCAGCATGTGTAGAACGTCTATGGTATACGTCCTTTGGTAATTCATGTATGATTTTGACATTAATTCCTGTAGGTATCTGCTGTTTGAATACTCGTTTTGATAAATCAAATGTCCTTCGCCGTTAATGTAACAGATAGTGTTAAAAGGATAATAGATGCTAACACTGATGCTATGTTTCAAGTTTGTGTCAGTGTTGACCTCTCTGCAGATGTGTAAGAAATAAATCTTTTTGTAGTAAAGTCCTAGATGAGAATGTAGAGGACAGTGTGGCCATTATTTTTCCCACATGCCCGTCTGTATCTTACTCTTTGTGGGAGATAACCCCTTTGAGCTGGCTTCTGGGGACACCTGCTTTCCGCAGCATAGCTGTAGCAGGAGCCCCATTATACCTGAGCTTCTAGGAGAGCTTACTCTCAAGGGAGTAGCTCTCTGCACGGCATTGCTTGGTACCAAAGATCTGCTTTTGGAGGTAGAAGCTCAACAGTTGTACTACTCACTGCTTTCCTGAGAAGCTGCTGGTTATCAATCTCTGCAGAGTGCTGCTCTGCTTCTGGTTTGTTCTGATTCTCTCAGATCTCCAGACAGAGCAGCACTATGTTGTGTAATGTAGAGGTGCCCTGGGTGGTAAGACCCAGTGGACCGACGTGCTGTGTCCAGCTGCCATGGTCTATTGAAGCCTTGTCTTTTTCTCTTTGTAACTGCTACCCTCAGAATTCTGCAAAGCCATCCTTAACCACCCTGTGTGTCTTAAAAGTAATGAGCCACACATTAGTTTTTGGATTAATGGATTTATGGCTATTGAAACAGTCTTTCCAGAAGAGATCGCAGATTGCATGAATTTCAAGCTCTGTTGCCTAGATCACTCACAATGTCCTTCCCTGCAGTTGGAATTGTACAAAGACCACATCTCTAAATATTCCCTAAAATGAACCTGGATTTTTTTTTTTTTTTTTGTGAACTGAAGGATTAGTTTCATCATCAAACTTTTTTCCTGTAGTTATGCTCAGTATTGGCAGAAAAGAAACTGCAGATTTAGTTTGTGTCTAGAACTCTGGTTTATTACCTCAAGGTGGGTCAGGCTTTTTAGCTTGTCTTCCCCATTCTTTTTCTTTGCTGTCATAACTAATCCAGGACCATATGCTATTTTGTCACTGACTTCCTCAGTGACAAAAAAAAATCCACTTGCTCTAAGTGCATTTTTTTGGTTACTTTTATTAAGTGGATGGTGAGTGGCTTCCTCCTCACTTCTAAGTATGTACCACTGAAGCAAAAGCAGTGTCTTTGGCTTGTTTCAGGATTTTAACATCTCCATGGTCAGCAATACTATAATCCAGGGCAGCCAGTGGTTCTTTCTAAATATTTTGTCCTTAAGATGGTATTTTGTAGCTGCCAAGTTTGGAAGAACAGTTGTATAAGTTCCTGCCACAGGAGAGTTGTGGCTTCTCTGTTCCTTTGGTGTTGAGTTGGCGCACAGAGAGGCATGTGTATGTGCTTTACTTGTTGAACAAGAATAAGTACAGGATACCTAAGGAAGCATCCTTTATTTCTCATAGGTACTGGGGAGAGGACACTCATGGTCAGGATTCGGAACTCTACAGTCTCATGTTTGCTAAATGCAATGGACTTAATTGCAAGCAGCTTGGACACAGTTTATAAATAAAAATGTAATGATCCATGAGTGGATTATCTTCATAATCTACATAATCTAATTCACTACGAAAATCCTTTGTAGAAGATTCTATCACGATATAGATGGATCTGTTTTGTGAAGTTCCATTTTTGTTCTTTCTTTCCCAGGAAATATATGAGTTTTTTTATTTTTATTTTAACAGCATTTTTCTTGTGAGGTCAGAAGCTTGTATTAAAACTAGCATCTTGTTAGGCTTGACAAGATGTATTTGTACCATGCTGGACTGAAAAAGAGACTCATTTTTACTTTCAGGATAACTTTTTCCATGTAGATTTAGTGGAACATTAAGTGTTGGTTCTATTGTCCTGCTCATTCAGAGAAAAGTATGTGAAGAGCCTAATGTACGCAGAATACAAAACACATGTAGTAGAATGTGAAATGCATGTTTTCTGTGGAAAAAATATTTAGATAACTTTTTTGTTATGTTTTTTCTTTAGGTGATATTTATCCATGATGTTTCTTCCACTTACCGAGTACCAATCCTGCTGGAGGAACAAGGCATCATCAAGTATTTTAAACAGCGGTTAAATTTGCCTATTGATGACCAGCCAAGTGATCTCTTAATGAAATGGAAGAAAATGGCTGACAGGTATTCTAAATCCTGCCTCTCTTTTTGGTAGTGCTGAAATTCAATCAGTTAGACTCTTAGCTCCTGTGAAGTGACCGAAATGGATGCTGCTGATCAACACCTAAGGATGTTTTGAGTTTAAAAACATGGATGTGTTTGAGATTTTAGAACATGGCTTGTGAGATCAAAAAAAAAAAAAGTATTGTCTTTTTAAAAGTGCTTTCTTTGTGAAAACTATAATAATAACTAGAAAACTCCTTTTTCTTAGGTATGAAAGGTTGCTGAAGGTGTGTTCCATAGCTCTTGTTGGCAAATACACAAAACTAAGTGACTGCTATGCATCTGTTTTCAAGGCCCTGGAACACTCAGCGCTGGCAATTAATCACAAACTGGATTTAATGGTGAGAATATGTCTGTTTTTTACTTTCAGGAATGTTTGGGATACACTGTACTAGTTTCCAACAATGAGGCAATTTTAGTTTGTATTGTAATTAGGAAATAAAGCATGAAGATAAATGCAGAATGGCCATACATGCTTCACTTTTAAGACAATTATCTGAAAAGAACGTTGCAATTACTTAGCTTTGGATCTGAGGAAAAACAGTTTACCTGTAAATTTTTTTTTTAATGCCAAGAGTAAATTTTAGTTGTTATAAAACTACTGCCTGGTGATGTAATTCTGAATAGGGTCTTACACTGGCAGCTGCATGGTGGAAAAAATTATGATATGTAAAAAACTTTTTAGCAAAAACATGGAAGACACCAAACCAAGTGTAGCATCCACATACCCAAATGCTGAAATATACGATGTTCTTAAACGTGATGAATGTGCTGGCACGATATGTTTGACAAGAAAACAGGAATTAATTTTAAGTGTAATCAGTTTCTTCTTCCAACCACCCAGCATGATAAACTACCCTTTTAGTACCTCCATACTAACTATATGTTAGCATAGAATAATAATTATTTATGAATGTTGTTGCCCTATAGCATTTTTTATACCTTTTGGAGTATGGGAAAAAAAAAAGAAAACTTGCTACAAGGCTATCCTATCATATCTGAAAAACTTCACACGATCTTTTGCTTGGTTTCATTTCTCTGCACACAAATGTGTTCTGTCAATCCAGATGATTTATTTTTGTAGTGGATGGCCCACAGCAGGATGTTATTAATTATGTTATTCTCAGAAAAAAAGACTGTGTCAAAGCCAGGAGTCAGACCGGGATCTTTTGTTCTCAGTGCAGTACTTAACCACCTAGTCGTTTGTTTGGTTGGTACCTCTGCTCTGTTAATGGCAGTGGAAATTAATGGAAGATCTCTGGTAGTGCGTATGATGAAGCTGGCTCCCTCTGCACAGCTGATATTTTCAAGTTAATCTTTAGTTATGTCTTTCTTGCAGGCTAGATTATTTAGGCTTATCTAGATCAGATGAACTGTGGCATGCAAGAGCTGTGAAAATGAAGTCCCTGGCCACATCCCAGTTGGATGTCAGGATAAGGCCAGCACCATCCTTCTGTTGGTGCCATGGTTTCCATAGGAAGCAGGTCTGGGCGGCTGTAGAGCACTCTGACAAGGCTTGCTTGCCTGGCAAGTCGCAGAATGAGGGCAGGAAGCTGGCAGCACCTTCCAGACCCATGCAGAGAGGCAGGACTGGATTGCTACAGCTACTCAGAGCAAGTACTGGGTCCTCAGTGGAGTTATGTCTCCTGGGAAATTCCCTTGAAAAATGTAGTGGGTTCATCTTAATACTATAGAAGTTGGTTATACAGTTGATGCCGCTTTTTCTGTGGAAGGAAATACTGTTTATTGCATATTTTTCTCTTTAGTATATAGACTCGATAGATCTTGAACGTTCTACAGAAGTTGAGAACCCAGTGAAATATCACCAGGCCTGGCAAAAGCTGTGTAAAGCAGAGTAAGTGGCGTCAGGTATTCCGTATACCAAATACCCACTGGAATTTACTTTACATGATGTAAAATGCTTTAGTGGATCATTTCTCAGTGTGCCCAAACTTGTGTTACTTATGGAAGGAGATAGACTTGTGCAATGATAAGCATCAGACATAGCAAATTAGTGTCAGACTGTATCTTCAAACTCCATTTTAATCTCTTTAGACAAGCTGGAGTGTTTTAGATGGGTAAGCAAAATGCTTTCTTTAGAATGCAGGTCAGTTGTCAATAATTTTTCTTTGTCAACTTGAATCGCAGTAAAAAGCAGCTAGACAAACGTTGTATTTAGACTCATAAATGCTTGTAATACTTGGCAAATCTTATTCATCATTATCAGAATTTCAGTTTATATATGTAAAGAGATGTTATTATCAGATAGCAAAATTAATTTATTTAGTTTTGCTTATTAGCTGTCAGGTTTTGCTAGTAAGATCCTAAAGTGATGAATATATAGCTAGTTTATTTAAGCAATTTTGCTGTGAAGAATGAGGCTGGTGAGAGGAGAACTGGGATGTGAAGATGAGAAAGAAATTTTAAATTTAGATCTAAATTCTGTGTCCCATATGGTAATACAAAATGGGCATGT
This sequence comes from Crypturellus soui, assembly GCA_032275445.1. NCBI lineage: Eukaryota > Metazoa > Chordata > Aves > Tinamiformes > Tinamidae > Crypturellus > Crypturellus soui. The sequence continues at coordinate 523,141 of JAUBNY010001117.1, read as the reverse complement.
ACATGTTGATTTGAGGAACTGGAATGTATTTTTTGTACTGTGCCTGCTTTGTTGAAACCTGAAAATCTTTTTTCTTGCGTGGATTTATTTTGCCGTCTTGATTTTGTCTGCCAGTCGCTTTATATATGACTCTCATTACAGTGGCATTCTGGTCCCAGGAGGGTTTGGAATTAGGGGAACAGAAGGCAAACTCCAAGCTATCTCCTGGGCAAGGACAAAGAAGAAACCTTTTCTGGGTAAGATAATGAAGGCTGGAAATTACTGCAATTTGGAGATGTATAGGAAGCTAAATATCTGAAAGACTGGTAGCTGTAAAAAGCAAACAAGCAAATCTGCTAGAACCAGCCTGATTAAATAATGGGGTCCGTAAGTAAAATGAACTATACTAAGGAGAGGTCCTATCTTGCAGATGTAGATTTCCTGTTGTGAATGCCTGCCTTGTAAGCAATGCCTGTGGTCCTGTACTGCAGTGCTGGAGAAGGAAGAGAAAGACTCCGCCTTCCCCAAAGGCTTTATTGATATTTTATCTGGAAAATCATTCCTTCTCAGCATATTAAATTTAGCATCATCACGGTTATTAATTAATCAGTGTACACAAAATATAAATCTCTGTGGATGTGTTTTACATATAAATTAATTTATGTTGATTTAGTGATATATCTTACTGGGTCCAAAGTACCCATCTGGTCTATGAACTTTGCTGTTTGTGTGAGTTGCTCTAAAGCTTGATTACTGCTTTAGGTTTTTTACAATTCTGTGGGTAATAGTGACTACTTTAGCTAGTTAGCAAAGCACAACTTGAGTTTGGATATACTGAGGCTTTTGGCTTTTAGTTATCTTTACAATAATTATTGCTAAAATAGATGAGAAGAAAGGAAACCCCAATATTTCTTAAAAGGGCTTAAAGCACCTAATTATGCCATGTAGATTCACAGTATGCGATATTCAATTTTTTCTAAGTTTTAATTTTACTTTGATCAGCCATTTTTGTTGTTTTAGCTTTTTGGAAAGGTTGTATATAAACAGTGAGTACTAAGATTTCTAAACAAAAAGTTAGCTTTAAGACATAACAGTGAGTACTTTGTCAGTCCAGCTGTTAATTTTTTTAAATTCTGGGGGGTTTGTTTCCTCTTACAGGAGTTTGCTTAGGAATGCAATTAGCAGTTGTGGAGTTTGCAAGGAACTGTTTAAACTGGAAAGGTAAGTGCTGTATGTCAGCATGGATATGATTTGCTTAGAAAAGATTTGATTCTGTATGTGCAATGTATATCTATTAATCAATTTAGTATATAGGTCGTATGAACATTGCTCAAATGGCCCTGTTGCAAGAACTAAGCAGCTCGAGTTACTTTCTATATAGAGGAATAGCAACTTCTGTTGTGCAGGTTGCCTGAAATCTGCTGGTTAGTCTCATTCATGTAGCTGAAATGTGCTAATCTCTATAGCCTTTCCCTGGAGCACTTAGGAGGTGTGGAGTAAAGTGAGATGGGGTTCGCTTATTTGCCTTTGCATTTTTTCACTGGTTGGAGTGGCAAACCAAAGCAGTTGCAGATCATATGTTCCCTGTGGTTTCTTCAAGACAGCTGCATCGTGTTTAGTACTTCAATTTCTGAAGGTGTAGCTGGAAATAGACACAAGCCCTAAAATGCCACAGAGCTGTTCTGGTGAGTCTGTAGTGCCTGTAGGAGAATGGAAATACATTGTGTTTTGTTTTGAATTTTTTTTCAGATGCAAATTCTACAGAATTTGACCCTGACACAAAAAACCCTGTTGTAAGTACTGATTTTCCTCCTGCATGTTTTGTGAACATACCCTTGCATTAAAAGGAAGTTACTTCTGTGTAAATTAAAGACTGTTTAGATATTTTATGTGCTAGAACGTGAAGAGGTGTCCTCTGTCCTTATTCACTACAGTTTCTAAGGTGCTTTCTTTTTGCACAGTCCTTTGCCTTCACCTATGCAGATCTGGAGTTTGCCATAGTTTTATTCTCGTAATTTTTGTAGTAACTTACTTGCTTGGAGATCAATCCTGGGAGTAGAGAATCATGATTAGGTTGGCTTTACGAAAGAATGAAATATAAAGGGAAATAGGAAAGTGTAAGACAGAGATGTGGAAAATTATTAAAAAATTCTTCTATTTCCTTTATATATATAGGCAGTATTTTTCTTGTCCACATTTTTATGCATCTCATATAGTCCTTTTGAGAAAAAATTCAATGGTGTAGATTGGGTAGGGCTTTCTGTGTGGCATGTCAGTGGTAGAATTTTAGACTGGAGCTTTTCCAGATGTTTCCTAGTTTAGGAGCGCATGATAAAGCATTCTCGTAATGGTAAAACTTGCAAATGATCTGTAAGTTTTTGAGAAAATGAAAAAGATGAAAAACTTCATGTGAGAAATGAGGTAGTATTTACTGAAAGATGTAAGCCTCTGTTTCAGTGATTAATTAATGGATTTTACATCAGAAACTACTGTTTCTGTATCAGTTTTCTTCAAATGAATTTTTGAGAGTTGAAAGTAAAAGTATGATTCAGTTTCATATTCTTACTTTGTAAAGTGCAAGTGGAAGAGTTTTAAAGCGTTTGACCTGTTGGCCAAAGTTCTTAAGATGTATTTTTATGCAAAATAAGAGAGAGGATCTGGTTTGAACTTGAAGGTAAATTTGAGACCTTCAGAGTTTTAGTCCGTTTGAGATACGCAGCTAAAACTTAGTGGGATTTGGAAATGATCTCAGAGGGACAAAAATAATCTTACATTTGATGCGAAATGTTGTGGTTTTAGTATTGGAAGAGGTCTATTTCTTTTCCTTCTTGAGTATATTAGAAAACACACTTTTTCCTTGAAAGGATCAACTTGTTAATACCAATATATTGTAAAACATGGAAAATTATGAAAATTTACTGCAAATTTTTAGGTAGCAGGAAGCTTAGTACAGAAGGCTGATTCTAGGACATCTTTGGCTATAATGTTTTTTTGTTCCACAGGATATTATTCCACTGTTGCTGTGTAGGAGAGAACAGCACTTCTGTCAATACCATATGTTTATTCCTTTGGCATACTTCACCCACTAAATAAAAAGTGATCCTACATTTATTAAAGATATTTAGCCTTATTTTTCTTGTAATTCAAGTTTCTATGCTTCAGTAGGCAATGATTGAAGCATTCTGTTAAAAAAAATCACTTTAAATCCTTTGAACAACTGATGGAGCTTGCTAGCTGTGAGTCTGAATCAGCATCAATTTATTTGAAAGACGTTTGGATCTGATTTGGATCACCAAATTGGCAATTTGAACTCATGGTTACCCTCACATTATTTACTGTGACCTTTTATAATTGCAGAGAGCTTCTGCTGTTAAATTCTAATAAAAATCAGTTGTCCTTGAATTAGCACTTCCTTACTTCTGATTGTGAGAGCAGGTGGCTGAAATTAAGCTTATTGGTCCCCTTGTTAATAGGTGAAGATAAAAATACCTGCAGACAGCAGTTCATTCAATTTTGAGCTCCCCTCACTGGCTGGTGGTAATGGGCTTCTCTATGATGTAAATTAGGCTTCTAATTTTCAGGCCCCTGAAAGTGGGACACATCTCATTTAACTTCCCATGACTCCATTTCAGCTAGTTGCCCTTTCATGACATGCTCAGCTAGAGCATTTTAGAGGCCTTCTTCAGAAAGGGGTGAATCACTCCATGGAAGTGACGGTTCCTCTCCGTTTGCTCACAGGGTTGCTCGTAGTAGCTAGCTGGGAGGCACCTAGCCACCCTGCCTGCTAAACCACGTTCCGAAGTGCCTCATCTACATGTTTCTTGAACACTGACAGGGATGGCAACTCCACCACTTCCCTGGGCAGCCTGTTCCAACGCTTCACCACTCTCTCTGTGCAGAATTTTTTCCTACTGTCCAACCGAACCTGCCCTGGTACAACTTCAGGCCGTTTGCTCTTGTCCTAGCAGTAGGTATTCTGGAGATCGACCCCTGCCTCACTACAACCTCCTTTCAAGTAGTTGTAGAGAGGCATGTCCTACTTACAGTCTTTTCTGTTATTATGGTAGTGCATATTAGTACAATAACTTGTATCTCGGAGCAAATTATATTGTGGTGCCACTGTGTGAGACACTTGTGTGTGCTAACTTAGGACCTGCTCCTTTCCTGGAAAGGAAGAGAAAAGTGGCAGGTGAAGCAGCAATTGTATTTCCTGTTATTTTTAAGAAAAGGGAAAAAAATCAAATATGCAGTTTGGCAAAGCGACTCAGGGGCAACCACAGAGTATGCAACTTCTCTTCTGCTTTCTTCATTTACTCAGCATTCAAATACGTAGAGCTGTGCACACCAAAATTAATAAATTTTCTTTCAGAGTACTTTAAAAAAATTGCTGTACTTTGCTGCATTACTTGCCTTTTGATTTTTGAAGTGTTGAGTGTTGTTTTCACCCTTCAACTGTGCGTCTGTAGAAACCTGAAACTTCATTTTTTTATTAAAAACAAAACTGAGGTTGTCATGTCATCAGAACTGCATGAGGGAAATATTGCAAGAACTGTGAGTGAAGTGATGAGAAATGGCATTATAGGTAACTTCTCAACTGAAAGGGCACACATTATTGCACTACAGAATGACATTGTCTGTCTTAGTAAGAAGTTGCTGTGAGATGAGGTAGCTGTTGTGACTTGTTCTGCACAGTAATGAGTGCAGAATTACACGTGCACAGGCAGCAAGGTGCCTCTAACAAGCTGTATTAGTTGAGCTGTTCACCTGTTTCTCTCTCTAATGGCCAGTATGGCAATGGTGTTGCTTCATCTAGGTTCTGCAAAATCATCTATGAGTCACCTTATGCAGGAGGGCATCTCTGTAACCTGGTTTGCTACTTTGGGGGAAGACTCATAGAAATGATATTGGTGTACGAATGACTATGAGTATTTTCTGAAAAACAGTGTTTTTCAGAAGTCATCAGAGCATACATTTTATAATGATAGAAAATCAGTTTAAGGTTTTTGAGTTCTTTAAAAAAAATACATATAGGTTTGATTTCAGTAGACAAAATGGTATGTGGGGGCACAGGTATATGAGCATTGATTATAGTCCCCCAAATTCCTGATCGGTTTAGTTGATTATTTGAAGGTCATATTACATTACGTATTCTTAATGTGCCTGCTCTGCTTTCTAGCCTTTTGGATAAAAATAATAGGTAGATTATTATTATGCTTTGCTGTGAGAAAAAAGCAGTGCACCAGCTTCAGAGTAATGTTTAGTGTGAATTTAATGTTGCAAATGTTGGTTTTAGGTTTTCTTTTCTAAGTGAATTCTGTGTACTGTGTAGACTGCCAATCAGCTTAGATGACTGCATGGCAGAGCAAAGTGTTTTGTCCTGTTCCATGTCTCTCCTCTTTTCTGTTCCTTTCCTCTACTATTAAACTTTAATTTTTAAAAAAAAAACTTTTCCGATGACCCTTTTCGTTATACTCTTTATCAATTTTACTGTAGTTGATCCTGTTCTTGCAAAAATGAATCTTTCTGAAGATAATTCTGACATTTATTTTTATAAAAAAAATGCTAATTCTAAGTGTGACCATAGTTCTTCGCAGCCCATTGCATCTTGTGTAGGAAGATGGAATTTCAGATACTGCACCGGACATTTTCTCTTAAGTCCATTTTCGCTCAACTCTATAAATGGTGCAGAAATAGATTTTGCCAGTAGGTGACACTCCAATAACATGCTTGTTTCCTCATACACTCTCTTTCTATTCCGAACGTCAGTGTAACCGGATTGAACTCAGAGATGAGTTCTACTGCTGTTTAGTAGATGAAAAGGAACCTATGTGCCACTTATGCAAAATTACCTCTCGTAGTTCTGTGGTATTAGCTATGTGTATTGAGTAGCTAAGAAGCTGGGGAAGAAAACGTTTGTGTGGTACGCATATATTTGAAGTCAAAGTGTGTTGTTAATTTATGACAAGTAAAAATGTCTTCATAAGCTACAAAAAGTAGCAAGTATAATGATTTTTTTTCCTTAAAGAAGCAAACTGAAGGAAGAGTGGAAGGATTTGAGTAGAAGTGCCTCCAGCAATCTGTCTGAACACTCATAATATTATGTTTGAGTCTGATAACCTTTGAGGTTTCTGTCCATGTATCACTGATGTGAAATAGGAAGTGCTTTAATCCTCATTTCATAGAGGAGATAGGAACATTAATAGGGAGTCTCTAATGCACTTGATGCCTTTTGCAATTAATTTGAATCTTTAAGCCCTCTGAGAATCAGATCCTAACTGATTTATAAGGGTAATGAATGATGTTGGTGTTAAAATTCAGTCCACAGTTTTGAGCTCCACATGTATTTTTGTCAGTCTACTTTATTCTGTTTTTCTTTTTTTTACTAATTTGCTAGTCACATAATATGATAAAGTAATTAAGTAAAATCCCATGAATTATATTGAAAATGCATGTGTCTCTTTGAATTATGAAATGAAAAGATTAAATGCGAAATGCAGTGAATATTTTAATTTGAAGCATCTTAGTTTTTATACATACCTGTATATTAACAATTACAAGGTTTGTCAAAAACCTTTTGCTTTTAAATGAAAGGTGTGGTTAGGTGAAATCTAGCTTGAATCCAATGAAGAATATCAGTCATCATACAATAAAGTATGTTTTCAATAACAGCATCATAGTAGTATAAGTGTTTTAAAAATTTGAACTAATTACCATATGGAAATGTCTCCTGATGTGAGTGATGAAAGGGGACTGCACAGAGTATTAGGTAGTATAAACCAGGAGATGGTTGAATCATATGTGTTCTTCCTTTGCTTTTTTTTTTTCATGTGAATTGCTCTAGAGGTCAAGATAATAAGTCACTCCATTAACAATTTTATAATGTGAAATAAAAACGCGTAATTTTTCACTGCTTGGGAGGCAGCTTAGCTGGAAAGTACTAGATAGCCAACATGCAAGGGAAACAACGCAAGACTAATCCATTATATGTCAAATACATCTTTATTCTTTTTTATTATCACAACAAGGAAATCTGTGGGTTTAAGTGCACATATGCTGTATATGAACTCCAGGCTTTTCTCCTTTCAAAGCAGTGATACATCTTGTTCTTGCAGATGCATTACTGACTTGTACCAGTTATCTTTTTTATAAGTACCACAAACTCATCAAAGCTGACAGTTCCATCATTATTTTTGTCCATCGTCTTAATTAAGTTATCAAGCGAGAATGTATCCTGTTGTTTTCATAGGAAAAGAAAAAAAAAAAAAGAAGTACTAAATATATAACTTGCCACAACTGTTTTTCTAAAAGGAATATTACCAAGAAATGATACATACAGTAAAATGCAGTATTAGGAGAAAATATTACTGGTAGGGTTGTGTTTACCAGTTTTACTGGCTAAACTAGAAGTATAGTGCCTACCATCACTTCCAAAAGCTATTAATGAAGGTATAGTAGCCACTTGAGAAGCAGGAGCTGTTTTCTGCCTCTCACTTGACATCTTAGTGTATGAATACAACCTGAGCACTCCAAAAACCTAAGTTATATTATCTAGAAATTCACATCCACCAGTGGAAAAAGCCAGAGCACCTGTCATAGACAAACCACAAGGCGGGTTACTTCACTCTCATGTAGCTAAATTTGTTTTAAGTTAGATTTCAGAAATAAGGAAATGGGGCAGGTAGAATAGCTGCAGCATGCACATAATCAGCTTTAAAAATTAATATGCCATGCCACCCACTACTTTATTAGATACTAATGCAGTGTCCAAATAGACTAACTATTTGAAAATATGTTACTATTTTCCAAAGGCTTTAGACCAGGACTTGAGAATCTCCTTTCCTCTATTTTCTGTCTCTTTGCTAGGAATATTGTGCTTGCTCTTCAAAATTCTTTTTTGATGTATTAAAATCTACTACAAATTATTAACTCCTTTTATTCATTGTGGCCAGGAAGAGCGCATGTAATATTCTGATGCAGTGAGTATTCTGATTATGTCCCTGAGCAAACCTGTGCTCAAAATAATATAAAGGCAATTTTGACTATAATTTAAATCTTTAAACTGCTTTATTTCTATTGATGCTTTTATGTTTGTGTGTGTTTTGCAATGTCCCGCTCTGCTTTATGTTGATCTATTGTGGTGCAATACATATTTCTGCAAACTGAGCAGAAGTTAGACTATGTCTAACATCCAGATGAAAAAGAAAAATATTTCTTTTTTTCTGAACATTGGCTTTTCACCAAATCTGAATTAGTTTTTGTCCTAGGCTGAACTGTCTACAATCTATACACAAAGCAGTATCTTTGTGAATTTTCTATCATATTTCCTATTAACTTGGGATTTAACATTTTTCTCAAAGATATGAATCTTCTCGAAGATTTTCTCCTTGAAAAGGAGAAAAAATAGTTTATTGTTATTATTTTTAATTTACCATTTTATCTTAGTGAAATGGCTAAGCTGTGTTACTGTTTCTTTCAGAACATTAGTAAAAATTGCTTTCATCAGCCATTCCAAATATAGTATTTAAGGATTTGTCTAGCAAAAGATTTTTTTCCTAGTGCTTTTAAATGTGTATTTCTCTCTCTAGCTGAAATGCTTGGTGGTGTCTCTTTTCTTTTTTGACATCTTTCTCCAATGGCAAACCTTTTGTTTTGTGAAGGTGGGAACCTAGTCTGGATGAATGCGGTGCTTTTAAACTTGCCCTACAAAACACGTTATTTAGATTGAAGTATAAAAATCTTTTACCTGACTCAGATATGATATTCTAGGTGAAAATTAGTTGACATTAAAAAGTATCTTTTTTTGTTGTTGTTGTAGTAGAGCTTTGCTACAAAATCTCTGCTTGGATATCTGTTTGGAGCTACTGTTCATTAATATGAGTAAAGTTTCATAAACCTGCCCTTATTCAAGGATTATTAATGGAGCTGGCGAAATCAGGTGGGGCAACCTTGATCTTCATTGCGACAGCACTGTCTTTATTTCCTTTATCCTAACGATTTCTTAAGAAGTACAGTGAATATGAAAAGAATGAGACTTACCTTCAAATACTGTGCAAATTGATTCTGAAGCAAATTTTTCAGTCCACCAATGGACAGTGCATTGGTGCTACCCTCCATCAAAGCATATTGGGTGAAAAACTTCAATAGGTTGTCATTGAGTAAATGTTCCATGTTCCTCTGGTGCTGTCTTGAAGAATAACTGAAAACAAAGCAGACAGTAACAATTCTATATATTAAAACATTTTGGAAGTAACTGTGATGCCCAGTTCATTGCATTGCTAACAATGTGAAATGAGAAATATTTAACACAGAGGACAAGGTTCTTTTCTGCAAAAATAGCTCAACTGCCACAGGAAAATAAATAATTAAACAAATGAATAGGCTTACCTCACTGACAAAATCCAGAGCCTTCAAATGTATCCAAGAGGAGTGAGAGTTGCAAGGTTGGAGCTACCTTTATAGTTACTTGCCTACCTCAGCTCCACCCTGATGATGAAACTAGCCTTTAGTCAGTGCACTAGTTTTATTGTTCTTTTTTTAATAGGCAAAGGAAGACGGTACTTTAGCAGTAGGTCGAAGTAATTTTTTAACAGTGAAATGGGTCACTGTCAGTATCCATCTGTGCACTTGAGATAGGGTTCCCTGTTCTTTACAGGCCACCTTGGAGAACTATTCTCTCCAATTTGTGTATTTTACACTTCAAAATGTGCCGTACCCAAAAGAGCTTGCAAAGGGTTCTGTAGAGATATACATAGCGTTCTGTAGAGATATACATAGCGTTTAGTATTATAATAAACATATAGAAAACTGTAAATATAGATTTGATCAAAAAAAAACACTCAACAAACAGATTTATGTCTTAAATATGAGGCTGCCACTAGCCTTTTGCATGAGCTGTTAATCACCAATTCCAAAGTTTGTTCCTCTCCAACTTTAGTGTTGTTTTTAAACGCAGGAGAGTGTTGAAGGTGTCCTGAAATAAAACTGCTGCTGATAAAAATCGGAACAGCTCATGAAGTGAATGGAAGAAAACTGAGCTATTGCAAATGGGAAAGATGAATCCAAGGTGTCGAAAAACTGTTCCTTTTTGGGAGCATTCTCATAACCGATTATGTGGGTCCATAACCTCATAGCTGTGGGTTCTGAAATCATGATGTTTTGTGGGGCAATATTCTGTCCAAGTGGCTGATGCTTCATAAGCCAGCAAGTGGTGAGGAACTGTGGCTATTTTTACATGGTGTGATAGGCTGTTGGTTCTGGCTGTGGTCTCTGCCTGATATTGTTCACAATTGTTTCTCACTGCTTGGCTCCAGGCCCACCAGGCAGACCTTTCGTCCTGTGCTTCTCTTATTGAGAAAATGTTAATAGCTCTGCAAAGCCAAGAGATTTGTGGATATGTAGGGTATGGATGGGTTGAGAGGTTTGCGGAGCTAGTAGGGGTTTTCCTCAGGAAGACCAGGCAAACTTCGCCAGATGAGCTGTGTATACACCTTGCATTGACAGCCTTTCTGTATCTCACTTCCTAAAGGATCAGGGTGAACAGAATTGTACAGGCCCTCCAGAAATCATCTAATTCATTCTTCTCCTTCCACCAAGGTGGGATTGCTGATATCCATGTTGAGTGTTTGTTACCCCTATTCTTAAATGCCTTAAGTAATGAGGACTCCATCTTCCTTAACGGATTTCTTGCCCTCACTGCTAGAAAGTCCTGATAATGGCTGAATTCTTTGCTGAACTTAAGCCCTTTGCTTCAGTCTTCAGACACAAGGAGATCAGATTATTCTCTTCCTTCCTTGACCTATCCAGGCCTTTGACATCCTGGATAAATCCCCTGACCTTTCCTTTTCTGGTTCGGAAATCCTA
>JAUBNY010001117.1:476535-495387 GCA_032275445.1 Crypturellus soui | reverse complement strand
GAGTAACACTGGTTGGCAGAGGAGCACACCCTTCGTGTTGTGTCTGAAGGAAATGTTACAAAACACTCTGTACCAATTTCTGCTTATTCGAGCAGAATCCCTCTTACAGAGCTCAAGACTTTAAATAAATACTATAATTTAACTCTAAAATAGGAAATAAAACTAGTAACAAGATTGTCCAGAGTGGAAAATGGCTGACAGTTATGTGCTATCAGATGGTCATTAAGATTAAAAAAAAAAAAAAAGGAATCCCTGCCAGGAGTCCAGTTACTATGGGGATAAATTCATGCAGGTTTATTTCCAGCTTCTAAGAAATTTAAGCTTGAGATTTGTTGGAATAGTTGGGTGCCAAGCAAGTTCAGTGAGGAGAGCAGACATTTTTTCGCACTGATTACCCAGGTAACTGTAGCTGCATGAAATTGCAGCTATTGGTGATTCCTGCTTTGGGTTTATACATGACGATGCTCCTCTTTCTGAAAACATACATTATTTCAATCACAGTAAGGGAAACCGGCATCATCCCACATTCTCAAGAGGCTTTATGGCAATTAGCCCCGTGATGGAGGACTGTGTACTTCACACAGTGGGCAGTGATGTGGTTTGCTTGGAAGGCAGAGCGTCAGGAGACCGGGGAGTAAATAATGTTTGTCACTTGTGGTGTTTCCACACATTCACGTTGCGGGTTCAGGCAGATGTGTGATCCTCACATGTTCTTTCAGTGACTGCAAATGCTACAGCCTTGCTTCCTGATCCCTGATCAATGGGGAAAGAGCATCTTCTGTATTTACTTGCTAAGTTGGAAGCTGTCAGGAGTGCTCTTACTGTTGCATCTGCCCTTTTTTTTTTTCCTTAGATATTTTTGTACTTCTAAAATGTACTTCTAAAATTTTGATTCTAAAATGTCGCGTTAGCCTTCCCATTTGGGTTGGGTGATTTACTGTGGTGGGCCTGTTTACTGGTGAACTTAATTTGCTTGAAACAGATCAGCTGGAGTTTGACAGCTATTGAAGTGCTTCAAGGCAGCAATTCAAGAGTCAGTGGATAAGTGGGCTCTTCTAGGCCGAGTCCCTGCCGGCCTGTGCTGCTGCTGTCCTGCCACAGCTGTGCTTATCAGGGAGCGATGCTCAGCAGGACCTGCTGCCCCCTCACTGCTCCCATCAGCCTTCCCTCTGCACAGACCTTGGGTCCTCAGATCCTCGGAGCCTCCTTCCAGTGTTCAGTTAGTCTTTAGGGTCAGTGCTTCTCCTGTCCTTTGATGGAGATGTAAATAGTGCTTTCTTCCAGCGGTGGCAAATTGTTCACCAAACCGAAGTTTATGCGCATTATGTGGGCTAAAAAAGGGCAGAAAACCCTACTTCCAAGGCTGGCTTACCAAAGGATCAGTTCAGTGACAAGACAGTGCCTTCCAACTGCTCAGTAGCTCTGAGTGAAAATGCTAAAACATGGTGTGTAGCCTGTGTGCGTCGTAAGGTGAGCGTAGGTACCTGGAGTGCGTCTGGCCACTCAGCGACATGCTGCCCTCGAGGAACTCCCTTCTCCGCTGAACTCGCTGAGTGCCAGGCAGGTGGGAGTGAGGATTGGAGGTCTGGGTTCCAAAGGCAGAGCAGGGAAAAAACTGGCTTTCTCTCTCCAAAAATACAAAAGTTTTACCACCACCTTCCCCTTTTCTCCCTGTAGTTCCAAGGTAGGTCTACTCATCAAAATGGCAGTGCAACATGTGAGGCAAAAGAAAGACAAATTTTAATGATCCTGGGGACATTAGCAAAATGACATGTGGTAGTTTTCCAGGGGCTTGGCTTCTCTATGTCATGTCTGGGCTTGAGAGGTTTTCTCATTTGCTTTTGTGCATTTTCTAATAAAAATGAAACAATCCAGGCAGTCGATTTCTGAAGGAATATTGCATTTCATGGATGGTTAAAAACACTGTTCATCAGCAGTGCGATTTAATCAGGCTGCTTTGTATCTAGAACGTGCTTTGCGTTACGTCAGAGTGATTCATTATCCTTTTCATGTTGGCTGTCTGGTATGTGATGTGTGTGATCCCTGTAAAATGCTTGCAGTGCTAGCAGTTTTCAGAGACTGGGGCAAGGAAGTTGCAATTATTTCCTTACCTCTTCTTGTACCCTCCTTTCTGAAGCCCTTATGTTGCTCATGATGCTCATCCCTCTGTGCTGCTTTTTGAGGGACTAATGCGTTTCAAGAGTTGATTCATTCTGTCACAGGAAGCATAAGCTTGAAGGTGTTTGAAGAATTTATTCATTTGCACAGATGTTTAAAATATTCCTTGCATGAAAATTCATATTGCATCTGATAGAAAAAAAAGTAAAATGTGCCAAAATTTCCCATTATTTGAATTGGCTTTTGCTCATTGCTGTTCTTTAGCAGTAGGAGTGCGGTGCCCCTTTGCTTTCGGAAGCTTCTGGGCACAGACGTTGCAGAAAAATTCATACAGTAAATAAACAGTGTGGGTTGTGCCACGGTAGGTGCTGGAGTGGGAGCACAGCCACAGAGTGTATCAAAAAGGAAGAGCTGGGGCCAGAATAGTCCTGAGGCATTAATTCATACAAACCGCTTTCCACCAAGTCGTACAATTATTTCAAGCCTTGTCTACCTCTTAGTATCATAAACCTAAAAATCTTGGGAAGATGGAGAGCTAGTTTATAATGCAGCTATCAGAGCAACAAAACATGAATGTAAAATCAACATGGCCACACACAGTAAGCTGCTCGATGGCTAAACTCAATGTAGCTCTTCTTTGGGCAGAAAATTTGCCACTGAGAGAAGTAAGACTGAAGAGTTCTGTCATACAGTGTTTTTGGTTAAGAGAAACACCTTGGTTAAGACGTCAGCAGACACTAATGCAAGCTTTAAGGGCAGGACTGTCTCCTAGGTACATGCCCCGGTCACACTAATGCAACCACTGAGACCGGGAAGAAGATGTTTGGGAAGGCAAAGAGTAACTGGGAGAAGTGCCCAAACTCTTGCCTGTAACCTGCTCAATTGGGTACATCCTATTGCCTGTTGAAACTGGTCATCTGTTTGCAAGCTGATGTTCCCAAGTCTTCCCGAGTAACACTTTTAAGCACAATAATTTAGTGAACGTTGCTATGCCCTGTCATTTAGAGCCAGTGGCCTAAGGAAGGAGTCTAAGAATTAAGCAGTGCCTCTCAGGAACTTATCCTCTCCTTCATCTTCTACCTTCACTTCTAATAAGAAAAAAGAAAATAAAAAGAGAGATGGATACTGTCAGGATTTAGTTAGAAAAATTATACCAAATCTGTCCACTCAGAATTTTTAATAAGAAAAGTCTGCTGCTGAGATCAGTGGACAGCAGTTGGGCTTTTGAGAATGAAGGGATATCAGATTTTGACGTCACTCTCCAAATTTAAAAGAAATCTCAATCCTTGTGGTCTTTCTTGTCAGCTGCAACTATTCACTAGGTAGTCATTAAATTATAATTTTCATCACTAGAAAAGAAACATATACATAAAGACTAGAAAGATATTTGTCACCACTTCAGTCCCCATTTAACAGGAAATAGGAGTATAAATTCAAGGTTGCCTGTAGTCTGGGTACAGGCAAATAAACAACATCTCATGGAAAACATGTGTCCAACTTCAGGCGGACTAAGTGTACTCTACACTGTCCTGTACATTGTAACTGCTTCTGAACTTCTCTGCTTTTTTTTTTTTTTTTTGAGGTAGTGTTGGCTACTGATAAAAAAGAAAGGTGAAAGAAAATGGAATAATATGAAATAAAAGTTGACAGTCTTTTTGAATTTTTGGAATACTGTGGATTCAGAGAGTTTTGAGGAGGAGTCATTTTGTTTTTGTTTTCAGCTGATAGTGCTGCATGATCTTATCTTCATGTTTTGGGGAGATAATTAGAGGATTTGACCTACCTGGACGGGACCCTGTGCCACATGCTGTAGGTGTCCCTGCTGGAGCGTGGCAGGTTGGACTAGATGATCTCTGGAGGTCCCTTCCACCCTCAGCCATTCCGTGATTCTGTGATTTGTAATCTTCTACTGGTTTGTTCACAACTTATGCTCATGACATTTTGTAATGAGTATATAGCTTATAAATAACATTTTGAAGGTATGAGGTTATACAGAGATAATTGCTCAGCTGAAATACATTGGCACAAGGCCAAAGGCTAAGCACCTTCCACCATCCCTTCTAAATTGAATAACTTCACTTTATGAAGTGTATCATCGGCAATTGTTTTTATTACTCCCAGAGGGCAATTTAAGGTTAATAAAAATCTAATTCCAGACTACCCATATATGGGAATATTTGTATTTTTAGAACCTTTCTCTGTCAATTGCGTTCCTTACGGAGCGCAGGTGTGCAAGTATGAGCATGTAGGTCGCAATTTCTGTTTATGTGTTTCTACTATTCTAAAAGAGTTTACATCTCTATGGCAGACTTTCTTGAAATATAATTGAGACCCTCAACATGCTTTTCAAAGTGAACAAAACTAAACACACGCCTTTCATCAAGCAGTTGTTTGTCATATCCATTTACTGCCACCATCCTGGAATCCATTTGCCCCATGCTGTAACTATCTGCCCCATTTTCTTCATTCCGCAAAACCAGGATCTAAATATGCTGCTCTCTGTTAGAAGTTTAAGTGCCATCTTCAAGCAAGGCAACCTGATACTCTGTGGGCTCTTCAGCAATCTAAGGAAACCTTTCAGTAAAGCAGAATTGGAGGGGAAAGTTCATTCTTACTCTCACTGTGATAAATTGATTACGTTTGTCATCTGAAACAGTACAGGCGACATGTTGAAGTCATCTCCTTGAGGACTCTGCTTTTATGATGCTGGATTAGAGACATGCTGTGAATGTTTTCTTTTCTTACTCACTTTACTGTCCTGTGCCTGTCTCCCCTCCCCTCCTGCAAGTGGACATACCTTGTCTTGAGGCAGCTGTTTCTGTCTCTCAGTGCAGGAAACAACATTTGTACCTGCCCAGGATAATCTGTTCTTTTGCTTCCATGATTTTACTGATTTTAAAAAAATCTATGCAAACTTTTAGCATGCATAATACCTCATGTCAGAATCAGCCCATTTCTAGCATTTTGAAGGGTTTCTTTTCCATCCAAAAATTCACTTATAAATTGCCTTTGTTGATCTTCAGTCATTGAAGATGAACATTCAGTGAAGATGTTAGGGGACTACTAGGGCTATGAGGATGGTCAGGGATCTGGCACATCTGCCCTATGAGGAAAGACTGAGAGAGCTGGGCCTGTTCAGCCTGGAGAAGGCTGAGAGGGGACCTGATCAGTGTGTATAAATACCTTAAGGGAGGCAGTGAGGAGGATGGGGCCGAGCTCTTTTCAGTGGTGGTCCGCAGTAGGCAAGAGGAGACAGCCACAGACTGAAGCACCAAAAGTTCCACAGGAACTTAAGGAAAAATTTATTGACAGTGAGGGTGACAGAGCCCTGGAACAGGCTGCTCAGAGAGATCGTGAAATCTCCTTCTCTGGAGATCTTCCAAATCTGCTTGGGCGCAGTCCTGTGCCACGTGCTCTAGGTGACCCTGCGTGTGAAGGGTGGTTAGACTAGATGATCTCCAAAGGTCCCCTCCAACTTTAATGATTCTATGATTCTGTGTTTCACTCATACTTCTCCTCCAAGTGTTCCTAGTTATGAACGTGCTTTTCCTTTCTAATGCTTTGTTCTCACTATTGGGACCTCAATGCACTAAGCATATTAATTAAATAATATTACCGTTTATGAATGTGTGCAGGTTGCTGTATATATGTTGTTGCATACTTTCTTTCTTTGTTGGACAAAAGAATATTTAAACAATTTTCCTCTAAAGGTCATTGACATGCCGGAACACAATCCTGGAGATATGGGTGGAACTATGAGACTGGGGAAGAGGAGGACTGTTTTTAAAACACAAAATTCTGTTTTAAGTAAGTAACAGTTTGGATATTATCGCTCACCTTTTGGTTAGACTAGGCAAAGCAAAAATGTCAAAGTGCTTTTTGTCAAGGCAGTAGAGCCTCCAGCAGGTTGTTGAATGAGAGGTCTTCTGAGCTCATTCATTCTGATCCTCTTCCATATACATTTACCCTGCACAAGTCCCAGTAAAAGAAATGAGTTAGGACTTGATGTGTTAAATTAATAAGCCCCAAGCATACTGTTCAAAAAACTGAAAACAATTTTATATAAATAGTTTTAATTTTAATACTTAATTATTTTCATGGGAAGGTCAGAGTGTAAGGAAATACTAAGGATATATCTCTACTCAAGTTTCCTTATGATTTTATTTGAGTTGATAGGATTTAAAATGGTGCATCATAAGAATAGTCATGTGTGTGAGAGCAGTGGTCTAGCACACCACCTTATCCCTAGCAGGAGCTAAAAGTAGATGCATGTGAAGGACCACAGGAACAAGACATGCATGCAGCAATACTTAGTATATTCTTGCAGTAATTCAGTGTCCAGTAATTTGCAGTTCCAACTTCCTGAGATATAGAGAGTAGCTTTGTGATTAATAAAATCTGATAGATGTATTTTTAATGAAATTAGTCTAATTGTTTTTTAATTTATGGAAACTTTCAGCATCCACGTTATCTCCTGGCAGAGTTCTGCATTTTTGTGTGTTGTGTAAGGATGTATCTATCTGGTTTTGTTTGCTTTGAGCTTGCTTCCCAGATATTTTGGCTGATATCTCTGTTCCTTATACTAGAGCTGTTTCTTCTGTTAAGTTAAGCATACAGCCATCATCATGCTGTATCTTCTGCTGTCCCCAGTGTGAAGCAGAGTTTCCTCTTGGAGCTTCATTGTGAGTCATTCCCTAGGACTGCCAGCCTTAAACATCCTCTAGACTGATCCTCTTGGCCTTTCTCTTGTTTTGATGATATCTGCTGGTCTGTATCCTAAACACAGTCAGGCCCTGCTGATGCCCAGTCTCAGACCCTGCACTGTTCTAGGCCTAACCTGGAAACAGTCTTGATTGGAGAAAGATTTTTTTTTTGTAGAAAATTAAGTGAAAATTATTTGCTGTGACAAAAAAACTCCAAGAGGCAAAGTAAAGCAACCACAGCATAGAAAAAAATATTCCATTTGAGCTATATGTATTTTAAAATTGCAGCAGCATTTGATTCAAGTTCCCTATTAAGAGGCCTATTTTACAGTAGTAATACAAGCAATAGTAAAGAATGTGTAAAATAGTTTCTTATCTATGAACATATTCAGGTGTATGTCCTTTATTACATTGACATTGATCCGAGTTATTAATAGTTTTAACATAATAAATCTTATGAAAATTATTATAGTGATCTTAAAAATATTCATCTGCCTTCTCAGGAGACCAAAATGTGATACATATGCATATTTAATGTAAAATCTACCTGTGATGTCTGTGGGAATGTCTGTGATAGTGATCTGACTGGCACGGTGATAGTTCACCTAGGTGTAATATAGATATGGATATCACAAAGTATGTTCTTTTTGCTTTTGCTGTAATTATTCTGAATCCTTACTACGTAATAGAAGAAGTTAATGAAAAAATTACAAAATGGAGTAATTTCTGATGATTATTGAGAATTGTTGGATGATGGTATTTGTGAAAGGCTTGTTGAAAGCTCAGACAGTCTACTCAGGAAATCTCATCCCTGTTCCTAATGCTTTACCTGAATGTAAGTTTTATTTTGTTTGTTTATTAAGTGGTTTACTTAGTGTTTATTGGTGGTTTATTAAAATTAACACATCTATCTCTTTTAATAAGGCTGCAATACTATCACACTGCAATTTTGGAGGTTTTTTTTTTCATTTCCAGGTTTTACCAACCTCTAAGCCAGACAAGTCTTAGAGATGCTGGGATAAACTGAGAGCAGGGCTTGGATTGTTAATTTAAGTGAAAGCTATATTAAATTTCTTTTTAGTGCACATTTCAAACAGATTCTTTGGTGGTTGGCAGTGTAGCCTTCCGTATTAGGCTCAGAGTCATTTGGGTAAAGAGATCAAGAAGAGGGAGAAAAACAATATTCTTTTTATGAAATTGCAAATATTATGCCAACTGCCAGGCATAATCTGCTAAAATGGAACAGATGGAAGCAAAAGGCTGGGATTCTTCCTTCACTGCAGCTTTTGCATACAGCTACCGTAAAACAGTGTAGGGATTTTATGTTGTTTGTTCACCGAAGCATTTGTTTTGTAGCTTTGACTTTACAGTTTTAATTAATTTAAACCTGGTTTTCAGATCATACAGCCTACCTAAGCTTTTTTGTAGTCTGGAAATGCTGAAGATGAATCCTGAATATGCTCAGGTAACAATAAATTAAAATATACAGTCACGACTCAGAAAAAAAAGAAGTTGTGGTGAAATGAATAGTGTCCTGTTGTTTATTTTCCATATGAAATTCTTTTTAGGTTTAAATTCCACAGTACTGTAGATCAGATATTAGGTATTTGGAAGGTAATGCTGTAGTTTCTAGGTCTTTCCTAGAAATAGTTGTAGAAACCATTGAAGTGCTAATTGCTTTCCTGTTGTATATTCAGGGAAACTTTATGGCAATGAAATGTTTGTAGAGGAACGACACAGGCATCGATATGAGGTAAGTGCTACTAAAACTAATTTATATACTTTGAAGTTATAGCTTAAGTAAATTGTTTCTTCTGATAGGCAAGATTCTATTTGAAGCAAATGGGAGATTTCTGACATGAAACAAGGTTTAATAGTGCTCAGTTAGAATCATTTAGATTGGAAAGAACTTCTGGAAGTCATTTGGTCCAACTCATTGCTTGGAGAAGAGCCAACTTCAACATTAGATTTGGGTGCACAGGGCTTTGTCCAGTCCAACTTTGAGTATCTCCAGTGATGGTGATTCCACAACCTCTTTGCACAACTTGTTTCTCTGCTTAACTACTTCACTGTGAACCATTTTTTCCTTATATTTAACTGGAGCTTTTATGGGGCTTGTTTGTATCCCTTATCTCGCAGTCTTTTGCTGTGTGCCTCTGAGTAGAATCAGGCTCTATCATCTGTATAGTCTCCCATTAGAAACTGAGGAGAGCAACTAGACCTCACCCTTTGTCTTCTCTTTCATAGGCTGAACAAGCCCATCTCCTTCAGTCTCTCCTCCCATGTTGCATGTGCTGCAGTTCCCTAACCATCCTGATGGCCCTTCTATGGACTTGCTCCATTTTGTCAATGACTGTCGTGTACTAAGGGCCTGGACCTGAACATGGAGATGCTTTTGAAAGTGCTTATTAGTGGGAAGTAATGTAGTGCACTGAGCCTGTCACAGAGACGGTGTAGCATCTTAGCAAGTTGTTTTGGAAAGTAATGTTGACACGACCCAGTTTTCTGTGAAGTACTCCAAAGGTGCAAGATTATAATCCTTTAGTGTGTTGCTTCTGGGCTGACTGGGTCAGGACATCTATATCTCAAAGATCAATTCAGATCACTTCTTCACCATCATCCCACTGGCCCCCTGGATGTGCATGTTAAAAATGCTGTCATTCAAGGAGATGCACGGGAGCTGGTTGCCTACAGTTAGGTCTGAGATAGTTCAGAAAGCACCTTAGTCCTTTGTATCTAGAGGAGCCTGAAGTATGGAATGTGCTTGCCACAAATTTATCCAGACAACTTTAAGTTCCCTTAAAAACTGGAGAGAGAATTTCACAGTGGTGAAGTTACTCAAAATTTGTTTAGTAACCCACTGGTTAGCACACCACTAAGGAAGTGGATCAGCTTTCTCCACAGCACCTCAGTCTCAAGGGTTTTGAACCACAAACCCTGTGTCCTAGACCACTGAACTGTGTGTGTTCAGAGGGAGAACCCCTGCTGTTGGAAGTGGGCTATTTCAAAAGAAAGAAATACAGGCTACTCAGAATCAGAAGGACAGCAAGCGAGACTATGGATTTATTATTTTGTGTGTATTTATTGTAAGTTTTTAAAACATTGCTCATCTCCTATTAAAAAAGATTGCTCACTTTTACAAATTTTAAACCAGAGTTGTTAAGAAAAAAAGTAACTCTTTTTCCCCACTCTTTTCATTCTCACATAGCTATTAAAGGCATTACAATTGAACTACAACTATTTGTTAAATCAATAAGTAGAACACTTTTTTATATATATTTCAGGTCAACCCAGAATTGATTTGCAGCTTTGAAGAGAAAGGTTTGAAATTTGTTGGCCACGATACGGAGGGGAACAGAATGGAAATTATTGAACTGGAAAGTGAGTGGCTTATTTGTTTAGATGCACTTTAGGCATCCATGAAAACTATGTAAACTAGAGGTAATTAAGTGACATGGAGGCAGAAGCAGCCAGGATACTATTGGGTACTGCTGAGTCCACTTGTGTATTGCAGTGGATGAGGATTGAGAATATTTTAGGAGCCTTACACTTTTTCGACTATGAGTGTATTTGGTTATCAGAAAGACATACACTTATATATATTACCACAGAATAATTCAGAAGGTAAACTAGTCCAACTCCAAAACAAATCCGTTTGTTCAGAACCACATCATGCCAAGTTTTGAGCATCTGCAAGCATGCTGTTGGTTGGACCTCAAACCACTCACCGTTACTGTTGGAACCCAACAGTTCAACTAGTTTTTAAACCACCTTGGGGTCTACCCATTAGTCCCTATGTCCTAACTTGGCTACTAGGAAACCATGTCAAAAGCTGTGCTAAAGCCCCTGCTCTCCTGTCATCTGCACATTGAGTGCTCCTAAGTTGACAGCACCAAATTGCCCTCCTGTCCTTCAAAAGCCTAGAATTTGGAGGACTGGAGGATTTGTCTCAATCCTGCCATAAACTGAGATTAGGTTGACTGACATGCAGTTTCTTGGCTCCTTCTTCTTGAAGATTTTCAGGAACCTCTTTTGATTGCCATAATGTTTTAAAGGTAGAGAGCAGCTTCACGAGGACACTGACCACCTCTTTCTGCACCCTCCAAGGCATCGAGTGGTCCCAGAAATGGTGCCCAATCCAGAATGTGCCCAGGTTGCTTGTGCACATGCATATAATGAAAGTTTAAAACATCACTGGAATACATTACCCACAGAGACTGTGAACACTTAAAACTTGAAAATGACAGAGCAAAGAGCAACCTCATTTAACCTTGAGTTTGACCCTGCTTTGAGTAGGAGGTGGGACTGGAGATCTCCCAATATTCCTTACAAACTCAATCAGTTTGTCAGTCCTTATTTCCATACCCCTTTTTAGAATCAAAATAAAACAATCCAAGAAGAAAATCTTTTAGAAAGCAAACTCCTTTCTTTCACACAAGTGATTCAGATAGATGAATTTTTGAAATACTGTGGAAATTTTGTGGATTTGTACTACTTTACCGAGTAAGTCTTGCTGTTGTTCTTACGAGCTTTCAAGACCAATACTGTGCATCTGCTTGTTGAATGTTTACACAGAATGACAATTAAAAAGTCATTCTGATTTTGCTTGAACTTGTTCTTTTAAATCACTCCTGGCTAGATTGATAGCAGACACTAGGATGCAGGTTATGTAACAAGATTATTTCTTATTAAACTGCATGTTTAGAAGGAGAAATTATTGTAGGAATGCATTGTCATCTTCAAGTGCTATTTCTGATATAAAGTTGCTGATAAATAATTTTATACTTCGCATGTTGAATACAGTGTTATAATTTTTCACCAGTGTTTGAATACAGACATCTTAATATTTCAAGAGCTGCAACCTCTAAAGTAAACTGTGATCAAAGAGTACAGCTGAGTTCATATTAATTGCCATTAAGATCTTTGTTTAGTTTGTTCCTGATGGCATGCTTCTGCTACACATGCTGGTGAATTCTGTTAGAAGACTATTTCTTTTCTGCATGGAACAACTTGTAAAGAGAACATAGTGAAATAAATCGGTCAGGATTTTTAAATTGCATGTTACTGTGAAAAGAATAAAAGTAACAGTAAAACCTGACGTTACATCACAATGGGCTGCAAAGAGAGTCTGATTATTGAGGAAAAACAATCCTCAGAAAGAAGAGGATGGGATGGAGCGGAAGCACAGAAATACAGTACGCCAAAGAGCTTTGACAAGTCTTCCAGCAAAATATATCCACAGGACTATTTGGTGCTTTGTGATTGTCTTGTTTTGCATGATAAAGAAAGAAGTTATGGGATAAATTCAGAATCCAGATTCTTTTTAAGATACAGCAGCAGATGTAATAAGAATAAACTAGATTATATTTGTTACCTTTATAGAAAAAAAAAGATTATTTTCTTGTTACTACCTATTCTTTATTACGGATAAATTCCTTGAGTGTTTGGGAAATTGTTGAACCAGAAGAGAGAGTGCTGTGGTTAATTTGGTCCAATGTCCTGGCTCTAGAAGTGTTTAATGTTAGCTCCATTAAAATAGTATTCAAGGAAGGAATGGTGTATGTACCAAAATATTTGCCTTAGTTCTCCTTCCAAAGAAAGGAGAAAAGCAAAAGCAGCAGTAGCCAAGTAGTGTTTTGATGGCTGGAGATTTAGAGAGCTTGAGATGAGGGAAGACAAAGCAGCTTGGTTCACTTAGCATAACAAACGGAGCTGAATTATAACATTGTCATCCTGAAACACAAAGGACAAACAGCAGGAGACAAGAGCACTTCAGAAATGGATGTAAACTGGCAGTGAAGAAGATAGCCTGTGAATTAGGAAAAGGTTTCTAAACAGAAGGAGAGAGTATCTGAAGAGCTTTCCACTGTGAACAAAAACTTCCCACTGCTTAGGGTGCAGAGCTTTCACCCTTTTTGAATGGGCTGCATTCAGTAACCCGCCTTGAATATCCCTTGCAGGCCTTGGACTTTGAACATTGTTTTCCCCAATTTTCTGTGTGTGTTACTTCTATATCCGTTAGTGCATAAATACCTGCTGTATGGTAATCCTTCTCCTCTAGAAACTGTTCTTTTTTTCCTTCAGTTATGTATGTTCTGAATATGCATGCATAGATATATGTTGGAGACTAATACACTTTATGAAAATAATATGAGGAATGGCAGAATTGTTACCTATACGGCCTTTATTTTTCCCCCTTGCATTTCTGTATTATTCTGCAGTTTTATTACTCACCCTTTAGTTATTTTTTATTAACTTGCTCTCCTAATATTCTGCTTCTCTTGTTAGGTTTTTGTTCCTTTTCCGTTAAAGAATGTTCAGGTCTTCCCTCCACTTTAATCTACATGTGTTGTCTGGTTTCTAGATTTCTGTGTGAAATTTGCATTTAACTTTTTGACATTTGTCTTTTAGATCATCCATATTTTGTGGGAGTTCAGTTCCACCCAGAGTTTTCCTCAAGGCCTATGAAACCTTCACCTCCATACCTGGGGCTGTTGCTCGCAGCAACGGGAACACTCAGTGCATACTTGCAACGTGGATGTAAATTGTCTCCAAGGTAGCTTTTCTTTTTTTACTTGCCTGAGGATTCACAGAAACCTTTTCAGAGGGATTATCTTTTCTGTCAAATCAAAAATCTAGAAAAGAATAGGAAGCTCTTCATGTATTGATTTGTTCCTTTGTCCTTCTAAAACCCTGTTTTAGAAGTATCTGGAAATAGTAAACATAATTGCCTTTTCAGAGGCTAATAAGAATAAATCCAGAATCATATGTTCTAGCTAAAATTAAATGAAAAAAATCCTTAGAAAATTCAAGTGAAGCTAGTTTAGGATCTGGCCTCCTATGATAACTTTTATTAGTGGTAGTTTCACAGGGAGTTTTGCTAGGTGATCAAGGAATTAAGTGACATTCTTATCTAGTTGCATTTGAATGATTGTAGCAACAAAATAAAACCCACCACTTTTATTTTACAATAGCCAAGCAATTAATAGTGCCTAGCAGAGAAGAGCCTGATACAAAGCAGTTGGGAAGTGTCTTAAACTTAATAGAAGTGTTTGGATCTAGATTAAAACTGCATGGTTGGGCCAAGCCAAAATCCTTTATATTGCTGTTGCCTTGGACACCAAGTTCTTGGTGTGTTTGCTGAATGTGGCAATACTTTTCAACCTGTGTTAACTTATCATGTTTTTAATGATCCTATTAATCAAAGCTACCATTTCACTACAATAATAATAATGAGGTTGAGGGAAACCACAATGAAATAACAATTTAAAAAAAATCATAGAATGACTACATATAATACAGAACATATTCAGCTCTATTCTTATAGATAAAGCACTAAACTTACTAGGTCTGTTTTATTTGAGTTTCCATTTACCTTGTTACACAGCAGTCTAAGAACTCTGCTCTCTCCACGTAAGAGAAAACACTTCGGAATCAACACTTTAAGATTGAGAGAGGAGTATTTTGCAGAAAAGAGCCTTCCAGAATGAATTTCCCTACTAATTACAGCCCAGCTGCTCACATTAACATATCCACCTACTGCGTGGAAAAGATTTACAATTTAAGCCTTTAAACCCCAGAACACTAATGATTTCTTTGAAGAGTAAAGCATGTCATAACATGACTTTTTAAAGCAAATCTGAGGTGAGGATTCCCTGCACACCTCACCCAGTACTGCCTACATGCGTTGTGCTTGCACTGTTGATTATGGCGAAGATGTAACCTGAAAAGGAATGCATGGAGGCTAGTAAGCTGAGCAGAGTAGTACCTGATGTGGGCTATAAAAGAAGTGAAGAGTGAAGAGTGAAGTCCTGAGACAAAGGGAAGTAGTCATTTCAACATGAGGTTATTCAGAAGGACTAGTCACTCCAGAATATATAGCAACCCAATAATTAGGACACTATTTTAGGACCCTATTTAACATGTTAAACAAAACAGAGAGTGGATTTGAAGATGCATCACACACCTGCACACCTAAGCCTAGTGCCCTAAGTATCTGTGACCAAATAAACCTTCAGTTATTTTTATTCATTTATTTGGTGAGACCTAGTCTTCTGGAAACACAGGCAGGGCTGGCTCCCTCTTAATAGGTGGGTTCACTTTGTCTTTAAGTGGAAAAAGGTAGTGACTGTCATGGGACTCCCACAGTATCTTGCGGAGTTGATATTGCTCTCAGGTCTATAGCCCTGAAAGGGTTGGACCCCCTGGGACCTGAAAAGAGGTGAAAGAGGTCACATATTGACAGTTTTAAGGGTAAAGGATGTAATTAATGACGAGGAACTATTTCATGTTTACAAGTAGTGCTAATGGGTTTTGGTTAGTAAAGGCGAAGAGTGAATTACATCAGGAAAAATTCAGTGAGTAAGATCCACTTCAGAGTAATGTAATTCAGAATAAACTGGAATGCATAACACTCCGGGCAGAGTAGGTTAGTAGGACAAATAGGCTAGAAGGAATTGTCCTACTTGTTCCAAGCAATAATCCACCTGCTGCACCACTGTATCTCTGCCAGTGGCCAAAACCTGATGTTGCAGAGGAAAGTGAAGGCAGTCTGGTGGCTTGCAAATGGTCAGCACCATGGGAGGGGAGGAGCTTCCTCACAAAAGGACGCAAGCTGGGAGCCAGGGGGGAGCCGTAGCATCCTTGCCAACAGGACACAGCGCCACGCTCTCTGAGGAAGGCAAGCAGAGCAGGTCCAGTGACAGCGACCGCGCTCTCCTGACAGTCCAGTCTGAGAAGTGCAAATGACAAGCCAGGTCTGAGGTGAATCCAGGAAGTCCAGTCAGTAAGTGAGGACCAGTGAGCTGGGTACGGGCAAGCCTGCGGTGCCACCTCCTGCATGCATTAAACTGACTGATGGATAGTAGGGGTACATCAGCATCCTGTCAGTATCAAAAAGAGGTCCAGAATGGACATGACTTTGGTAATAACTGAGCACATGTAGGAGGATGCTCTTTTATTGTATCCTGAGAAAACAGAGATAAGTGAACCTTAAAACAAAAACCCATCATGCAACACGTCACCAGAAAATGTTTCCCTTAGTCCAGTCTGGAAATAAAATGCTGCAACTATTGCCCTAGATAGTGTTTCACTTTGCAGTGAATGCATTTCCATTTACTACAGCTAGATTAAATAAGGATCAAAGTGACCAAAAGTCTTCATCCGTACGCTGTCAGTGGACAGTCCTGAAGACTGAAGGGATTAACCAAACTCAGTGATACCACATGTAGTATTTTGTTGCTTTTCCCTTGGCTGTATCCTTATACTCTAGATCCCATGAAAAGAAAGATGCAATAGAATTGCTATAGTGCGGCCTTAGAGCTGGTCACTAATTCCCTTTTGCTGTGTGAGTTCAACTTTGCCAGAAGTTACAAGCCAGATGAAGCGAGTGTCAGGATCATGCCCAAGATATTTATTAACTGATTTGTATGCAAACTGAGAGAAAACTTGCTAAAGGAAATGTAAGCATATATTTTCAGTTGAAGTTTCAGTGTGGAAAAAAATTCGTAAGAGGAGAGCTAGGCTTATTTGATTATTTTTTCACTGCTTTTGTAGCTGCTACATTTAAATAGGATTTACACAGCACACATAATATTAGCAGCTGTGAGCACAAAATATTCATTTGATTTTTATGTTTAATATCTGTGTATCAGCTCAGTGTAATTTGGAAGAAAGTACACATTTATTCCTAAGAGAAGTGATGACTCTTTTTGGTTAATACCGTACAGTGTTTTTCCATTTTTTTTTCAGTTGAATACAGTTCACATCATAGTAAATCGTACAAATTTGACATGAGTATTGATTTGAAGCTGAAGTATCCAAACCCAGATCTGCCATGATTCATGAGTCCATGTTTCATTTCAAGTTCAGCAGCAATTTCTCAGTTCTTGAAGGAGTTCAGGTTTCTGTGGAGCCTGAATTCCTGCTGTTAACATGATGCTACAGCTTCTGGGGGTGCTTGGGGCTCTCCTCCAAGCAGATGAAGCCTTGAGAGCCTCAGGGAGAGTCGGTTTCTGAGTCGATTGTGGCCTGCTCTTGCGCTCTTTGCTAGAGCAATGCAGGGGTGAGGGAAAGGAAGAATTCTGTGCCTCTGTCCTGTCCCGCCTTTCCTTTTGCCCTAAACTGACTCAACACCCAGCAGAGCCTAAATAGGGGAGACTGAGAATGCTGCAAAAGAACGTAGTGACAAAAGCTCTTCTCCAGGAATGAGTCAAAGCTTGAACTGAATTGGGCAGAGTAGGAACAAGAACCAGGCTGATGCCCACCCCATTCCTCCCCCAGTAAGTGCTTTAATAGGTCTGAGCTAATTACATGACCTTCAACTTCTGCAAACTGGAAACAAGCCTAAAAAGTAGAAGTGGGTAGTCAGTGAAATAACTGAAGTCTCCAACATTGAGTGACTGCTATTATGAGGGTCTCCAGAACAGACTGTCTCCTCAAGGGGAAGAGTGGTGATGAGATACTGGCTGGAGGGTGATGCCTAACTGCCTTTGAGACATGAAACTGGGTAGTTCTCAAGTCACTTCATTGGTCTCAGCATTTTTACCAAGGCTCCTACAATAACCCTAAGTGTCCTACTAGGTTGCATAGGGAGCTTTCGTGGATGTTTTGGGTCTGTGAATGTCACTGAACATCTGAGTCCATAAAAAAGTAATGCAGCACTCAGCTGGGTAAGGTCTTTGAACCTAAACCAGGTTTTTAGTGAGATTAGACAACTTGATGCTATCAGTAATTTTATTCTGTGATGTGTGAATTATTTTTTTGCTATTTTGCTGTTATGTGAAAGTGCAAAGCTGTCTTAATAATGCTGAATTTTTATTCCATGTTTCCATGGATACTTTCAGAAAGAAGTAAGTACAGTACCAGTGATGTTTTGTGTGTGTGTACATCTGGCATGCTTGATCATACTGTTAACAACACTTTCCTCACTTGAGCTCTATAATTGTTTTCCAGCTGGTGAAATGATCAAATTGAGCATTCCTAGTCAAATGCTCAATTTTAGTTAAAATGTCAAAACTGACACGATCGGCTCTTTACAAAAGAGCAGCATTAACAACATGTATGTAATGCAGAGAATGCATTGGGCAAAGTCTTAACAGATGTTGAAATATTTGGAATATTGACTTTGTCTCGTGCAGAATTTACTACAGTGATTTGCTGTAGTTGTGGAAGGCTTTCTTAGCATTCTGAGGTACAATGGTGCTGCTCTCACTGTCCCATTCTTATAAGAAAATAGCTGTATTTTGACTTCATTTTTTGTCTGCAATGATTCTTTTGCAAAGAGGAGAAGGTGAGATTCAGGCTGAAAAGCAGTATTCAGTAGGAAACGCTAGTGAGGTTTGTTCAGTGATTCTAAATTAAAGTCTAGACCAAAGATCTGCAGCTGTGGAGTTACATAGCATTACACAGCAGGCAACCACTGCAGATCCACTCAGAGGGCGGGGGAAGTTGGGTCACCTCTTGCTGGGAACGTGGTATGCTTGATGTCCCATCAGGAGGGACTTGGCCAGAGAGAGGGAGACTTCCATGGCTGAGTTGCTGTTGGATGGAGTTATAGTTTGGGATAAGAGTGAAGTCTGACAATGGGCGGCTGGTGGAACGCGAATGCCCGAGGCTGGTGCGGGCAAACCCACATAAATGAGGTGTGAGCCCTCAGGGGCTGTTCCGTCAAACAACCTTTGCTCTCTGAAGTACCACAGAACGGAGCAGAATTCTTGCAGATCACAAGCCCTTGGGCTCCCTGAGCTGGAGCGGGGCCAGGGGAGGCTGAAGCTGGGGATTCCTCTGAAGAGATGTGATTTGTCATTTAGAAGAGTTAAGAGGAAGCTAGAGGTCTGGGAGGCATCCCTGACCAGAGACCGCACAAGGCCCTGTCCATCTTCCCGAGAGCGTGGTTTGTGAATGGTTCTTTTTCTCAGTCACTGTGGTGTTTCCTGTCCTTCACCTTTTCCTTGTCTAGCCACTCACAAAATGACCACTTGCATGGCAGTTCCTGTCCTGTGGAAACAAGTGTATTTGTCTCAGGAAACAG
>JAUBNY010001117.1:466113-476435 GCA_032275445.1 Crypturellus soui | reverse complement strand
TCTAGCCACTCACAAAATGACCACTTGCATGGCAGTTCCTGTCCTGTGGAAACAAGTGTATTTGTCTCAGGAAACAGATGAAGGGGATAAAACCTCGGGGAAAACTGTCTGAATGTTGCTTGATGCAATGGAAATGATTTATGTTCAAACTCTGGAAGAACATGAATTGTAATTTAAATATAAACTGAATCTTTCAGAGTAAAGAAAACTACAGTTGTCTTAAATTTTTCTTTGATTAAAACGGTCATTTTTTTATCATAAATGAGAAATTCATTTTAGTCTTATGCTGAGCAGCTGCTATTCTCCATGCTGTTAATTGTGATTGCAGGCACAAAGTACCACCAAACATTCAGTATCCAAGGGAGAGAATATTGAACATACTATTTAGATGGTGGATTATTGTTTGTCATCAGTTCTTAGACCACAAATTTAAGCCCATTCCTGCTGAGAAAGGCATTCTAAAATATCAAATTTTATGAGCTTAAAGTAATTTTCTGGAAATAGGTTGCATTTGAGGAAAGTGTTTGTCATATGCATCTTCTGGGTTGGAGGGTTTGAAGTAAAAATACTTGTTTTAGACCCTACTCACTGGTGTATTATTTTTAACAGTGACAGCTACAGTGACCTCAGTGATGACAGTTCTCCAGAAAAAGAGTTTCCTAATTCAAGAACAATCTAAAATGATTGTATGAGACCACAGAAATGGATGATGCTATTGAGGTAAACTGGATCATTTTGATACTGCTTTATGACATTTATTTATTCTTGATTTATGAGAGGATACAGAGTTAGCTATATTCTCGTTTTTGTTTCAAATCTTGTCTGAGAGCTTATCTTTTCTTCCTTGCCTGCAGCACTTAATTGTTCTCATTTTGTGCTGCTTAACTCTGCAATTGTATTACCAAAGTCTGCTGAGCATTTTGGATACTGCTTGTATGTAAGATGCTGTACAAAAACAGGTTGTGTTAATGTTTGAAGATACTATGAAAGTACATTCAAAAATTGTGCTTTTTTGTTACTTTAATTTGCGTACTTGGATCACTGAGTACATCCTATTGACATGGCTTTTTATTTCACCTTTATATTCTGCTATAATTGCATTTGATGCAATTGTTATAACAGGCATCCAAGACAAATAATTGGATTTAATCTACATTGAGATGTAAGGAAGTTTTATAATGTTACAGCTTTGTTGACTGTAGGCTTTGCCAAAATGATGTTCCATCTGAGGTTAGTTGCTTTTTTCTCCCAGTAAAGATAGTAGCCACAAGTTTCCTTTTAGTTTGGAGATCGTGTTTACCTTGGGTTACCTGACTTCTGCAGGCTCTTAATCTGAAACTCAGTCTTACTTTATTTTCTCTACACTGATTCATCAGAGTTGTGGCTGATGTGGTAATGTGATTCATGTGTACATTCATGCTATATGGTATTTCTGAGTGCTTCTGTATGCAGGAAACAACTTTCTGATCCTCTGTTTTCATTCTCTTCACATGGTGTAGTCACTAAGCAGCTATGCCAAACAGGCATAATTAAGGCTACATATGAATGATGCATCTCCATCTGATGGTCTCATGGTTGAAATACTGACCTGAGATGGTAGAAATCAGCAGTGTAACTCTAGAAAGGGGTAAATAAGTAATTGCAGGCATAAACATGTAGAAGTAAACATTGGATCATTTATTTTTCTTTCAGGGATAATTTTACCCAGTAATCAGAGCTGTATACGCATGAAGACTATATTTAGATTTATGGTTTTGCTTTATGCTCTTTGACCTAGGTAAATGCATCTATGTGGAAAATTTACCGTAGAATTATTTCTAAGTTAGTCATTGGATTTGAAAGAACTTGACGTAAACATGAGGTAAACTGAGTTTCAGAAAGAATTTTTATAATCATTAATTTTCTCTTTTCCTTCTTCCCTCCCCTCTTTCTTTTTATTTTTTAGAAAGTTAAAGCAGGACAATATTGTACATATGAAAGTGAAAGAAGAAGCTGCTTAACTTCCTCGTAGTATCTTTTCCATGCTGTTTTCAAAAGTCTCTGTACAGAAGACAATTGGATTGTCTCATAGCCAAAACCCTTCTGTATGAATTCTATTTCTCTTTAAAATTATATAAATGGTTGTTTTATCTTCGCTGTTAATTGTTAGTGATCTTGTCCTGTATTTCAGAATGATCTCAGGTGAATATGTCTTAGTTCACTAGCTCACAGCTGTTCTTGATTTGCAAGAAAGATTCTTTGCTTTCAGTTAGCCTTAGAGCAGTAAAATAAAATACATTAATTGTTGTTAATGAAGAGGGAATGCACTAAAAAGTTTAAGAGAAAGTTATCTTATCCATGAGCAGTAGAGAATTGTCTCCGATTGTTTCCATATTGTTTGTTGTATATATATATTTTTTTACTTTTTTGCTGTTCATGTACAGATGAGAAATTATGTTACTTTATGTCAGCCCTAAGTGATTATAATAATTGATGTTTGAATATGCATGTCTTATGACTTTGCTTCTTAAGTGATTTTACTTTGCAAAAGTTGAGGTTTGTTTGCCTTTTTTATCCCTGAAAGTCTGATAATTCTGAACATAATTCTGACCTATCAAATTACAAAAATGATATTAGAAGTCATTTTTGTATTAGGGTTTGGTATTTGAAAGAAAGTAAATACATTGAATGCAATCGTGTGAACGTTACAGAAGAACCGGTTATAAATCTGGAGCATAACATGGGGTCCAGCCTTCCAACACAAAACTAATGTCAATACATAATTATAAAGATAGATTAAGGTTCATCCTTGCTCTCCCTTATTTATTGACCACTCCATGAGACTCATTTCCCAGTAGGACAGAACAGTGTATTTTAATTCAGAAGTCCTGAGCTGCTCTTCACTGTGGCAACTGGAGTATTATGTATAAGGCTGGATCCCGCCCTCAGTCTGATGTCAACAGTTTTGTCACAAAGTCTGGACCTAAGCTGCTATATGATAGGCCCAAATGCCTGAGGCACCCTTTCCTAATAACAAAATTTCTGAAATTTGAGCTTTATCTTTCAGTTTGTTTTCACGCAGTGTCTTTTTTTCTCTTTTAGGGAATCAAAAGGTAAATATCTGTACAGAAATAAAATGCACCTGGTACCCTTTACTTATTTTTAGAACACTGAGTTTGCATTGCTTTAGAAAACCACAAATTATACAGTCAATTTCTCTATTCACTACAAGAAGCGTAAATGCTAATAACATATAAACTGTGCTTCTACAGGAGTTTTTCTGAAGTGGTTTGCAAATATGTGCCTTAGAAACAGCAGGTACCACTGTTGGTATCACTGTCTTTTTGCCAGTGAAAGACACTGGCCACTGGTTTGTAAAAGATAAAACATTTCCTAATACTGTTCATAATGTTCAAATATATTTTCAAATATATTAAATTGTGTTATTTGGAAGTGTCCAGATATTGTGTTAAAGAGTCATGATGCCAGCTGTAAACCGTGGAAGCTGGGAGAGAGGTTTCCATTCAGTCATGTTCCAGTTGTATCATCTATAACTGTGGCCACATCTGTTCATCTGATTTGTCTGTTACGGGTTCATCAAAAGGAAGCAGGAGGAATTAAGACTTTCAGTATCCCAAGAAACAATTAAAATTGGTTCTGCATAGCTGCATTACAGAGAATTGTAATTTATCCAAAATACAGAGCAGGACAGGGAAAAAGATATACCATGTGTACTGCAACTGAACATAACACCTTATCTCCCAGAGCCTGTACAAACCCTCTTCCTGCTAACTGTGCAACTCAAAAGACTCAGTCCTGGGGATCAAACACACCACTGCCACAAAGGCTTCTTCTCCAAATTAGACGTACAGAAAGACTCGAGATTAGACTAGCAGAAAGTCAGCTGCCATTTCCGTGTTTACGGCAATCTAACAGAATTCAATCTTTTGTTAGCACTTTGTCAGGGCAAGAAAGACAGCCTGCAAATACAGAGATGCCCACCAAAGTTTATCAAAGTGAAGTTGCTTTTATGGATTTCACTTGCATGCGACTGAAAAATGCGTATTGTTTTAAGGGGTTACAATGAAATGAAGTAGGTTTCTTTGGTCTTGTCAATCCAAATTAAAATGTATAATGAGAAGGAAATATAAAAAATTGTTTCCTGGGGAGCCCTGACCTGTTTCTCTAGTGAACATGTTTGGATGGACTTGGATCCATTCTTCTCCCTTGGGAAGCATGAACGGTTGAGCAGATGATCTAATATGTTAAGCTATCTAGTTATTACCACTTATTAAAACACCTCTTTGAGCACAGAAAACTCTGAAATCTTAATTTTCTATCCTCTGGCTGATTAGATTGACTATAACTTAGATTCAGGGCTACATTTGTAATAATAAACAAATAAAGGCAGGCATAGTACTCTGTTTTGAAGCCATATGGAGTGGTAAAGATTGTATCCAAACAGCTAAACTTCCATGAGCATACTAGAGTGAGTCCAGTGAAGGACCACAAACATGAAGGTATTGAAACATGTGTCATAAGAGGAGAGGCTGAGAGAGCTGGGACTGTTCAACCTGGAGAAAAGGCTCAGATGGATTTTACCAATCTGTGTAAGTATCTGATGGAGAGGACTGAAGAAATCATAACCAGACTCTTCTCAGTGGTACTCTGTGATAGGACAAGAGCCAATGATCACAATTTGAAGCACAGGAAGTTCCCTTAAATGTGAGAAAACGTCTTCACTCTGAAGGTGGCTGAACCATGGCATAGGCTGCCCAAAGAGGTTGTGGAGGCCCCATCTTTGAGGCTATTCGAAATTTGTCTGGTCACAGCTGGGAAAACAACCTGTTCTAGCTGGCCCTGCTTGAGCAGAGGTTTGGACTAGACAGTTACCAGGTTATACTCCAACCTCAAGTATTCTGTGATTGAGTGAAACTCAATCACCCACACTACATGTATGGGGGAATAGACCCTCATACATGCTAACCCTTAAAAAGGTGCATAGGTGTTGTTGTCCTGGCAGTTGTCCTGAACCAAAACTACTGCCCTTTGCCAACATGGATGATCATGTTCTTAGGCATGTGCTTGACCTTGTATTGTTCACTAGCAGAGCGATAGCTAAGCTGCTGTGTGTGGGAGGACCTGATGCCAATTTCTGGGTGCACTGAAGGGTGGCATACTTAAAAGCTAAACCATAAGATGGATCTATCCTGATATGCCAGCCATGCTCAGGTTTTTCCTAATGGAATATTTGGGAGTTGGGCCTGAGGCTGCATTTGTATGTAAAAAGTAAATAGCACCTGCACTTGAGGTTGGTAATGCACTTGACTGTTACTATAGACAAAGTCATTTCTTACTGGACATCTCTGTTCAGGTATTGTGTATCAGAAGCATAGGTCTTAGCTGTTCCTGTTTGATGGATACTCTTGCATGTAAAGTGCTGTAGTATCTCAGTAACATGCTTTGGCATGTACTTGCCTATACTCTCAAGCAAATATTTTTAGGGTTTTGCTTCTTGGGAATACTCAACTCTTTTTGAGGGCCACTTGAAGTTCAGACATCTCTTGTGGAGTCTCCTTCTCTGGAGACCTTCAAAACCTGCCACATGCTCTAGGTGTCCCTGCTTGAGCAGGCTGGTTGGACTACTAGATGACCTCTAGAGGTCCCTTCCAACCTTAGTTCTGTGATCTCTAGTACTTCATATTTAACTATGTCTGTACATTTCTGTGAAACATAACAGTTCTTAAAGTAAACAGTTCTTAAAGCAAGTACTGTGGTGCAGTATTGTAATAAGTACATATCCTAGGAGAGACTCTAGCTTACATTTTGCCTCCTTACTGACAGACATACTCTCATGTCCTCTTAATTCTTAGGAAAGCTTTGTGTAAAGTGGTTTCATGGAAATGAGCAAGTTTTTTTTTTTTTTTTTTTTTTGCCACAAGTTGCCCAGATTTCATTCTCAGTTTATTTAGCAGCTTGGAGAAATAACCTCTGTGTGCTAATATAATTCCTACAGAGAGCAAGTCTGATGGAGAGGTGTCTAGATGAGTTTTCTGAGATGCTGAGGCGAATATGCCTTGACCAACTAGACTATACCTTAACAAAGAGTGCTTGGGCAGGAGTTACACAGCCCAGGCCTGTAAATTCACTGTGTGTCTTCATATTTTGCTGAAATCTTCTCCAAACTTCCACACAGTCATCCTACTCTGAGTTCCTGGGATGTATTCCCACATGAGACGCAGCAGTGCTCAAGTCACCTTTATGGCCTCTTCTGGATCCCCTTTAGTAAGTGTACCATTTTGTGAGATGCCCTTATGGAACATGCAGCACCACAATCCTTGTTTTAAAATATGTAATGCCACGCTCTTTAAGTATCTGCATAGTATCAGTTTAATTAAATGTCAAAATCTGTATGAGCTTCTCACCACAGGCTCTTTTTAGTCATCCTTAAAAGGGCACAAATCATCCATGTCTATTGCTCATTTTTTTGCCACAGACTGCAAAAAGAAGTTGGCCCAAATGGCTCAGATACCTGTGCCTGGTCAGATGAATCCTATTCCTGGTATGTAGGTGCTTGATTGGGCATTAATCATTATCATGGGTTCATCCTGTCTAATCAGCTAGGTTTCCTCGGCTGCCTTGTTTTGGGGATCACTTGCTAAATATGCAGACTCACCATGTGTTGGCTGAGGGTTCCTTAGGGTATAACTTTCATCAATTGGGTAGGCCTCTGTGTTTCAAGACCTTGGATTTAGAACCATTTCTTGCCTAAACCCAGGTAGGATCCTCTACCAGTATCCACCTGGGTGCTCATTCTTCAAATACCTCTGTGAGACCAAGCTCCACACAAGATGCAGCAGCCACTTTCATCTCTTATGTTGCCATTTAGTGTGCCTCCTTACTGCCCCAGAAAATAATCTGCTTCAGTTCTAGATGGGGATGGTCATTGCTTTCCTAGTGATGTCGGGTCAGTCTGCAAGAAAGACATTCCTGTGTCAGAGAAACACCAAGTAGGCTAAGGATTCTGTAGACTAAGCAACAGTAGCACCTGAGCCCCAGGTCTTTAGGGACTGTGTATGGATTTTATATGAAGCAGTGAATCGATAAAATACACCAACAAACAGACCTTGCAAAGGAACCAGAGCACAGGACGCCCCTTTGTTAAGCTAGAGGCATAATAAGTAGACTAGAGAACCCCTCTTGCTTTGTCATTTTGGCCAAATAACTCTAGAGTCTTTCTCTCTAGGTGGCACAGATTCAACAGGAAAGAGTGACAGGGTCTTTTTTCCTCTCTAAAGGTTGGAATTTGCCACATCGCTGCTTCATCCATCCAATTATTATCCCTGCTGGTTCATAACAGCCTGTGCCAACTTCTATTGCTGCTAGTGGCAGCCTCAGGCTGGGGAATGCTTATTATCTCTCTGTATGTGCCACTCATTTATCTGTCCTACCCAGTATTTTATTTGAGTTTATCCCGAAAGGGATACAAGGAAGCTTGTAAACATAAAAGAAACCTGTTCTCAGTGTGGTTGCAATGCAAGCACTCCTGGGAAGAGCTTTAGCTTGTGTTAACATACCTGCCTAATAATGCACTCTGTTTAAGTCTCAAAGCTTGGGAGATCTGATTAAACATCCATATTGTTGAGCAGCCAAAGCTTATCAACCTTTAAGGCGTGTGGTGGCTAACATACTTTCTCTGAGTTTAGTCTTGTGATCATAATGTGACATCTTTTATAAAATGTAGTCAGCACTAATTTATTGCAGAGTGTAAAGCAGCGTCCCAGTTAAGAATTTATTTTTTCATACAGTGCAGTGAGTGGTTTCCCCTATCACAGTGGTAACATCATTATTATTGCTCTGTTTGTGCTTACAGCCTTGCAAGAATATTACTCTGGGAGGGTATATTCTTTTAGTTTTACATAAGCTTTAAGGAGAAAACAGGTTTGGCCACCAAACATTTCTGTCTAGCTAATTGAAGGCAGAAAGGCCTCTTGCCTGTGTCAAGTCTAATAGCGGCATAGCGGTGGGAGCAGGAGA
Source organism: Crypturellus soui (assembly GCA_032275445.1). NCBI lineage: Eukaryota > Metazoa > Chordata > Aves > Tinamiformes > Tinamidae > Crypturellus > Crypturellus soui. The sequence continues at coordinate 468,419 of JAUBNY010001117.1, read as the reverse complement.
GTCAGGCCTCCTGAGGGGGCTGAATTAGGTTTGCTACTGGCATAAGTAAATGAGTTGGGAATGAGATTACACATGTAATGATCAGCTTTTTACTCAGATAGGGTAATGTAGCTCTGAGCACACTGGGGAATAAAGCCGTGATTGCTTATTAAATTGAAAAGTGTGTAGATGAAGTTCTGGGATTGTTTGAATTCTGGGACTTTTGCTAGAGCACTTACCAGGCTAGTTAGATTACTCAAGCAAAGCAGATGATTGATGCCATTTGTGTGAAAGTGCTTTTATATTTAATGTTGCTGTGAAACAAGTGTAAAAGTTTATCAAATAGCTTAAAATATAACTGTGGATAGTAAAAACATATATATACAAAACAATGTGAAAGAGGCAATTTGCTGGAACAGCTTTTTCCAGGATGACGCCTTCAGTGCCTGTTGGTCATTTGTCATTTGTCCTGCCAGGCAGTGGAATATGCTAGTGTGAAAAGGGTGTAAGATTGTTAACCAGTCAGCTTTCTCTGATCTTTAACAAGAAAGAGCCTTAATTTACAGGGATGCTTAATTACATCTTTGTTTTTTTCTATTGTGGAGAGTTCTGAAAATTCTAGTAATAATATTTACTGCAATGTTCAGGAACATGAACTGGATAAAAGATTAGGTGTCTGCTGCTATCTAAACTAATGCCTTATGGTTTGCCGCCTGACACATCTGCTAACATGTAATCTGTAAAGTTAGAGAGCAGAGACACATACTTGAAGGAAGAAGTAACAATCTTCCCTATAATAGTAGATTTGTCTTGAAAAGCTTTGACAAGCTTTCAGGTCATCTGAAGGAGAGCTTTTGTGCCTGAAATCTTGTTTATTTTTCTCAACAATGTGACTTGGTCTAATAAAAATTATTACTTCCCTCCACAGACTATGCCTCCCTTTGCCCTCAGTCTATCATTGTTGTGATAACAAAACTGCAAAAAGTTTGAGATTTTTTTCCACTGTATTTCTCTCCACTCTAGGATAGTCCCTGATGCTCTACTACCTTGTGTTTATTCTTTCAAGTATTAATTGGATTTATGAAGGTTTTTAAGATAGTAACTCATTTTGTTTAAATATATCAGCAAATCCATAATCAGTCCATCACTTTCTCATTCATGATGATTTGGTAGAACAGCACTCCTTCAAAATCTAAGCACTCACACTTGCTGCCTTCCTGATAGTTTAAAATGACATTTCTTTGGTCAGAAAAGAATTAGACTTACAATTTTGGCAAAAAAAAATCACTGAAGGTGAATCTTTGATTCATGGATTTCTAAGTATCTGCCAGTAAATTGTGTCTATCATTGTTTTCCTCCTCTACAAGGAATTACTGAAAACCTTCTAAGTTTTAGAATAAGGGGAAGAAATTTTTCATGATCTTCAAGTGCTACACATCAGCCGTGGGACCAACTCTTTGAAACCATGAGCGCTGCTGTACATTAGACTGCAACTGGCAGATAGGCAGCTGGCACTGAGAGGTCTATAAGTCCTTTCCTTTCTGCCCCTCAGACTTGCCATGCTCTTCATCTTCTGACTCACAACATAACAAAAAAGGACACCCTATTTATTCTCCAAGGCTACTTTTAGATTGCAGATCTAGAGAAAATATTCTTTTACTTTAGGCTCTTTTCCCTAGAGTATTCAAATATTTGAGTCATAGGCTATTTACTTCCCAAAAGACTGAGTTGTAACATGGTCTAATATGTAGGCCATTTCTTTCTTTATTTCATGCCATGCACTTCACATCTTAGCTCTCTTAGCTCTATCTTAGCTCTCACTATCACGAAGAGAGGGTCCTAAGGAGGTTTTTAAAGCAAAAAGCATTTGGGATTTGATATTTAAGTATTGCTTCTGGCAAAATAATTTTAATGGGATTTGTGTTTTTTGCACTCCTCACTTGAGACTTTGACCAGCTTCCTATAAAATTCTCATAGGAAAGCTCAGGAAGTGTAGACTGGATGAGTGGACAGTGAGATGGATTGAGGACTGGCTGGAGGGCAGAGACCGGAGGGTGGTGATAAATGGGGCCGAGTCTGGCTGGAGGCCTGTGGCCCCAGGTGTCCCACAGGGGTCAGTACTGGGCCCAGTGCTGCTCAACTTGTTCATCAGTGACTTGGACGAGGGCACAGAGGGCACCCGCAGCAAGTTTGCAGGTGACACCAAACTGGGAGGAGGGGCCGACACTCCCGAGGGCTGTGCTGCCATTTAGAGAGACCTGGACAGGATGGAGAGTTGGGCAGAGAGGAACCTCATGAGGTTCAACAAGGACAAGTGCAGGGTCCTG
>JAUBNY010001117.1:450852-466013 GCA_032275445.1 Crypturellus soui | reverse complement strand
TGTGGAGTCTCCTTCTCTGGAGATCTTCAAGACCCGCCTGGATGCCACCCTGTGCCCCGTGCTCTGGGTGTCCCTGCCTGAGCAAGGGGGTTGGACTAGATGATTTCTAGAGGTCCCTTCCAACCATTCTGTGATTCTGTGTTTTTTTTTTATTTATTGTTTCTTAATTGCATGTATCCAGGGGCTTTTCCCTATAGCTTTCTCCAGAAAGAGTTTGTAGTCCTCTCTGCTGTGTCAGCAATGGTGGATCTAGTGTGCTTTCTTTCTGTCTTTCTCAGGTGGGTCCCGTTCCTTTCTAGTTGCTCTGCTTTGTCCTAGTCCATCCTACAGTGAAGGGAATTATACCTTTCTGTCCATGCCAACTGTGAAACCAATGAACCATTCCCAATGTAGTTCTAGGTCCTGCTTCTTATTGCCATGGCTATACGGTTTCTGAGATAGCCCTCTTAAAGGTAGCTTTAGTATCCCTGATGTATACTGCGGTCTGCAGGATATATGTGGGATTTTATCTGGTTTAAGGCTCAGGGGAAGATGCCTTCTTCCTGCAGTGCAGAAGTGAGGTTTGGGAGACCTGATTCTTTGCCTCACTGTGTGACTGTGGGAAAGTGAATTTATTAGTATAGTCCTCATTTTAACTAGCTGGATATAGTATAGATGAAAAGTACTATAAAATACTGTGTGAGAGGAAACCTTTGCTCAAGAAGATTTTCATATATTATGACCTGAGCTGAGCTACACTTTACATAACAATTTTGGTCAGATCATACCTAGCTCTTTTGAATTTGAATAATCCAAATTATTACATTAATGTGCCCAAAGGCAACATTTGACCCTCTGCTTTCAGCTAAGACAAAAATGATACGGAAAATTTATGTTACAGTGGCATTAACAACTTAATTATCTTAAACTATCACAGATGATATGCCATTGATGACCTACAATTAAAGATTTGTGCACTACGGTGAATTGGAAAATGAAAGTCTAACTCTCGAGAATGAACTAATATTCTTCTTATCTACTCAGTAATACAGAACCAAAATACCTAGTTGTTTTATCATTTTATTGACCTGAACCAATAACTATTTCATATTGTTTATTTATTAAAAAAAAGAATTCCAGAACATATTCCAGAAATGTTTACATTTCACTATTCATAGTTTTCATTTTTTGTACTAAACAAAAATCTCTTTACAAGTGAGATTTCAAAAGCAACTATAGTTAGAGTACTGTGAGGGAAATCCCTTAGCATGGGAGTCCTCAGCCCTGGAACACCGTTGGTTTTGTACAGTATCTGGAGTACCACCTTTCTTTTCCCTTTTTTAGGGAGAAAGTTATCTATTTGTACGAGAGTCCAGTGTGAAAGCAATGTGCTACTTCTCTTTTCATCGTGTTTTCTTTAGTGATCTGGAGATGGGCAATATTATAACTCCACATTCTTCTGAATTCCCCTTTTGATTTCAGTTTCTCCCTCTAAACTTTATATTTTGGCTACATATTGCTTTCCACAGCAAAGGAGCCTAAGTTCTCATTCTGGCTTAACTGTTATAAAAATGACATTGAAATGGTGAAAAAACAATTTCCAGATTTAAAATCTTAACCCTTATTTGAATCTGAATATAGTATAAATGTGCTGCAGACTAAAATATGGTTGCCTTGGCCTATTTCTCATGTAATCATCATTGGATATGGCATCTACACTCAGTGTCTTAGAAATGCAATTCATTTGGATACGGCTGTTCTAAAGCTGCCCTGATTCCTTCCTTTTTAATTCTGGAAAATGAAGAGCCATCCGTGTCAGGTGGGAATGATGGTTGCTAAATAATTAACTCCCTTGGACAAAGTTAGGCCTATTTAGAGGATGACCCCTAAAACAGCTTATTTTAAGCTAATGAGGCTTAATAACTCAGTACATGATTATCTAAACTGATATGAATATGGTCTTGCCAACCCAGTGCAGGTCCCCCTGACCATGTAGGCACAGGGAGGCATAAGGAGAGGAAAACCCAGTGCCACCAGCTCTGGCCAGGACCATCTTCCCCCGCTGAGGTTGTCTCAGATGGTCACTAGAGGCAGCTCTGCAAGTCCATGCATGCAGCTGGCTCGCTGGGGCCTTCTGGAATGGGTAGGGAGCCTTTTACCTACTTCTGTTGACTTCCTGCAAACTTTGGAGGAACTGAAAATTTTGGACATTTCTTTTTGGCACTTGATTGAAAATTTCCCCAAAGTTATCAGACAGAAGTTCACTGAGAGACAGAGGAAGAGATGGGGTAAAATGGTGCAATGACAAAAGCCTTTTTCTTATGAAAAAGGGACAAAAAATATTTTTTTCATTGTATGTTATAACACCCCAAGTCTGTCTTCAAGACTGCAGCTTTATTGCTTGCAGATGTGACAGAGCTTTTTCTTACCTTCAAGAGCCCATAATCTTTTTAGCAAGATAGACCATAGATATAGACACAAAATTCCAAAATATTCAAAGTATTACTTCAGAGCAAATTGAATTTTCAGAAGCAGGGTCCAGAAGCTGCCTGCTGCCATGTGCATTCATAGACATTTCCATTTAGTGCAGATTTAAAAATGCAAATATTGAATTTGGTTATGTGTAATGCATTTGGGAGAAGGGGCCTTAAAAAAAATCTCCAAGTGCTCTGCATACCCTATGTAAAACAATATCCCAAAGCCCAAATTACACTGTAATGTTACTTAACAATGCAATGAGCTGTAAAATAGACCATTTTTATGCAGCTGAGCCCTCAAGCTTATTCTTACTTCTACAGCACTGTTTTTTGGAAACAAACAAGTAAATAATATGCATTGCTTTCTTCAGTGTTCTTTATGCCACTATTATTTTTGACCAGGGAGGACAGTGAGCTAATCTAAATGATATAGATCACTTGTTTTCTTCCTTAATAGAAAAGATAATGAATGGGTTTGTTTTGATGGCTTTATTGCCTGCAACATAATGAAATATCCCAGCATGGATTTCATTAAGCCTTCTCCGGGCTCACTATGATACACCCATTAAAGGGCCAGATCTCCTCTTTGTTGTAAATAGATATTTCAAAAAGTTTAGTACCCGGCAAAAATCTGCTCATAGGTGTCATGAAAGAAGTTGCCAAGTCTTTAAATCTAGGCTAACTTTGGCAGTGGGAGAAATAAAAGCACTAATACTGCTTATGAAAGTGAAATAATTCATGGTATGCTTGTTATGAGGCTATGAGAGCTTTAGGATTTAAACTTTCTCATTATTTGTAGGGTTCAAGGTTAGAGAACTTCTGGTGCTTTGCTATCCTAATGCTGAAATATCCCAGTGCTCACATGGGCTTCATTTGCTGCCTTGCCCTAGAGGCAGTCCTCTGCAATCAGCATCAATACAGCTGCAAGGAGGGACATCTCAAGGTGTGATCTGGGAAGCGGTTTAACAACCTGGGTCAAGAAGAGGAGATTGCAATGTACTTAGAGCGGTCAAAATTGTCTGTATTCTTATACCAAGAATGAAAGAAAGCTAGAATGGGAAAGAACAAAATGCCTCCAGAGGTTTGTTTTTTTTTTTTCCTGCTAAAAAATTATCTTTTTGTCATTATGAAAGTCTGCACATTTTATTCCCACAACATTGGCAATGAATATAAGACTTACGATGGAATAAAATCACGATTTTTTAACGATTTTTTCATGTTAAAAAACATGAATATTACCTATTTCATCTTTAAATGAATAGGAAAGGATTAAGGGTGGACACATGGAAGGCCAGAAGGTTGTGCTGTGCACTGTTTTAAAAACAAATGCAATTTGTTGAATTTCTCTTTTTTGGGCAACTGTTCATGGGGAAAATAACAGGGCATCATATTTTGGAGATGTAATATACACCTTCAGGATTTGAAGGACATAGAACATGAACATCTTTCAGCAAAGCACAGAACATGTTGCCACCACTAAAATAAAAGGAAATGAAGGCCAAGAGGAGGATTTGAACACCAGAAGGAGTCAGCGTTGTTCTACAGCCAGCATTTTATCCTTTCTCTCTTTTATTCTTGCCGTCTGTGCAGTAGGTAATTGTTAGCTACTATTAGAGATTATTTTCTCTTATCCAAGGTGTTATAAGAATGCCTCAAATGGGCAGTAATTCTCTTATGAATTACTGTGGAGGAAGAACAGTTAATAGTACTTAACATTTCTTGCTGTAGTCTCCTTAGGGAGGGACACACATTCACTAAAGAAGATGGGATATGCCAAGGGAAGAAGATCTCAGCCTTCTTTGGTAGGTGATTTCCAGCCAGACTTGACCACTGCATTGCTAACACTGTTAAATGCTGTGACCTGAAATGAAGTGAGGAAGTGGGTTTCTGTTCTTCTCTGTGTATTCTACCTTGAAATTGCATTAACCCTTTGCCATGGCTGAAATCCATACAGGCAGCTTTATAAAGGTGTCTGTAGAAAAGTGCTTGTTTTTCCCACAAGAACCACAAGTCCCAAAAGATGCTGTTTCAGAGCTCCTTTCATATGAGTGGGGAAGAGGAAGCTAAAAGAAGTGACCTAATACTGACATGACCAACCTGCCTCTCTCCATGACTGCTACAGATGGGTGGCAGTTGCATCAGCCGTTCTCTGCAATTTAGTAGACCAGCGGAAATGTAATGTCCTGTTGGACTCCTGTCTGAGCTTCTCGTCAGTCATAAGGTCTGCACATCTCATGTAGTATTGCAGAATGGCACCTGTTTATAAAAATACCAAAGCCAAAATTATTTCGGGATGAAAATCAGAGAGAAATTTCTCCATCAACCTGAGGACATTCTATTGCTTTCCATATATCTGGCCTTTTCTTGTCAAAATTATGGAAATTTATGTCAATTTTATGCATATTTGAATTGGCTTCATTTTCCTTCATGCATTTTCACAACTCAGATTCATAGAACAGGTAATGCAGGGAATAGACTTGCCTTCTCCCATGGCAGCTAGGTACCACAGGAAATCCTAATATGAACAAAGGCTGCAAATTACTTTCCTCGTTTGCAGGTGTTTGTATGCTACCCTACCAACACCTCCAGCCCAAATACTTACCAGTTGCTGTCATAAAAATGCATCTGAGTCATGCTCTCTTTCCTTTTTCAACCTTATGTGGACTGAACTGTAGCAAAAAACAGATGCTCGGGGACCAAAGCTTTGCAGTAAGTATTTACGCAGCATAAGTTTAGGTTATAGACAGATGATTCCTGCTGGGATACCTGTGATGATTTCAGACGTGATTGCTCCCCTGGCTGAAAGAAATATGAGATGTCCTCGTCAAAGTATTCCAGGTTAGTTTAAATTGCCTTCGACTGAAAATTGAATCAACTTAACGGATGGCACAGGACCAGTTAAAGAGGGCTCAGACGATCTGAGTTCCTGACTCTGGTGGAGCAGTGTCGGCCTCCAGCCGGGAAGTGGTAACTTCTGTCTGAACTCTAACGTCAGTGTGATCTGGCGGTCGTTTCTGCAGAACATGTCTGACCACAGTTGTGATGTGGAGTCAATCTTCAGTTCTCAGATAAGAACTGAAAGAAATAAACCCAAACCCACAGCGAGTCAGATAACGAAATGTTGTGTTTTATTACTTCCTCTGTGGCCTGAGAAGATAAATAGAATAGATCATCGAAGCCTACACTCACAGTTCTTCCCAAACTTCTTCAGGCCTTGAACAGGTTAGGAGAGAGTCCTCATAGGTGTCCCCGTGGCTCAGTGATTGATGGCTTCATTCCACAGTTGGATAGTGCTCACTTGCCTCCTGCGCTGGGGAACAGGAATACTCAACGAACCTGTTAGCCAGAGGATTGGTTATTAACTATTAATAATTAACTATCAATATATTAATTGATAACTATTAATTATATAGTTATATGTAGTTGTAACTATTAAATAGTTATAACTATTAACTAGTGCTTGAAGTATTCATTTTGGCTTATTGGCTTCTTAATATTTATTGACCTGAAATTAGCTTTTAGAAGGACATTTTGTCTATTTCTAAAGTTCTTTTCTCTCATCTTTTTCTTTCTTATCATTTGGATTTGTATCCCATGTTCATTCAAAGTAAGACTGCTCCTTCCATCAGGTTACCTGGTAGCCAGCTGAGGTGTAGGTGGGTATAAATCCCCCTCTTATCTCAGCATGCCTTAGAGGGACTGTTACAGATTGGTTTTCCTCCTTTGATCCATGGCCAGGTGGCCGCTGGATTGTGTCAGAGAAGGAGCTGAACACAGCGCGCTTGGACATCCCAGTCATCAAACTCCCCATAGTATCTATAGAGCAGAGGCGGATTTTGAAGCTTAGCTGAATTTTATGGGGGTGAGAAAGTCACATGCCTGGTGTTAACTTCCACTTTCTACTGAATTTCAAATCCCTCCCCTAAAACAAAGGGTAAGAATGTGGAAAGAAAGCTATCCGATAAATAACAAGGCCAAGCAGAATCCTACTCACTATTTTCCTTCTTGGAAGTGGTTGGAATTTTTTTGCTAAAATTTTCCAAAAGGATCAGTCGAAGTTAGTTATTATGTATGGAATATTTCATTCCAGACAGCTAAAATTTTGCAAGTAATAATTAACTCAAAAATTGGGTCTCATAAGAGGAAATGTACAGTCACTTTTATAAAAGGCAACACTACTAGATTTAGTGTGACTAATCCTTGGTATTATGGTGGCTGGGTCTTGAAAGGTAGCTTGTCTGTCTCTTGCAATTTAATTCGGTCATTTACAGTACATGAGTACGCCATTTGCCAGGACCACTGCCTGCTTGCCTGATTTTTCATTTCATGTGCACTTTCCCTCATGTTGCCCCAAAGACCATTAAATCATGGAATAAAGCTCCTGCAAATGGAGACTGTCTTTTTATATCCTAATGCTATCTCTTTGTTGTAGCTAAGCCAGGTGTTTAAGTAACACATTGTATGATTTCCAAGATTGCTGATGGGGTCTGCTTGCAAAGATATATTTATTGTCCTGCAGGCGTATTCTCCTGCTACCCAGTGAGGACATTTTAACCGTGGTGCTAACACTATTAATGCTGAGGGTCACATAGTATTAGACCTTCACTTTCAAAAGAAAAAAGTAAGCTATAATGACCATTCCCATTTGCTTTGTGAGTAAAAGGATATGGAGACGAAATTTGGAATGAATGAGGGGGAGGATGCTTACATTTTGTAACCTCATTGTGCTGCATCCTAAGACATTCACTGCCTGGGCTTGTCCCTGTTCTAACACTGTGTTTTAAGAATTGTCAGTCAAAGGGCGTTTTAGGGCAGTGATAGAACAGGTCTGATTATTCTTGATTGCCCTTTTCTCCAGCTCTGGAAGCAAGGAGCTAAAACCATTTCTGAATATTGTGAATTGTGCTGCAATACAGGCTTCTTAGTGTAGGGACAGAGATGGAAGAAGGCTTTCTTCCTCTGCCTCTCTGCATGGAGGAAATTCCATCAAGATGTTATTTTGCTGTCTCTGGGAAATAGGAGGCTTTCTGTATTGCTCACAAAGAGCAGTGCTGGTGAGGAGAGCGTTTGCACAGTGAGTGCTACTGGAATAGGAACACAGGATTGAAGACAACCTGCACACAGTGAATACTGGTATTCAGGACCTGAGCTGTGTCTCCACAGTGAGACACATCTCAGACATGGGTTTCAGTGTTGTCCTAGGAGTTCTTTTCTCCTGCCCCAGTCCTTCACTCCAACATATTCTTTTCCTCTTCTCCCAGAGACTCCACTCTATCACTGGGCTGGGAGACAGCAGAGCTGCCTCTGGGGAAGGAGGAGGAAAGCACAGCACTTTTTCCACCCTTCCTCTGCTGCCTGCCTCTGGAAGCAGCTTTTCCAGTACACAGGGGATGAAGAAACTAAGAGGCACGTGGTCTGGCACATGCTAAATTCATCTGGGCTGGGCTGAGCCATGCTCAGTGATGCAATGCCTGGATCTTGAATATTTATTTAGAATATGTGGCCAAACGACTTTGGGAGTGTTGGTGTCTCATTAGTGTAAAACTAACACAGTCATGAGGCCAGATTGCCATTCCTGCCCCAATTCTATATAAAGCAGAGTACTTACTTAAAAATGTAAATCTTTCTGAAAAGCAAACTTAATATTCACAAGGTCAGGTAATGTTGGCCCTTTGTCACAACACAATTTATTAATGACAGTATAGCTCACAAGATCATTCAGGTCCCAACTTTCCATACTGGTTTAACAGGTCTTTTGGCTTTATCCGTGTCAGCCTCAGATAAACCATGACTCCACCTTTCCTTGATGAAGATTTTTTTTTAAAGTTTTTGATGTCTATAGCAACTTGTCATCACAGCATTGTGCATCCAGAAGGAAAACTGGTGACTAGCCTTGTGAAACAAAGCGAGGGCTGGAACAGGAAAACAGTCTGACAAGTAAAGCAGTCATTTACAGGAGTCCTCACTGAAACCTGAATTATATTGCTAACAACTGTGGCCATCTGCTGTGCTCAGAATCTGTACCAACATCATTCAGAGAACTACTTGGATATTTCTAAGATGACATCTAGCATCAAATGCTGTTGGCATCTCCTGGTTCCAGAGGATACCCAGAGGACCTCAGAAAATATGTTTGCATAGGTAGTTGCTAAACTATGGTGCATGTAATTTAGTTAGAGGGACCACGTAAAGAATTTCCCAGACAGAAGAGAAATTCCACTGGCATACAGAGCTAAATAGTGCATATATCCCCATAATGCTTCTTGTTCAGAGTCAAAAAGGAGAGATGTAACAAACAGAAGTGTAAATAGGCTTCAGCCAAGATATGAAACTCTTAAACACGATCATGAAGTATATTGAATTGACTCAAATGATAGCATTCTAGGAATAGTACTGTAACATCTTGACAATCAAATCAGCTCTTCAAACCAAGGTCATCTCATTCTTTTTATTAAAATAAAGTATTTTGTTTGATAAAGAGTAAGGAACGAAATGAGCCAAAAGCAATGTTGAGAATAGAATCTTGCCCATAGCCCATAGTTTTTAAATTGCATTCTCAGAACGCGCCTGTGTGCTTCACTCAGTGTCGGGGCCCGGGATATGGCACTGGAATGGTTCAAGTGTGGTAGGGAGGAATATTGTATGAGCAAAATCATGTAACCCTGGAAACATCCTGCCTCCAAAAATCTCCAGCTTCTTGCTCTGTGTGTCTTGTCTCTCTTAAATCTATAGCAATTGGGTTAGATTCTCCAGTTGTCCTATAGCACCAAAAATGCATGTGAAGCTAAATACTTCAAATAATTATAGAAATATTGGTATTAAATGACAATAAATATATGCTTTTCTGTTTCTAGTTTTACTAAGCAAATATTCTTACTGTACTGTCTGCTGCAGAATTATTGCATATACATGTCCTCACTTTTTTAAGTGTATATTCCTGTGCTTGCTTCTTTGAGTGCATTTGAGTACATTCATATTTGAATACTTCTCCAACTTAAGAACATGTGAGGAATTTCAACAGGAACTAACAGCTTGGGTATAGAATGAAGAATAATGGGAATAACAGCAAGGCACATTTTTTTCCTGTATGTAGTTAGTGATAGGTTTCTTCATTATTTAGCTACAGAAAAGTCCAAAGGGACCATTAGGATTGCTTATGTGATTTTCACAGGCCTCAGAGCCTTATTTTATGTGTCAAGCACCTAACTTCTGATTAATTGCAGCATATTTTGAAAGACTTACAGGCTAGGTTTCATTTTGCCTGGCTTCAGACTTCTATGATGAAGAGGAAGGTTTCTTCTGTACCAGCAAGAGTTTCTTTAGAATCTGAACAGAGAAACGGCACATGTAAGACTGATCATAAGAAAGAAGGGATGGGTCAGCAAAGAAAGTTACAATTCAGAGCTCAAGAAGATTACGGCCAAAGTCAGAACTGCTAAAAATGGTGTTCATTTAGTCTTCAGAAAAACAATAAAACAATTAAGAAAAGTGTCTTCTGGAAAAGAGAAGCCCAAATAAATGTGTTAAGTAACTAGACATAGCCTCACAAATTATTCAAGCTTACCTCATCTACAGTTGAGCACAACAGTTCTGAACTGATGGTAAAATATGCTACTTTCCCTAACCAAATTTGAAGCAAAATTCAGATAGCTTAATGCAGCCAAATTAGAGAGAGAGGCAATATTCATCCCTGAATTCGGAAAGATTAACTAAAGGCAAGCAACTAGATTGGGAATGGGCTAAAACATAGTATAGATTTCCTGACAGCAACATGTGCTAGCCTAGCCTAGCACTTCTCTTGCACGAGTGAGCTAATTTTCAATATAAAGCAAATGAAATAGCTACAATTTGTCTGAAGTTAAGTAAAAAAAAAATTCTTATTGTAAATAAGTACATTTTTTTTCTTTTTCATTTTATGTCAGCATGGTGGGTGAGAAAATGACCAATAAGGAGATGCAAACAAGCATCCAGGGGAAGAGGAACTAATCAATAAGAAGAAAGAGAAGACGGGAAATCCTGCAGGGTTTGGATGTGTAACTGAAATATCTTAGCATTTGGCACAGAAAGTAGGAGCATGCTGATGAACTCTTTTGATCACAACAGCTGGGAGGCAGAATCACAGCCGACCAACAGGATGACCTTACATCATGACATAATAGGAAAGTAATGAAATTTTTAAAGTCCAAATTGCAAGGTTGCTAAGTAGCAAAAAATCCTGCTGCAAGCTGGAAATCATCAGCTGGAAACAAAGGAGGTGGGAAAAAGACTTTTGTTTACTAATCAGTAGCAGGGTGAATGGCATGTGATGCACCTGCGGAAAGGCTAAAAACGGGTCTTCAGATGGATCAGACATGGTACCTCCAGTGGAGACAGAAAAAGCCTTAATTACCTTGTGCGAACCAAGGGTAAGTTCTCATCTGAAATGCTGTGCCCAGTGACAGTGGCCCATCCTTTCTGAAGATGAATAACCCCTGGAGCAAAAGGGAGAGGGTGATCAGAAGGTAGGGAATGAAAAAGTGCTCATCGCTTGGGCTGATCAAAACGACCGAAGGCTTGATTCAAGACGATCCTGCCAGTTGTCTCAGTTTAATCAGTCTTGTCTCGTGGTAAAATGGGAATGGGGGGTAAAAACCCACTGACTTCTCACCTCTTTCAAATTCTTCTCACCTCATTTCAAATCGGCATGGTGAGAAGGAAGAAGGGGACATAATTAATGTTTGTTTAAGTATTGCTCTCATTATATATTCAGTATAGTGTTTTACTCTGAAAAAATGATTAAAATAAACAAGAACACTATACTTTTTTTTTTTTAAGTAACAAGTAGTAAGCAATGAAGAAAGTTTCTTGGTATCTTATGTAGCACCATTCCTATGTTTCACTATTTTCAGCTTTGCTATGTAAAAATCTAATCTGTAAAACTTGGATGAGGCTATACATATATACATTATAGTATATAGGCATGCACAGGAATATCCAGTATGGTGTATACTGTAGAAACAAGATATACAATCATGTAGCATCTATTCACGTAAATTTAACTGTGGGTGTTGTCTAAGGAGAGAATCTATAAATGCCCATTTACTTGTGTGCTTGCATTTCAGACGCATTGTGAAATTTACGCAGCCCTGCGTCAAGTAGAGGAATATCCAGGAAATTCAAGTATAGAGCGCACAGGGTCATGGTCACGCGACCAAACCATAAGAAAGGCAGTCATCTTAACAGAAAAATTCACTTAATATAACAGGTATGCTGGAAAAGGAGAGGAGCTGCAGGACACAGATGCGAGGCTGCACTTGATAGAAATGTCCCTGAAATCCAGCTCTTTCGTGAGGCTGCTGGTTGTATTTGAAAGGCCTTTTGTGAACAGCTGGATAGATTACAAAATGAAATATGAGCACGATGAAATGAAAAGAAAGTACTTTTTGTACACTGAGGTTGACAGAGAGCACTAGCTTTTCTGTTCCTCATGGTGTTGCTGCAGTTCTCAGGAACTCAACAGCACATTTTGAGTATTTTTTCCCTGAGTTTGGATACAAAACCAAAAGCTGCATTATATAGTTGTACATAATAACAGAAATAACCTTCTTTTTTTTATTTATTTCTTGCTCCTTTAAGTAGAAACAGCCAAATTGCTGTTGCAATTATTTTATGCCTTTGTATCTGTGTAATAACGTCTACTTGGCTATCAGGAGATCTTTATGGTAAAGACGTTTTGTTTACAAGAAGCAACAAAAGTATTGATGTTACTTCCAGGAATAATGATAAAATTGTTCCATTAGAAAGATCCTATGTGCTGCTAATTACTTTTATATTTAGAATCGGAAATGACAATCTGAAATCAGAATATTTCATTAGTGATAATGAACTTAATTTCTGACAAGTAATGTATTCCCAAGGAAATTACAGATGTTATTAGAATTACAGTGAATGGCATGTGGATTAAGACATTCAAACAATTAAAAACAAAGAATTAAAAAATATGAAGACATGGTAACATGTCTTTAATTGCTCAGTGTAACAATGTGAAAGAGATTTTCCATATAACCCCAAATTTTACATGGTGAAAAGAGATTCAGAGACTCTATGGGAGAATGTAAAAGAACAGTTTTTTAGCACTTGTTGTTGTTGCTTTTTGACAACAACAGTCAGCAAATGCACCTTGTTTGTTCCACTGTTTCTAGTTTAAACAATTAATATAAATATTAAATTTAAGAAACATAAAATGCATTTGACTTGCAAAATGTTAATGATCTTATTCCGATGCATAGTAAAGTAGCTAGAGTTAAAGATGTCTGAGTCCAAACAGGCTTTTTTTTTTTATGCCTAGGAAAGTTCACAAAGAAATCTGACAAAGGGCTTACATGCAAGCTCAGTTGTTCTGAAGTCCAAACTTAGGACATAAACCATAGAAAACCACAGCACAATCTGAAAGCTCTTTTCTTTTTCTTTTTTTTTTCTTTTTTTAAAAAAGAGTTTGAAGCCAAAGCAAATCTAAGAAAATCTAAGATACAGTGTCTGCAGCTTCTGGGCCATTATCTTTAAATGAACATGAAAGAATAATGAATTACCTATTTTGGTAACTGAAATTAAGTTGAATGCAGTGCCAAAAAAAAAAGAAGATGAGTCTCCAGGAAATGGCTCAGTGAGAAGGACTTTATTCAACAGAGCCTAAAGTCATGTATTTTCCAGGAAGTCCCTTGGAGGTATCGCATCGTAGCAGGGAACTTCTCTCAGGCTCTCTGATTCCTCTCGTCTCTGCTACTTCAGATGTAGCACAAGGAGCAAACAGGCTCCAGGACAGCTTCCCCTCAACGCTGTGAATTCACTGTGTAAAAATCTTGTTGACTGCAAGGTCAACCTTGATGTCCAGGGAGATGATGGAGCCATGCCCTGTGGAGAAGCTTTTATTGATTATATGTCTTGCCCTCCCATCCTGCCCTATCACTCCCTCTCCCACTCTGTGTTTTACCCTATTTCTCTTCCCCTTCATGGAGGTCAGAGTTACATCTTTACCTATGAACTTTTGGGATACATTTCCCAGGTCTTAGGAGGCAGATGCTCTAACTTACTGTGCCTCATGGTCTCGTGGTTGTAACTCACAGGTTGTGTGCTGCCACCCCCTTAACTGGAGCAAGGAAGGGTCCCTGCAGGCCTCAGCAGTGAGTATTGCTTAACTCTTCTCCTTTCCCTCCCCCTGTAGGAATTATGTGAAATCCCATGCTAAACTCATCCCATGCAGGCGTCTTTTTGCCCCTGCCTGTATTCAGAAAGCTCAGCCTACTGTGTTCCCACAGCCTGGTTGGTGATGGCTAATGCTGAACATGAATGAGCCAGAGTGAAGTGAAGCAGAGCTATATGGAGAGCTGAAGAATAAACACTTTCCTCCTAGTCATGGAGGAAAATACACCTTGACTGCTAGGAAAATATCTAAGGATAAGTAGCAGAGAGCAAGTTTGAGCATCATTAAGTGCAGTAACAAAACTCTCCCAGCAAAATGAAAAGGGAGGTGCTACTTTTTTGTCTTGATTCAAGATACAAAGAGAGAGAAGAATGCTCTTAAATGCAGCTGCTTTGGTTTTAAATAGCCCGGGCACAGTAACCTAGGTGGGCTATGAAAGCCATCTGGTTAAGGGAATGCATGAAGAGAGCTAAAACTCCTATACCCACAATAACAGAGAGCGGAAAGGACCCCTTGAAAGTATGCCTAGCAAAAAGAATAGCATTTCTATTTCTATTTCAAGTACTATTTTGTCAAGTTTGTGTTGCTGCTGTGGTGAGGGGCACTTGCGGAGGGCAGGATGCCAGCAAGCTGGGTCTTGGCCAAATACTGTCATTGCCCTCCCTCCACAGGGTAACTGACTGACGAGCTTCCTTGGGAAGACAAAGACGGATAGGCAGGATAGTAGAGAGCAACTGTGGGAAGAGCAGGTGCCTTGGCCATGTCCAGGTTGCTGAAGTGACTGAGCAGGCAGACTGTGTGGGATCTGCACACTCCCGAACTTCCCTATCATTAGTACTGTAAAAAAAAACCAGCAACGCCCCCCCAACCTCCCTCCCTTTGAAATCAAACAAAAGATTGAAAGAATTGAATCAGTCCTTCACCCCCAAAATTACCTTTTTCATTCAGACATCTATTTTTTCTGAGATAGCTGATAGTCAGTTTGGGAATAGAGCTGTATTTTAAGCAGGAATCAGTCTTTAGGAATGACTGGTGCAGAAACACACAAGCTGAATGAGTTATTCTCTGTCACTGCTTCCTGAATGCTACCAGTATTTTCTAGTGATAGAGAAGATATTTTCTCTAGTAGGAAAAGGCTTTTCCAAATCAGGAAATAAACTGCAAATCAAATGACCTGTCAGATTCAGGGGAAGATGCATGTGTGTAGAGATAGCTAAAAAGCAATCAGCACAGAAGAGAGAGGAGAAAAGAGAAGACACTACCATAATCTTGCAGCAATGCTTTAAGTGCTGCTTCACTTGTACAAATGTTTTATCCCTATATAATCACATAAACCATTTAATTTCTTCTAAAAGAAGTTTAGCCACTTCACAGCTAGTGACAATTATGATGAAACACACTGTTTTCATCTAGAGGTATGAACTATTTTAGCAAAGCAAAAAATGGCATGCAATTGTGTGATGATTATCTGACTTTGCCTCCTGTTCCCTTCCCCACTCAGCAGACCTTTCTTTTCTTTCTTTCTT
>JAUBNY010001117.1:338672-352407 GCA_032275445.1 Crypturellus soui | reverse complement strand
GAGAGTGATAAGGTCTCCCCTGAGCCTCTTATTCTCCACACTAAATAACCCCAGCTCCCTCAGTCACTCATAAGGACTGCTAGAGCACAGACCTTGTAATGTTTGTAGCAGTATATTTCTTCAGGTAAGCACCCTTACTATTTAATGGATAAAAAGGATACTGTGTATTTTCTTATTGTTTATTTAACTTAGTGCAAATATTTCAGCTTAATAACCCACATGCAGTTGTCACTCTAAATAGTTTCTCACTAAATATAATCTCTTGTATTCACATCAGAAAGTTAATGGTTCTTCAAATGTGAAAATAAAAATAACAGTGGGTTTCTCTCTGTGACTATGACAGCAGCATTTGTTCACTAGAGGAAAGATTTTATCGGTTAATTAATATGAGCTATTAATCTCATAAGAATACTTATGGTGTAAATCTATATCTAAAATCATGCACAAAAGAGCACATACAAAACATTCACACTACACTATAATTCTGCGTGCAGAGAGGGTGAGAAAATTCAGAGCATACACACACCTTCATGGGAGGTGTGCTTTGTTGTAGCAGTGTATTCTCATGACAGGCTTGAACAACGGAAACAAACGAAAAAGGAAGGTACAAACATTGAATTGGCAGATTGACTAGGATAGGACCTGTGTGAATTTGTGGCGGTTGTGGTGGAGGAGGAATTTTATAGGCTGCAAGTAGTTTGTTTCCTTGTCCTGAAATAGTTTTGGGTTTGCTGGGGAAAGCTGTGGACACCCCACTGCACGTTGCTGTGGGCCTAGAGCTCATGGCATGAACGAGAGACCAGCACCTCCCCAGCAGGCCGGACCAAGGGCCCAGCAGTCCCCGGTGTGCCACCAGCAGTGGAAAAGGAGATGCCATTAGGGAAGGCAGCAAGCTCAACCACTTTCAGTGGTCCATCACATTTATATTGCCCCAGTATTCAAAACTACTGTACTGGGGACATCAGGGAATACATTCCTGCTTAGTTCTTCTTGTACCTGTTTACAGACCTCTTGTCCACAAATTTATCAAAGCCCTTCCTTGGCATACTGTCACTGTGCCCTTCCACAGCATCTGATGGCAGCAAGCTCCCCTCTGCCCTATGCCCCTAGATCTTGTACTGTGAGATTTGGTGAATTCAGAGCTCAGTTTATCTGCCACTATCAATATTTTCTAAATATCAGTCATATCTCTCATTAGTTTCTCCCTCTCCAAGCTGAGCCCCAACCTTTTAAATCTCTGCATAAAGCAGCTGCCTCATAGATCTGATTTTTGAAAGTGCTTTCTTTGCACTTTCTCTAACTCCACTCCCTCTTTCTTGAGATATGAAGACCAGAATTTTACACAGCACTCAAGATGTGGGCCTAGTTTTATATAGCCGTAGAATTATACCTCTTGTATTATTCTTAGGTCCTTCCCTGAAGATGTTCAATATTTTGTTACGCTTTTGGCAGTCACTGTTCAGACAGTCAATCATCTTGCATCCTGTCCATGACGACTCCAATCTTTTTCCTGCTAGGTCTCAGTTCTACATTATGGAGTTTTTTATAGATTATTTTAGATTATTTTTCCCTAAATATATTACTTTGTATTTATATACCTTGAGCTCATCTGTCACTTTTTTGCTCACAAAGTTAGTTTAGAAGTAGAGTTACTTGCCATTAACATAGCTTTAGACAATTTGAAAGAGCTTAATGACATCTCCAAACTTGGTGATTTTGGTATCCACTTCCTTCTTCAGGTCACTGACAAAGATGCTTAATAAAGTTAATCTCATCACGAGTCCCTGGAGGACTCACTCCTGATTTATGTCTGTGCTGAAAAGATGTTTTTTTCCTATTTTAAAGATGCCTTTCAACTTGGAAACAGGCATTCTCAATACATTATTTTTCTAGGAATACAAAAAGAATTAAAAGAAAAAGTTTATACAGAATGAATAATGAGTTTATTCATAAGTTCATAACACCAATTATGTCAGGTAGCTTTTAATGATAGTGATAAAAAGCTAGTGGCATTGTCCTACTTCTGCCCGGTATCTGAGAAGGAGAAAGAGAAGATGGCTAAAGAGAGCTGTTCTGCCCATTATTCTGTTTCTTGCTCTTTGTCCCGAAACATGAAACACTTGGTACTTGATGTTTCTCCGTATCACTTTGGATTGGTTCTCCAGTCTGTTTTCCTCTGTTCATGGAATTGAAGAGCATTGAGGTCTAGCACAGTGATCTTGAAGCATTGCAAGGTTAACATTAAAGTTGTCTAATTTAAGTACAGCAATATTTAGTAACATCACAGTATACATGGTGTATAAGTTCTGAGATTACATCTGAGCACCAATTATGAGATGTTATTACAGTCATTTTATTTTTGGTTTATGTTTTAATGATTTGCTTTTATCACTGACTTTCCTATGGAGTGTATAACATAAATGCTAGTTAACAATCCTAAATGGTCCAAAAAACCCCCACCAAACAAACACAGAAGTGGTAGACAGGAGTCTGTGGTAGGTCCCACACTGAAAAAGAGTGACTGCAGATAAGAAAGTGCCATAAAAGTAAGAAGTCTGTTAGTATACTGATGTGATTAACCGTGGTTTATTTTTAAAATAGAGAACCTGTATTGTTCTGATAACAAAAAATAACCAACTAAGAAATCAAAAAACTCTCTGTCTGTTTGATCCATCTGGTAGATTTGTATGGATCACAACTAATTCATTTTATCCTAACAATTTAGGCCATATTTTATTCAACATTAACACATGTCCTGATCAGTAAGGAACAAGTAGTTCTTCTCTTTTGGGTCATAACAAACCAGGGGTTTATTAGATTTTCTTTGTGAAAACAAAAGTTTTCCTGAGACTAGTGTCTATCACTTGTCTGCTGCTCCTTGCTGAGAGGCTAGGGGGAAATTCTCAGTATTCACAGTAGGGGAAATTCTCTTATTTTATTCTGAACTTGATAGTACCAAGCTTTTCACTGAAACTTGCAGCTTAGCAGAATGCTCGGAGATCACAAAATTTACAGGAAAATGTTTTATTTAAGTCTAACACGTCAGATGAAAATTAGCTAGCTACTTCCTATTCAGTTTTTCCTGCAAAGTCTTTTGGCGGTGAAAAGACTCTGAAAATTCAAGTAGTTCTTAAAGTTCTCTACATGCTCCAGTGCCATAACTAGTATCTGGGGAAGTGAGAATTTGCCTCTTCTTTGTTTTCTCTTAACTCTCAATCTGCTATGCAGAGGGGCTCAGAGGACTCCTTTCTTTTCTTGTTCCCCCATCCTATCGTTATGGCTCTGACCTGGCTCTCCTCGTACCGTTCTCCCAGTCTGTAACTATGTAACCTGAGCTACACGGATCTCTTTGGTCCTCTACCTTGGGAACAAATTTGCTTTCTCTTGTTCTATGGGATTTGATTTCTTTTCCGTCTGTTAAAATTCCTCTTTAGGTATGTTTCTACCATTTTCTAAAAATTAGTGGCAACATCCAGTCTAGCTTTCACAAAAATCACATTTTTGAGAGAGTTTCTGTGCTTTCACTTTTGTAATGATTACTGTATACACATCTTTTATAGCACAGTATTTAGCTGTCCTTTGACTTTTCAGACACCATATGTGCTACGGGCTTGATACCTCGGTTTCTCCTGATCTCTTCAGGCACCGCTCTTTCACCTTGCCTGCTTTGGAAACTCCTGCCCTCTCAATCCTGCTATGTGTTCATGAAGTACATAGCACTGCAATGTCAGCTTTTCTGGTAGAAAAAGTCACTCATTTTAGAATTTGGTTGTCTTTTTGATGAAGTCAAAAAAAGGGAGAGGAGTGGAAAAGAGTATGCATTCATCCTTACATTTCAGTTAGGAAGGCATAAGTACTTTACACATGACATACATAAAAAATCAGAAGTATGGGGGTAAAGAATAAGTCAGGTAAAGAAAAGGTGGCTGAAGACAGTGCATCAGTTTCTCCTTAAGCAATACTGAACTAAATTCAATCTTATTCAGATAAACAGATAGGAAACAAAACTGGAAATGCCACAGCTGTTGAACTAAGATTACCTTTCTTTTTATAAAGGAGAAAAGATTTTATTTTACACTGCCTGCATGAAAAATTAGCATCCAAAGAGTGACAAACACTGCTAAATTGTATATAAAGATATTGTTAATTAGCTTTTTCTTAGGGTTGCTGCTATGATTATCAGAATCTTTTCAATGAGGAGAAATACCTAGAAAATTTTGAAAAGGAAATTTTCATAGCATTAGAAAATTAGAATTGGTTATATTTTAGACAAAAAAATATTATTGCAGTCCAAAATAATTGGTAATGTTACATTGCTCATGTATTGGGTAGAGTCAAGTCTCTGTTTTGGTGGGAAATATTAAGAAAGAAGAAATCTAACATTTTTTATAATAATTTAGGTTGCCTAATGCATCTTTTATATGCATTAATTATTATGAATCATTGTTTTAAATGTGGTAAGGAAGAGTGGCATTAGGAATGTGCTTGTTTTAGAGCCAACAAATCACATCTTCTAGCTGAGTGGAAGTTTTACACATCTCACCCCATGGTTGAGAAATTATAAACAAAATATACACTTTCACAGCTTGATGTGAGAGCTGATTAGATGAGGTAGAATTGCAAGATAACAGGTGGACAGTGATGAACTGGTGGGGTGTATGAACCTCATCCAGAAGCTGTGTGCTGCAGAATGGCTGAATCAGTGACTATCATACACCAGTAGCTTATTTGGTAAAAGTGTCAAAAAAAAAACACTTTAAAAAAGGAGGATTATAAAGAGTAATGTGAAAGAAGACAAGGAAAACATTTTAAAGACACTCAGAAAGAGCAAATTTTCAGCTGAAAGATGAAAAAAATAAAAGCTTAAGTAGGTGATCAACATGGACATCATTTACACGGCAAAAATGGGACTATAAATCTACTGTGTAAGAACTACTAGGAGGCAAGAATCTTCCCTAGTGGTTATCTGCATTAATTGATTTTCATACCTTTAAACTTTTCCAGTGGAGGTAGATGTAGCAAATTTTAATCTTACTGACACAATACTTGTCATCTTAATTAATTTTTAAGCACCTCTAAAGAGTAACCTGTGGGATCTGGGATCAGGGTTGGAAAGCAAGAGGTTAATTACAGGTTGAACAGCAATGTTGCAGAAGAAAGGGCAGAATTCATCAAAATAAAAATTGGTGAACTTGTTCTTAGCAGAGAACTTGTGAAGAGAATAAAAAAAAATCTTGTTGTAATAAAGTTCAAGCAAGGAGACAACACAAAGAATATGTCAAGGAAAAGAACAGTTCAGTGTAAAAAAGGCAACTTTAAATTCGTCTTTTCTAGACAGGACAGAACAAAAAGGAGATTACAAGGCAGTTTAGGACTAAGAGTAGGAACTCATCACATACACACACACACACACACACACACAAAAGAAAAAGATAAGAGAATGGTCCCAGTAGCAATAAAATAAGAAGCTAGGATGATAAATAAAGGGAAGGTTGAGTCATAAAGAAGAAATGCAGACAAGTGTTCAAGCAGAATGAGTAAGAGGGCTGAAGGCACATAAAAAAGGAGGCAAGAGCATGATACATAAAAGCCTTGATGATGTTGCAGGCTGAGAGGAATGATGCGCTATTTTTGATCTCTGCTGTCTTGAAGTATGGAAACATTTCCCAGATGAGATGAAATCGCCAAATTCTTGTTTCACCAAATTCCCTCCTGAAATATTTGTTCTGATGGTACCAGCAAGGGGAATGATTCAATAGTAATCCCATATTATAAAGAGATGATTGAGCCAAACAGTCTTGAGTCAAAACAAAAAATACCTCATTAATCTGTAACCATTCAGATGTACATAGTCTAGCCGGACTCCTGGTTTCCTTGTGAGCAATCAGAAGGGGACCTCTGTGAAAAAATTGCACCTTCTGCAGCGACCTCCAGCCAGAACTTTGCAAACAAGCACTAACAAGCGTTAGTTTGTTTCAGAGCACTGAAATCTTAAACCATCTTCAAATCTATGTATACCTGTTCTTAGCTTTCTTGTGGGGAAAGAATCAGTATAGTAACACTGCAACAGCACATTAAAAGTTATTGCAGAGGCTCTTCCCTTGCTCTCAGTCTTAACTGGAGCCTTGGCTCCTGACAAAAAAGAAAAAGAAAGGATATGAACTTTTGAATTAGTCTTTTGGAAAGGTAGCTGAAAGGCAGCATTTTATATAGAACATGCAAGTTATCTTGAAAGATAGCAGGAGCTGGAGTGCTAAGATGTTCTCTCCAGCTGTGCGGAGTCATGGGATAGAGACGCAAAACTGGACTGAACTGAACTGAACTGAAGTCTTGGTCTTCTTAGATCTCAAGGGTCCTGCTATCTAACTGGGATCTTTTGGTCTGCTGCAATTACACCCATGACAAACCTGTGACAAATTTTTAATACAGATGAAATCTGCTGTGATTTTTTTCTTTCTTTTTTTTTTCTTTTTTTTTTTTTTCCATGCCCTAACTGTCCTGAAAGAAAATTGGCATGTATAGACTCAGGACATAATGTCTAGGATGGCAGTGTGTAGTGAGCTCTGTTTTCTTTTACCCACTGACTAGACACACGGAGTTGTAAGGACACTAGGAAATTAAAACTGTAGCCTAGAACATGACATTTAATATGGTGAATGTCAATGGATGAATATGTTGGCAAACAGCAGAGCCAGAATTCTGCTTAAGGGAACCTCTGTCGCTTGTTACGGGTAGTCTGACTAAGAAAATAGTATGCTTTACTATATGTCATGCTGATGATTACAAGTAATTGTAGGCCCTGAAAGTGACAATCTGTGCTTATATCTTAGTTCCCACTAACATATGGCACTCTTGCAATTTGACTGTGTTTTGATTGCTTTTGCCTTCCAAATATCATTAAAGATTTTTTTTTTCACTACTGAGAATCAGTAGTATTTGAGTGGCAAATTTAAACACACTGTGAATTTCTGTCTTCTCTCTTCACTTAATGCTCTTCAGATGTCCTGCTCCCTCCCTGTCATGAACTGGGGATATTCTACCCTTTTTAGACTCTATTGTATTTGCTGTTCCTAGCTGATTTCCTTTCTTTATTTTCCGTTCTATCCCAATTTCTCTCTTACTCCATTCCTCTCTTACTCTAACCTCTCTTCTTTTGGGGGTTCCCCTACCTATTTCTTCTTAGTTCTTCTTCTGACCATTCTCACTTGTTTTCATTTAATCTCTTTCATCATCTTTCATGTTGTTCAGTAAACCTGGGCAAATCTTGTTTTCACAGGAAAGCAACAAGCAGGTGATGGGAGCCAGTTTCTTTGTTCAGCTTTCAAGTGATCTCCCTGCCAGGGTATCACACAAAACAAAGCTTTTGTGTTCTCTTTTTCTCTCACTCAGAATTCAACCCTGTCTCTCAACTGCCCACTCTGTCCTTTTCAAATATTTCTCCTGCTCCTTTCAGTCACATATTGGCTCCCCTACCACCAGACTACTCCTTCTTCCCAGTATTAGAAAACTAGGAACTCATCTGAGTCATGTCACTGCTCAGGTTTGCATGCAGGTAACCTCAAGGCCTGCTACAACTGCCTGTTGTTTCCATTACTATTGAGCCCTGCACCAATTTTTTATCCCTTATTTTACCTGAATATCTTTGGGACAGATGGACCTCCTGTGTGTGGCACCCAGTTATCTGTGTGCTGTCAGGAAGTCTGAGTGTTTGCCCTGTTCCCCAGTCAAATAATCAGTTTTGTTGTGAGGAAGCTGTGCAGTCTCTGTAGGTATATTTGTGTCTTAGAGGTGGCAGGTAGGAAAACAGGAACATGACATCTGTGTAATGCTACTAAAGTTAGCGTTACAAGCTAGTAATGCCACTGAGGACTTCAGACTGCTCCATGTGTAGCCCATGAACTTTGGTATACCACTTTTTGCAAGCTGTTAAGTTAACCAGGCGTGTGCATTTAATGCTGCTATCTGTCTCAGGAGTATCCTTTCTCAACTAGTTGGAAAAAAACACATTAAAAATCAATCTAAAAAGCTCAATTCAATTCTCATTAGGGTATTTAAGAACATTTCTTACTGAGGCTTATTTCAGCACTATACTCACTTTGGAAATTACAGCGCTAAAAGAATTTGCAACAGATCTTGGTGGGTTCTGCTTGATTTTGTTGTTCGTGGTTGTTTTTCTACAAGAACAATATAAAATTTAGTAGTTCTAAAAAGATCACAATTTGGCAGACAAACAAACAAACCGAAACTCAAACTTAATCCAAGATCAAAAAATGTGTAGCCAGCGTGGAAAAAGATGTTTCCTGTATATATAGAGGTAATCATAGTGTTATAGGGCTAAATGAAAATAAACAATTTTTTTCTGAAGGAGTATCTCTAGAGTGCTTCAGAAATTATTGTGTCTGACCATGTTCATTTTGGTCTCGGAAATAACCATTCTCACAGGTGCCGGGTCAGGAACAGGTAGTTCACTATGTACCGGCATGAAACGATGTACCTGCAGCAGCATATCAGAGATATAGGCTACCTAACTTGTATCTGAGTTATATCAAGTTGTTTCTGCAGAAACATAAAACAGAGAATATTTACAAGATACAACTAGGAAAAATTCACCAAGGTGATGTGGACTCCTGTTTGTACTATTAAGAGCAGTAATCTGTCACACAAACATAGTAAAGCTACTGGGACAGACCACGCAAAATCTAGCTTTAAGCCATTTGGTGCTTAAACACTTATGCTCTGAGTTTTGCCTCCCTGCAGATCAAACTCCCATCCATGCAATGAGGAAGAGCCAGAGAGGAAGGTGAGACTGTCAGCAGAGAAGAGACAAGCTCTTTCTTACGAGTCTCTTCACAGCGGACCCCACTGTAGGATGTTTCCAGGCTGTTAGTTGGTACGATGGCCTGTGCTGGAGTAATATTAAAGAATACCACTGCAAGTCACCTTCTGACATTTCAGCTTAGTCCTTGGGCAATACTTAGTCTTTTTTGACATTGCCAGGTGGCATTTCAGGCTAACATTTCCTCTGAGAGCTGTTATATTAAAAAAGACAGAATTTCACCGTGCACAGTAGAGATGCAAGATCACTTTGGATAACGTTCAGGTGCCGGTATCTGGATCAAATGACATGGTAAGTTTAGGCCAGACCCAGAGACAGTAACAGTGGGACTCTTTGGAGAGCTTCACCAGGCAGCCAGGCTGGAGCCCCTCTGCTCACTGCTGCACCAGGACCAAGTGGAAGAAGTCAGTTGCCCCACCAAGGATGCCAGGATTGGTATTTACTCAGTATCTGCTTATTTCAGACTCCAGGACTCTTCCCTGGTAAACAGCAATGATGGGTATATGTTTTTTTCCACTCACACATCGGTCTCAAAATGCTTTGATCCATCCTCAAGCCAGCTCCCTGCTGTTATCTTACTTTTGCCTTATATTTGAAAAAGTGGTCACGAGTTTTAAATATGATAAAGCTAAAGACTGTTATGTGTGACAGGGGTATGGATACCTCTGTAACCAATTTCCTTCATAGATAATATAGCTCCTTTCTGTTTGGGAAATCTGTGACTATGCACATTAGAAGGTATCTCTTTCCTCTTGAGTGCTACTCGTTGGCCATCTCATACCTCCTGCACCACCACCAGATGCCCTGGGTGGCCTCTGCTTTTACTCAGGTGCTAGGAGAACAAGAACAAGCTCGGTATGACTTTATTCCAGGGCAGCTTGGCACTGATTGGCCTTTGCTGACTCTCTTCTCTCATGTGTTTTGACTCTCAACATTTTCCTCTACCGAATTCAGTCCCTGTCCCACTGACAGAAAAGTCCAACTCCACCTATGCTATTTTTTTTCCCCAGTTGTCTCCGTTATGCTTTCCCACTGGCAGAGCAGAATAATCCATGTCTTGTGGTGCGAAAATGAATAAGAGAAAACACCCAGAGCCATGGTTCGGGCTTCTAAAAAGCTCCTGTGGCTAATGCTTAAACACCTAATATTTGGGAAAGGTTTCGTGTGACTATAAGGGAAGATGTTCCTCCTCATGCCACAACTCTTACTAAACTGTGATCTGCACGGTGGGAAGCCAACTCCATATTTTTCAGGGTGCCTTCGTCTGACCTCTCATCTTGCCTTGGTATCTTGTTACGGGCAAAGAAGACAAACACCTGCTTTTGGAGAGAATTTCTCCTGACATTTTTGCCCACTTCAGACTGTGGTTGCTACTCACTCTTTGCATGCTGATCCACTTACTCCTCTCCACAATCCACATGGAAAATTGCTTGTGGCATTTCAACCTATTAGCCTAACCATTGTTATGTATTTCTGAGAACTTGATTATAGCTTGAATATAACTCTATTTGTCTCAAAGAGTTTTTGCTGTCTTAATTTTTTCTTTTTTTTTTTTTGTCATTTTCCAATGAAGTGACAGCTCTACCTATAACTGTTTCTTATGGCCTTATACAAATAAGACTTATAAAGAATGTCCCTATACTATTTGCTCCCAATTAAATTTCTACACTTATCAGTAACTTCAACCTCAAGGTACTTAACTTTCAAAGAAAAGATGTGTTAGTTCTCTCCTCCCAGGGACAAATCCAGTTTGAACTTTACTTTCATTCAAGGCTTATTTCCTTTCCCTTTTTGCAATCCTGGCACTGTTAGGGAACAGTGATTTGACATTTGCAGAGCTGTGCTCTCAGAGCGGCCATTCAAAGGCACGGAGGCAGCTTTTTGACATGTGTTTGATGTTATATGCTTTTTTTCTTTCTATGAAAACATTAAGGAAATTGTGTGTTTCATTAGTCATTTACATAGAAACAAACACATAGAAGTATTTATGGTGTATTATTGAGCAACATACTCTGATTATTTGTTTCATGGGCAAAGATACTCCTCTCTGTAATGACAGAAAATCAATAAGTGCTTAATGTCTATTTTGATAGGATTATTATATGCTGTAAAGCAAAACAGAACCTTGCAGGTATGCAGATATCACCAGGCTTTCTTCCAGATAACAGAGTTCAGGTACTTCTGGTTTCTGCCGTAGTAGTGTGCAACCTGATGTGACACAATTATCAGAGCATTCAAACCATTTCTGTTGTGGGTCTGACATCCCACATAAGGTTTCATGTTTCCTAGCATAAATCCTAGCCAGCCCATTGAAAGTGGGCCCATAGTACCCCTACATGAACTGCAGTTCGAATAATGAGTAACGTAAGCACCGAGATCTTCTGTAAAGCAATTTCAAATTGCTGTACAATTTGCAGCTGTCTAAGTAAGTACCTTAAGCAACACTTGCATGGAATGAAATCTGGTAAATTATCTGAAGTTTTGCGTCAAGCATAAGTGGTAAAAGAGGCTGAAGATGTTGTCAGTAGCAGGAAGAATTCTATGGAATTCTGCAGAAGAATGGAAAAGGATTTCACTTTTTGGCCACTTTATTTTAGGAAACTTTTGAGTTATGAAGGATTCTCTTGGATTAGGAGTAGCCTTCTGCTACCACTGGTAACCATGTCAGAGCATCTCCTTGTTTTTACACTGATGGGGTTTCTTGACCTCAGAGTTCATCCTGAGTTGTTCTGAGTTTCATTGCCTCTATGACTACAACCCCCTCATAAACTCCAACCTTTCCTGGTGATTTATAACCAAATATTCTTAAGTAGACATGATAACGCAGCTTCTTTTTTGTATCTTTTTTTCCACCTCTGTGATATATTTAGGCAGAGTTATCATACCCTTACAGTCTTCTGCACTAAAGCCATACAGATCTTCTCTTGTATATCATTGAAATTTTTAAAGCTTTTTTTTTTTAATACTGGTGAGTTAAACTGTATGTAATATTCTAGACAGAGTCTTGTGGGAGCTTTCTGTAGTGCCTGATTTGGAAATCTTTTGCTTGGCTTATATTAAAATTGTATTTGCTTTGCTTTTTTTTTTTTTCTCAGCTTTCATTACACTGATTGTAAGCTCTTGTAACTAATAACACTGAGATCTTTTTTTCTGTCTTTTTCCAGTCATGGCTTTTGAAATGTGCTATGTCGGGTATGAGGCATAGCTTGTATATAGCTTGTATAACTATGCCTCATACTTGGCATAGCTGAATTTCAACTCCTTTCTGTGACTGTAGCTGTCAGGGTCGTCCAGATCTCCTGTATGACCTCCCAGATCTTCTCATATTATGATGGCCCCCAACAGTATGTGACCAGTAAACCTCACTGGAAAAGTGTCACTTCTTCTATGTCAAATCGGTTCTGAAAATACAAAGTAGGAGAAATCACAGGAAAATTTTTATTCTGAAGGCTGCCCTAGTAACTTCACAATATGCCAAAGTATACCAATATGCAAAATTTTTTTACTGAAGAAAGTTATCAATATAATGTGGCATAAGGCACCTTTGATAGCTCATGTTACATTTTATCCTGTTTTCCATTTGCTTAAGTAGCTTTTATTTTTTTTAAAGTAACTCAAAATTCTCCATGAAGCTTTGCATACTATAGAAGCTGCAGTATTTGTCATTGTTGCCCAGCAATTAATCTTGTTGACTCTGTTTTCTTCCTTTTCTTGCAGTGTTGCCTCTTTGGCTGTTCTTTATCAAAGTACTCCTTATGAGATATATTTAGTAGAAAATGCTTAATCTTCTGTATTATTCTTCCTCTTCTATATCAGCATTTTGCAGTGAAAAATCAGGTTTTCTTATTTCAGTTCATGCATTTTTCTTCCAGATCTCTTGGGTAATTTTCATAGCCCTTAATTTCTCATAAATGTTCTTTTCGAAGTCCAAATTTTTAATTACAACATTTTGTTTTGTTTATCCTTCAATTTAATTTAACTTGAATTATCTAGGTTTCCAGAATCCCAGAGTGACAGAGTATTTTCTATACTCAACAGTAATCAAAATCAGCTAAAATAACATCACTTGCCACCTAACAGCAAAACAGGCACAGGAGTTACATATTGAGAGTGGTAGGCAAGCATGGAGTATATCGGTAAGTCTGTTTGCAGATGATGATGTTGAAGTGAAGGATGCAATGATTATCTAGAGGCAGGGTAAAAATGGAGCAAAACAAGTCAAGGAGAGAATTTCATGAATAAAAAGAGACTCAAAGAGAAAGATTGACAGAGACCCATGTTTTGGTCACAATATATTATTGTGGGGAATCAATGACAACAAATGCTCCATAGTGTGCGTATGAGAATAAATTGAGCAATCCTAGATGACTAATGATTCCCAGTGATAAGAGAGAAAAGTTCTTGATAACAAATAGGGACAATATACAGTCCCTATCAAACACATAAAGGAAAAAGAATCTGGTGCAATTCTATCTTGTGAATGCAATTATATATCACAAGTTGCATACTTGTTGCTCCCAGAGTAAATCCCAGGGTAAACAGTATTTGTTATTGAGGAATTCCAGATTCTCAGCTGCCTTAAAAATGAGGAGTATGAATTGTTGCTTAAGTCATGATCTTGAGGAGCTTAAAAGAAAATTTGTCTTGATCACATTATTGCACAATTTTGCACTTGAGCTTGGCAGCTGTGCTAAAACCCTACTCTTTCTTTTTGGGTTGAATTTTGCAGTCTTGCTATTTATTCGGGACTGATGACTGAACACATCAGAATTCAAAACGTAATGTCTGGTTGTTACATCCTAGAAATATTGCACTTGATGATAGACTGTTCATAGCTAATTAATTAGTATTCTAGTATGTTCTTGATAGATCAAAGTAAATCTCTATGGGTCTTCAACT
>JAUBNY010001117.1:261505-271932 GCA_032275445.1 Crypturellus soui | reverse complement strand
GTACAATAACATATTTGAACTCAGAATTGAAATCATCTTGGGTACAAGCATAGCATCTCTCCATTCAGTAGGTGGCAAAGCCTGTCCACGGCAGAGTTGTGGGTTGTAGGTCCTCTCTGCAGTCTTAGGAAGGCATCACAGCACCATTATGGTCTACCCATGTTTGGAAATCTTTCTCTGTGTATTTTAAGTTTATTTTCTTAATGTTTCTGGTATGATTTATACTGAGTTCTAGAGTTCAGGATGACGTTTTTAAGAAAATGAAGTTAGACTAATAGGCTGTGAGCTGACAAAATGTAGGCCATATATTTTTGCAACAAAAATATTCCACCACTGCTGATAATATACCAAAATAGAAAACCCAGTAAACATAACAGATAAGGCCCATTTCTAGTTCAGTGCACAGTATTTAAGCTTCATAGATCTAAAGAAGAATGTAGAAGTTACATTATTATCGTCTTCTATAACAGGCAGCAGATACATTAAGAAAGGTCAAAATGTTCCCCTTTAAAATAGGAACATTAACTCTTCCCCCCACTTGCATGCCTGTTTCCCTTATAGCCAAGTTGCATTTCAATGTGTTGCAAAGTTTCAGTGCAAATGCAGCATGGTTGTTAATAGGGTTGAGATAAAACTGAAGTTGAGAATTTCAGGTTATTAGAAAACCAATTTGCTACAGCTACAGTTTTCTGTTCTGTATACTCATTTCAGATAGTAATTGCTGTTGGTATGCTGCTCAGCAAAAGCATTTGCAGTGTTTATGCTGCATGTGATCAGACAAATCTTTTCAATATAATATTTCTCTTTATGATGTATTTTTCTTTTCCTGACATTTTTAAAGCAACTTACATTACAGCTTTGGAAAGACCAATTTCCTAGAGAAACATTTATTATTTTCCTAACATTTTTTTTCGGGTAATGTTCCACCTGTCACATGAAACTCAAAAGTGAAAGCGCAGGTGCTCCTTCACTGGAAAATCTGTAGAGTTTTCCTACTTTCCCATCCCTGAAGACTGCTCTCAGCACATACATAGGCAAATTTGTCATCTTCTATTGGGGCAGGCAGTGCTATTTTTATATGTATGCTTAAATGGGGGAGTGAACCAATGTGGCTACAAAACACAGTGACCATTTAGCTGTCCCTAAAGCCCTATGGAGTGATCTACTTTCCCTGAAGCCACATGTCAGTTACTGCAGTACATGTGTGAACTCTCTTGGAATGGAAATGTTTTAAAATGGTAGGTTCAGAGGAGAGAAACAGAGTGGTGTGAAAAGGGCCAGATAAACAACCCATTTCCACTTCCTTTTGGCCAAGAAATACAATCCCCATGCCTTTTTGAGCAGAACAAAACTGAAAGAGTTTTTCTCATCAGAAATCTTGGCACTTCTGTGAGAGATTTCATAACTTTAACATGCTTACATATTATTCCTTAATGCCTTTCTGAAGCACCAAATTACAAACAATATATCTTGTTCCCTTTGATGTGAATAGATATTTCTGTAAATGCAAACAGTTCAATAAATACCTAAAATATTTTCAGGAAGGTAGGCTGCATTCTCCAAAGTAACATTTAAATTCAAATGTCTTTTGACATTGAAACTGGAATGCTCTGAGACTGATTTCAAAATCCTCGGGGAAGTCTGAAATAGTGCTCACCTATTAGAATTACATTGCCTGTAAAAGTCAATCCCTTTTATATATTTTAAAATAACATAAAATTTGCATGTTATTTTTACCAAATATTATTGGGAGAAAAAGTTGCTGAACCAACAGCACAGAGCAGTTTTGATTGGACAAGATACAAATCATTTAATCAGGGAAAATATACTGACTAATGTGGATTGAGATTCCTCACTTAAGGACTTTCATTTGAATATTTTGAACACATTTCATAAACTGCTGCTCTACATGTAACTAGCATCAAAAAAGTAAGATACTATAAAGAACTGATTTTAACTGCACTTTGAATTGCTCCTCCCAGTGCCTGCAAACTTCATGAAACACAAATCGATTATTTTTTCTGGCAAATTTGAGAATGCTATCTTTTAACAAAGCATCCTTCTGTATTTTTTTTTTCCTCTTTCTGAGTTTTAACTTGGTCTGCTTTTTATCTTTCTTTTAATTAAATTAGACTGTTAGCCAAACCATATAAGCCTGGTTTAGCCTAGGAAAAAAAGTATCCTACATTCAGTCTACCTCCATGAGTTTCGTACTCATAACCACCAGAAATAAAATAACATTGCTCTTTTTCCTCATTAGGTTAAAAATGTCACTTACAAGCATTCAGGTTGTTACCTGAAAACACGCATTCACAACTGTGCATTTTATGGATTTGTAAATAGCCAGACATCTTTGCAAGACTGCAGCAGAAAGCTTACCTGTCAGCTGAGAGAGCAGTGAGGGTGAAGACTGACACCCCTACAGAAGTGAGCTGTATGAAGGGGATAAGTTTGCATCCAATTCTGCCAAACAGCCATTCGTCAGCAAGGTACCTGCTGGCATCCACAGGCACACAAGTCACTAGAAGCAGCAGGTCTCCTAGAGCCAAACTGGAGATGAACAAATTAGGGACATTTCTCATGGATTTCACAGTACAGAAGATCTTGATCAAAGTGATATTGCCAATCAGGCCTATCAAAATGATGATCCCATAGATGGTAGGGATGGCATACAGGAACGCTGGGTAAAACCAGTCATCATTCAGCATGGAGAAATTTGCACTCTGGTTGACAGAGATGTTGTAGAGAATGAAGTTATCCATCTCCAGGTCTAGCAGGAGGCACTCTCCCGATGCCATTGTCCCACTTTGCTCTTCTCTGAAGCAAATTCTCTTTGACAATCCTCATATAAAATCTTTCACTTTAATTTTGCTGTTTTAAACAGCCTGAAGTTTAAAAGTCATGCCACTTTGTGATACATCTTGAAAATAGACAAGCCAAAAAGCAAGGACATGCAGTTCAACACTCGTGCTTCCATAAGTTTAGAAGACACCATCTTTTAGCGTAGTTTGAATCCTGAAACTTGCCTTTTTTCCTCACAGACTCGTCTTGCTGCTAGGTATTCCTCAGTTCTAAAAGGCCATCTATCAAATTCAAAGACCAGTAAGCGGGAGGCATTTTCAAAAGCAAAGCTAAATTCCCAGCTTCAGTTTTGCCGAGTAGAACTGACTCTGAAATAAGGGAATCACAAAATGCAAGAACTTTTGATAGTTGCTGTCATTCATGTTGCAGTCCAAGTCTCTTCTGGGTTTTAGCACCTGCATTTTCCAGATGGATTTAAAGTGAGGAAAAAGAGCAGCTCCTTTGAGGACTCAGATCCTATAGGCAGGGTCTTCTGGACGTCAATTCTTCCCCTGCTTCACATGATGAGAGCAAGCTTGCTTAAATGATTACAGAAATTGTATGGAAGCTGCAGGCTAGTGCCGGAGAATGCCAGCCACCTACTGGACAATTTAATCACTGCCTGGATAAATATATATTTATATATATATAAAATCTCTGTTAACTCTTTAGATGAAAAAAGGGACTGATTCCCAAAAAGCTTTGTTTATTCTATACTGCAAATAACCCCACTACAGAAGTAAACATACGTTCTTAAACGAGAGCACACATACTGTGTTTGCACTTCAGTATCCAATTGCTTCAGTGAAAGAGAAAAATTACATCAACACAAATTCATCCTCCAGGGCAAATGAGCTGAGTAAGGCCAATTAAGACAAAATCAACATTACAGTTAAGGTAAGTAAAGGAACACTGTCCCTATGCAGCAGCAGTTAACCAGGAATGCGTGAACTCTGCACATCTTTTTTTTTGTTGTTTTGTTAATGTTTTAATTTGGAGGTAACAGAATAAAGTTTACCATTCGATGTGGTTATTTCTACTTATGATATACCAATCATAGTGGCATCTATAGGTAATGCATATTTAGGGGAAATAAAGAAAAAAAATAGGCAATTGTGTATTATGAAAATGCTTTTTTCTAGTTTAATTAAAAAATTATTACAACTGATGTGTTACTGCTTTATAATAGATAGACTATTTATGTATATATACAAGGACATTCTGGACTGTGAAGAAGTGCAGTTCATTCAGAAGCCAGACTGCTGAATTAGATGAAGCTCTAATTTACGTTTGCCCCTGCAACCTTTTTGCAGGCAAAAGAATGTTTTACCAACTGCTACAATTCTTTGGGAGTGAGAGGGAAAGTGATGCAAATCAGATGTTAAACCAAAATCCATTTATTTGACAAGGGAAACATTTCAGAATACAGTCTGGAAAATACCAGATACTTGGGAGTTATGTCCCGGAATGGGACTCTGGAAGAAAGCCATTAGTGTGTGTTTTTCTGCCTCGTTCCTGTGACCCAGGTCAGTGTTTTCAGCTGCTTTGCCGCTGTTCACTCTAAGTCAACAAAGGACTTATGTGTACCCTTAACTTTAAGTAGGGATACTTAGATATTTCAAATCAAACACCCAAGACAGTGCTGTGCTGAGAGCTCAGGAGAATTTCCGGTATTCTTTCAGACAAAAAAAAAAGTGATTTAAAAAAAAGAGAAAAAGGGTTTAGGTTGGCGTTGCTAAAAGAAGAGTACACAGAGCTACCGTGCACAAGGAGAGCTCTGGTGGGTCCATGCCAGATGCATGCAAAGCTGCCAGGTTGGAGGGAGCTCGGGCAGAGGCACAGCAGGATGCACTGCATGCACAGAGAAGGGCCGGGGAGCCACCGCTGGTGCCACGGAGCGAGGCGGGATGCCTCTCCTAGAAGCTCCCCTCAAATTGTTATGAGTCGGATGCGCTCATGGGCTGCACTTCATGGGCTTGTTGCCCCTCTTTGCTTTCCCAGCCTTGTGTTGAAGTTGAAAGGATGCAGGAAAAAGTGAAAGCATCTTGAATCTCACCTGAGCCGCCTGGTCAGTGGTCAGTGGTGACCATGCTTTGAGCAGTAGGCTGGACTGGACACCTCTAGATGAATGTTGGACTGGTCACTCTCCAGCCTGAATGACTCTGGGACTTTGATTTATAACTACCACTCAGAGCTGTAATAGCTCGAGATCTTGTCAAAAGCCTTAATTTTTCAAACTGAACAAGAGAACGGTTTGCTAGCCAAAAACCTAATAAGATAGCCACTAAGTCATAATTTAGCATTGTTTGAACTGTTCTACTCTGAAATGTCACACTGTTGGACAGCAAACACTATGTGGGATGAACAAAGCAGGGAAAAGAAAGTTCTCCTCTTTGCAGGTGGGAGTAGGCAGATCAGCATGCCCCATATCTCCAAATCAGTGATGGAGGAGGCTTGAATGATCTCTGTGAGGATTTGCTTCAGCTTAATCATTGCAAGGTAGATATTTAGGGAGCATTTCAAGTCTAAAGCTGCTTTTCTATTTTTGTTTTTAACAAATTCAGGTTTAAGGTTTTAGGACAGCCACTTTTGGTCACAAAGAATGGGAAACTGAAGAGACAAATGAAAAAAAAAGAAAAGAAAAAAAAAAGAAAAAATCAGATCCTGTAGAACTTGAAACTTATGTTATTAAAAAAATCATTGTTTTTGTCAAACTTAATAGTCTGTTTTTGAATTCCAGAGTACATAACTAATGCTAGCATACAGGAGACAGGTTTTATTCACAATTAGCCCATGAAAGTTCCACAGAAGTAACTCAGAAATACTGAAGATGTTTCCCAACCGTGTTTTTGTCTTATCCTAAGTTGCATATAAGATGCTTTGCTTAATATAAATTGCGTGCTTTTTTCATTACCTTGCTCTTTTCCTCTAGCACTTACATCCCACGAACTGGCAAAAAGTTTGGGCATTTGTATAAGCACAGGCACCTCAGGTGTAGTTTTCATTTCAGGCTCCCAAGCCTCTTTCCAGAGAAGGTAAGCATTATCCAGATTTTACCGAAGGGGGAGCATTCATGAACAAAAAATAGAGGTGATGGGCACAAAGTTACTGAACAGGCTGCTGGCAGAGTCATACATAGAATAATATAGGTTTCCCAAGCATGGTCCTGCATTACAATGTTTCTCTGTTGGAGAATGAGAGATTCCACAGATACTTTCAATAGATTTTTTTTTAAGCTCTCAACCTTTATCCAGACTCTAAATGACAGCTGCAAAGAGACAAGCTCACTCCTTAATTGTGCACAACAGGGCAGATTCATAAAAGAGCTCAAAGGGTAACGTTTTCAAAAGCAGTTCAAGGGTATCTGGAAGGTAATGAATTTTATGCTCCTGAGCTCACCCCCCAGGAAAAGGAGCCAGTTTCCAACAAATGCAGTTTTGCATTGAAAAATGTGCATGATGATTGGCTTTTCAAAGGAGCTCAGCAAGTGACAGTCACAGGCAGATTTTCAAAGAGCCATAAACACCAGTGTACTGACATCTTTTGCAGGAGGCTGACTATTTATTCCTCATATTTAAATGGGCTCCTTTGGAAAATCCAACTCAGCCAGGATTTTCACAACCTCTTCTGAGATGAAACAGCACTAACCTGCTGCCTGCATCTCAAGACTGACGATTTTTTTTCCCCCTAGAAATTAAAATGTGGGATCTCTCCCAGATGGCTGAGAAAGCCGGATCATGTCAGAGACACAAGTTAAGCAAAGCACCGGGGAGGTGCCAGGAGGAGAGGCTTTGATACCCTGAGCTGGAGGATGCTGCTGCGGTCACCTGCTGCCACCACTGGCTGGCCAAGAGGGCAGGGGAACCCTGGAGCTTCAAGACTGGTGGCCCTTTCAGTGGCCTCTCCACCACAGAGCTCTGCGGTGGCAGGAAGAGCTCAGATAGAGACTGTCATCCCCAAAACAAATCTCTTTACCAAGCACGCTGAGTTTTCTCTCTTGCTACTTTCCTTCGTAATGGCTACTCAGGTATCACTCGGAGGAGATGGGTAAACTTGATACCAAAGTCAAGTGTCAGAAGGAAAATCCTCATGCTTAGATCCCAGCTACTTCCTTATAACTATATTACTGGGACTAGGAGCCAATGCCCAGGGATTAATCTTTGCTGATCTTGTGGAATTTAACATCTGCTGCTTTATCAGTTATTCTCCTTCTGCAAACTAGACTTCATTTCCCAAGGGGGGCAAAGTGGTGGAAAACATCCTGCCTATGATGTGATCAAGGAAAATCTTTATTATTATTACTGCTACACACACCAACTCACATCATGCTCTGTATCTCAATTTGCCATTCTGTTTCAGTCACCTAACATTCATAGTAATTGCTCACAAAAGAGTTTTTTCTATTCATCTCAGGTATTCCAGGGATCCGGTTTCCAGCACAGCTTCCAAGAGAGTTAGTCATATTAAGACAATTTTTAGATCAGTGACCTGGGCTCTAACTTGCAAAACTAGTGGTCAGTGGGCCTGGGGAGGGAGCTGCACACAACCCATGGTTTAAAAATCCCCCGAGTAGATACTCTGCTGGTTTCCTGCATGTGTATAAATAGAAATGAAGCATTGTCAAGTTAGCTCCTTGATCAAGCAACCTTGCTGATATATAGCCTGTATTGCAAATGAAGATGCAGGCCACAGAATGTGAAGAACTCCCACTGTGCATTTGAAACCATCTTATTCATCCTAAATTAGACATCTCCTTCTGTTTGTTATTGGACTGCATAAATCCTATACTGGGTCCCAGCATCTCATCTCAACTAACATATGACCCAAAGCCATCAAAAATTGACACAGCTGGAGAGGATGCCTAAAATGCATAAGACCTGCCTTTCTTACTGTAGGAGACTTGGTCATAGAGAAGGAAGAATTGGAAGATGGGAATATGCAGATATTTATAGGAGTCTCCTGCCAGGTTTGAAGATAACACAGGCAAAAGCATAACGCCATCTGAAAATGTGGCACATGTGAGATTAAGTTTTTTTTTTTTTGGCCAGTAGGGAGAAGGAACCAGCCTTTGTCTGCTAAATGTTAAATGAGAAGGAACCTGAGAATGAAGAGAGGTGCTCTAGAAATCGGGACATCAGGAAAAGGTGTGTGCCGGTGGAAAAGTATGTGCTGGTGTGAGTCATTGGCAAGGAAAAGGACATGGGCAGTCTTCTGAATATACCGGAGGGGCAAGATTGTGTATTGAAGACCAGGAAAAAAAATGATTTAGTAGGCATGAATAAGTAAGTGAGAATTTGGGCAAGAGACTTTAGCTGTAACAGTGATAGGAGAAAAACACATCCTAGTGATTGTATACAAAAAACAAACAATGAGGGTGCAAAGAGACATACAAATATAAAACAGTCTCTAGTGATCAGGAAATATGGCATCAGAGAGATTTTGGTGCAGAGAAAGAATTAAGATTGCTCCATTAACCATGCTAAGGTTCTGCTGGCAACTGATAATTCCTAGGCAAACACTGTGGGACAAGACTCTTGATGGAAGGAAGCAAAGCAGAGAGATTTGTGAGTTGACCACATAGAAGAGATGAGTCTGTGGCTGTGGACAGCTTGGAGGAGCGAAGAATAGGAATACAAAGTGGGGAGCAGCGAGCACTCCGAAATCCCACAAAGAACCCAGCTGAGATGAAAACCATTTATTAAAGATCCTGCAGAAAAGAAAACTGGAAAATAAGAGTAAAGATAGTGCATAGTTTAAACTAGATTAGGTTAAAGGGAAATGATTAAAGACTGATGCAAGACATTTCAGTAGAGTAGAAGGAGAGGAAGCCAATCCAAAAGTCTAAGCTAGGCTTTTGAAGTCTGTTTTCCAGGGTAAAAGCAAAACTGGTTTGAAGCGTAAGAAAGGGCAGAAGAAATGCACACCCCCTTTCTCAGCTTCTTGCTTCTTCTTGGAAGGTACACTAAAGCCAGGCATTTCAGTCAAATATTACATCTTCTGCTCTCGTCTTTGAACAGAACCAGCGCTTCCCTGCCCACTGCCAGTACTTGGCTGGAACATGGAAGTATTTCCCTAGACACAGCGATTAAGAAAGACAGCAAGAGAGACAGCATATGTGCTGCAAAACGATAGCCTCAGGCTGTAACAGAAGCCTCCAGGCTACAATCTCATCCTAGTAAGATGTTTTTAATGTGTTCTACTGCCATAGAGCTCTGGAATTAACTGGCACCATTAGAATCCTCTGATACCTCAGCACCCATTTTAAAGACTTTACTTGGATAAATGAAAGTTGAGCGGGGTCATTCTTAGTATTTATTTAGGTAGCAACTTGATAAGGCTATGTAGGAATGAACACTCTTGTTGAGACCTCAGATTGTGAGCATCAGCCCTTAGCTATATCATTTTACAGCAGTCTATAAGTGCTGATTTATGAAGGATAACTCTGCCCTCCTAATGCCAGGATCAGCATTCAGCATTTACCAGACCTTGCAGATCCCCCTGAGCGCTGCAAGAATTTTAGTCCCAGCTCTCTCCCTTCCCTTCCACATCCCAATGTGCTCCTATGGGCTCTCAGGGCTGGAACACCTTTTCTTTAAGCACTGTCACTGACAAGCAGTTGGTGAAAATAGTGATTGCAGAATGTGTTATTCCTTCAGTTGTACAACAAAAGATGTGCAGCAGATGTTCTTTTTTTTCCTCATCTTAGTCATCATGTGACAGGACAATTCCATAGCTAACAAAAAAGGCAGACAAAAATGGCAATTTCATTATTAATAATAATACCAGTGGTACTCTGTAAGACTGGGACAAATGAAATACCATTGTGTCAAATACATATTTTAAGAAAAATATCATGTAAAATTCATTGTCGCCAAGGCTGTTTAATTTTTTTTTTTAAATAAGTGGTTACAAAACTTCCTAGCAAATGTCACAAAGAAATGTACTGGAGAAACACAGCAATGTATGTTGTAATTTACCATTTTTATACTGTACTTGAGGGATGTTTGAGAAAGCAGGTCACATAATATAGCTGTGACAGTGTGGTTCTTCCCCTGCTCCCGCTCCGACCTGACCTTTCACTCATAACCCTATTCAAGCGATAATCACTCATGACGTTCATGATGTTTGCATCCGGGCGGGGTGGCATCCCTGATCCCTTCCGCAATCCCATTCAGACAATGACCATCACTAGCAGTCCTGACTGCTGCATCCTGCATGAGTTGAATTCTGGGGAGACAGATAACAGCGCCATAGCCAAGGGCTAATTGAGCATGTGCCAGCCAAATGACGATATGCAAATATGAATATAACCAATAATGAATATGAATGGTTATTCATGAATATGAATAACCATTTTGCAGATGATACGAAGCTGGGAGGAGTAGCGGATACTCCAGAGGGCTGCGCTGCCATCCAGATGGACCTGGACACACTGGAAAACTGGGCAGAGAGAAACCTCATGAAATTCAAAAAGGCCAAGTGCACGGTCCTGCACCTGGGGAGAAGTAACCCCAGACACCAGCACAGGCTGGGGACCGACCTGCTGGAGAGCAGCTCTGCTGAGAAGGACCTGGGCGTCATGGTGG
>JAUBNY010001117.1:210616-231303 GCA_032275445.1 Crypturellus soui | reverse complement strand
AGTTTTTGAGCAATTTTCTAGAATTTCAGTGTTAGGACCAGCTGACTCTTCATGTCCAAGTTCTTAGGAGACTTCAGCATGGACAGTAACAAGAGTGCTGACTGACACAGCACTCGCAGCAACCTGCGTCCTTCCCGGTACAGCTTGTTTGGATGTCAGGTCAAACCCAGGATTAGCACTCAGCTTCTGGTCCAGATCTTTATTTTCAGACTATAAAAATCTCTGCCTCCACAGCTGGAAAAAATGATAGATGAACTAATTCTTTCATCTTTTGATCAATATCACACATAAGGCTCGATAAATCCAAAATGGGATATGTAAAGCTATTTCTGCTCTTCTATTCTTTTTTGAAGTCTGATGACAATAATAAAGTATGCATTGATAGTATTTATACCTAAACTGGGTTGTATGCAAGAATTCATTCTGAAAGCATGCTGGAGCACTGAGATATTCTAATAGAGGAACTATTCAAATAGAATACGGAGGAAATATCCTGCTTCCAGCTCATCTGAAATTTCTGAATCAAAACCAATTCTAATTAATCCATATGCTATTTTTAAAACAATAAGATTATCAGGAACTTTTGTGCACTGCACCTAGAGGTTTACGACACAAAGAAAAGTATATGAACAAATGTATATAGCTCAATTTGATAATGGTAAGTGATTTTATCTGAAATTCACAGCTACTGCACGTTAAGGTAATATATTCTGTTTACACAAGGAATGCTATTACACAGATACCATAATCCATGTATCTAGAGGACAAATTCTAAATAAAATGCCTGTTCATTTTCATCAGATCAGGTTAAGTAGGGTGAATATCTCCTAAGGCTAGATAATAGTGTTTGTTTTATTACTAGTCATCTGTACCATTGATGCCAGTATTCCCTAGTATTTCAGGTAAGTAACAGCAAGTGTCTGGCAGCAAGCTGGTAATTAAAGTCTGTGCTGGTTTTAGATAATTCCTGTGAGGGGTGGGTTTGACTGTTTATCCTACACTGTCTTTAGAACATTTCCTATAGTTCAAAACCACAAATGAGGTACTGATGAAGAAAACAGGTTATATAAATAAAATAAAAAGAATGTGGTTTCAGTTTATTTGGGGAGCACTGAATGATGATGTTAACTGAAGCTGCAATTATTTAATTTCACTGACAAGATCCAAAATCACAAATGGTTAAATGTTTTGTAATTTAAACAGAGCAATTCATCTTCCTTTAAATTGCTTGCAAGTTGATTAAAAAAAAAGTGTCTAACAAACACAAGGGGGTTGTCAAAACAGGGAAGAAGTACAGGCTTAAAAGATTAAAAGAACAAGATTTCAGGATCCTTGGAATTATCATTCTCGGTTTGACAAATAAGACTCCATAAGCCTGTAAAAAGGGATTGCTAGGCCGGACTACTTTATAGTCACAACACACTGATGATGAATGCTTTGGAACAACATATCTGATAGGGACAGTGCCAAGTCGGTCTGTAAGAGAAGGGTTTTCCTCAGGCAGTCAGCATTGGTGAATGCTCCCAAGCACTAGGAATTATGTGCACTATAAATACATCTTAAACAGTGTGATCGGTGTGATCGAAGATGTCCTTCTTATATGGCTCCAACTCTTCCATGAATGACAAAATTCTTGTTCTCGGTGTCATCTTGTGGCAGTGAATTTCCTGTGCTGTGTGCTATGTGAGAAGTATTTCCCTTTAGCCTTTTTCTTTCCCTTCCCTTGTTCATGTATTCTGAGAAAGGGCAAATAAGAGTCCTCTGAGTCACCTTCTCTGCATCATGTATTATAATAGGCAGAGATGGTAGAGCTTCCTATTACTACATTTGCCTGGTATTTTCCATTTTAAGACCCTGTTTTCAGTTGCTTCTAACCTTTTCAGGCATGAATGCTTCGGGCTACTACAATGCTATCAGTTATACAAGCCTGCCTTAAGCTGATTTATTCTGGAAGATTTCAGGCAAAGCAGATTAGCTACTTCTGAGAAAGAAGAAAACAAACAAACAAACAAAACTGATTTTTAATGTTAAAAAATCCTGTAAACTTATTTATAGAGAAAGCTGAAACCTGGGTCATCTGGCATAGAGCCCTGAAACCTATGAGTTTTCTTTCCATCGGAGATATACCTTTTGCCACCGTGGGAAAATCTGTGAAAATTCGGCCATGACATCAGTCTGAGGAATTTCTATTATTTTCATGTTCAGTAAAGATCTGGAAGATAATAGACCCTCTTGACTTTGAATATCCACCCTCTGACAACGATGTGCAACCAGTCAGGTCTCCTTCTCTACGGAGATACTGTCTTATTCATCTCTTCATGGCTTCTAGTCCACGTTAGACAGAGATAGGGATGGGTAATATCAGAATGGGGACATTGATGCTGGAAGTGGAAGAAGGGAGGAGAAAGTCCAATCAAGGAGAGAATTAAATGGCTCAAGAAGCTGGGCATAGTGCACATATCAGATACCTCCTTTGGGCAGCCCCTGAGACTGGGTGTGAAAGGCAAGAGTGTGGCAGATATTTATGGATAATAGGTCATCCTGGAGACTGGAAGGGAGATTGGAGGGATCACCTAATGGGTCAGGAGGCTGGGGTTGTAATCAGAAGTCTGAAAAGCAGAAAATGAGATTGAAACGT
The DNA here is from genome assembly GCA_032275445.1 of Crypturellus soui. Classification (NCBI taxonomy): domain Eukaryota; kingdom Metazoa; phylum Chordata; class Aves; order Tinamiformes; family Tinamidae; genus Crypturellus; species Crypturellus soui. The sequence continues at coordinate 228,665 of JAUBNY010001117.1, read as the reverse complement.
GACAGAGATCTGACTACAACAGGACACTATGGAGAGGCAAAACCCCATGAAAGTCATGGACTGAAGGGTGTCATCCAGCAATCCAGCTCTCCCTGAAAACATGGGTTGCAGCTCAATTTCCTCAGTTTCACCCATCCTAGGTTTTCAACTGACAGCCAAGAGTCTACTATTGGAATGTCCCAGTCCTGCTGTGGTGACCCTTGTAAAGCCAGAATCAGCCCAGGAATTGAAAGTATATGGAGATTGTGGCACAGGGAACACATTTGTAGCATTTTGATCTGTTACTCTGTTAACTCAAGTGCTTATCAATGCGGGGATCTTGCATCCTTGCTGACAGTCCGGTGGAAATTGCTAGCAAAAAGAAAAAAAAATCTGATCTTTTTTCATATTTCCTTTCCTAAAACTCAAGAATTACATGTTGAGGCACCTATGTTGGAACGATATTGCATAAGCAGATGAAGTGAAAGAATGGAAAACAAGCACTTCAGACCTAGGAAATACTAGATTCAAGGTTGTCATTACAAACCGATTTCATCCTCCTTGTGTAATCTATTATGGAGACTTTAATTACAGAATCAGCTATCATTTTGGCCACATGTCACCTTCTTACTCAAAATACTTGCTTAAAATGTTTTAGAGATTAGTAAGGGGAATGTAGTACCATAACTATGTATTTGCAAGATCTCTGCTCCCGGTTTGCTGGAAACGTTGGAAAGAATCTCAGGGGAGTGCAGGAGGGAATAGGGTCGAGTTGCGGTTAAGGTAGGTCCGTGCTGCTGTGCAGAATCAGCTTGAGTTCTTGCTTCTCAGCAGGGCTCCTATGTAAGGTCGGGCAGGGTATCTGGTGAAACTTTTACACATGGTCAAAAGTGGCATGTTCCATACTTTTTGTGATGTGAAGCTTGAGACCCTTGGGTCTAATTTGTCAAAGCACTGAGCACTGAAATTTGCCATTTGATTTAAGATGTGTTATGTAAAGCTCTGAACAAATACAGTCCAAAGTCCCTCTAACTGGGTACTGAAAATTCAACTCAAAAATGATTTTTTTTTTACTCTAATAGTTGTGTCTCAGCTTCCTCTTTGTATAATGGATCTGTAACATTTGTTGGAACTGTAACAAAAATACAAATTATTGACAGATCAAACAGCAACTGGCATCATTGATAGAAAGGAATAATTTTGCCTCAGATGTGTGGTTTGAGTAGCTTGCAGGAGGAAAAATAGAGTCAAAGCAGTGAGGAAGGAGAACAAAATACAGCAATGAAGAGCAGCTAAAAATGTAAGGCATGCAGGGAAAAAGAAAATGGCATACCAGTTGTTGGTGTCTCCACACTCTGATCATTACTGCAAATCTAGTCAAACAAATGTATCCCCGAGTTTTAACTTTATAGTAGTTACCTCAGCTATCCAGAGCAGCCTAGTCACAGATCCATAAAGCTCAAGGAGGGCTGCAAAGCCCCACTGAGCAGCTGAGGAAGTAGCAGAGAGATCCCTCGAGCTCTGTGCTGCTGCAAGAGCTCATGCTAGATGGTGTGTAGCAGTGACGGCACTGCAGGCATTGTAGGCAAATCTGGAGATCAGACTGAAAACAAGCAAACAGCTGGATTCGGCTTGTTTCTCCTAACTTCTGGGTGCTTCACACTGAGCTCCCAAGGTTATTCTCTTCCTTGCTTATGCAGCAGCTTTAGCGCGGTGTGTGTAAGCAAGGTGCTCCTTCACTGCCTCTTGGAAATGAACAGGCTCAGCCTCCTCCATGTGTCATTTGGAAATCTCACCATGATAATATTCACAAGGCATTCTTGAATACCCTCAGTTTCTGATTTATCTTTTGAAAGAGAATCACCTAAATTAATAATCCAGAAAGGGCAGCAGCACTGATTTATAGTCCATACATAGCACATTGCTGTGTAGGTGTTTGCTGAGTTGCTTTATTCTGTTCCCTCCTCTCCTCTTCTTACAAATCCATCTACACAAAAGAATTTAAAGACTATGACAGAATCAAAATAAATTTTTGCATCCGTGAAAAGACCAAGAGAAAGAGCTGAATACTTTTTTTGGTCTGCAAAAGTTCAAGGAAGGAATTTGTTTTAAGCGTACTATTCCAGTTCTTCTCCAGATTAGACACTTGCACTAAAAAACTGGAGTCAAATTTTCGTGAATTTTGGGGCCTTGAGATGTGATGTTTCTGTCAGGAGAAAGGGATACTTCTAAGAAATAGCAAACCAGAAAACTGTCATCTAAATACTTTTCAGAAGAAGCAAACCAGAAAACTACCACTTAAACAAATTTCAGAATAGTTTGCAAATGTCTTCATAAACAGTTCATTTGTTTGGGAAGCATCAAAGTGCAAGTTCATTTAGGTGGAGAGATAATAAAATCTCCTCTATCATACAATAAACTGCATTTGATCACTTTTCAGAACATATTCTTAAATGTAAGAGGGACAAAATAAGTATTGCATTAGCATTGCACCTATACCAAAGAACAACCACCTCTGTGAATTTTGATAAAATCAGTCAAATTAATCTATTCCTAAAAGAATCATTTCTAAGGTTGACACTATAGTAGCCAATCTCTCTTAGCACAACATGGAAAAGAAGGTACATTTTGGCACTGATATATGTGATGGTTATTGATTTTTGCAGTGACAGAAGCCCATTTACCTTTGAGACATGCTCAGGGACCCAGGAGTCTGGGGTCTGAATAGCTTTAGTTGTCCCTATCACAAGATGATTTGGAACATTTTACGCGATATGGCATGCAGGTGCTGGGAATTCAAACCATAACTTCTGCCATCAAAATTTCTTCACCTAAGGGACTCCCTTTCTTCATCTTCTGCCAAAGACAGGAATGAAAAGCTGTGGGTACAGAGCGTGGTTCAAGAGTGCCTCAGAAAAAAAGACATGGATGGGATGCTCCATCTTTTATGGGATTAAAAGATTTACTGTTTTTAGGCAGTAGAGAGGAAGGCAACAGACGAAATTTGTCTGGCCTGTTTTAGATGTCTGTGTTAGCAAGAGATTTCCCACGCCCTAGAAATGCTTGCTTCTCTCCATTGACTGCAAAGGAAGGCTAGGCACAGAGCTCCAACCCAGGAAATTAAGCAGCTGCAGGCATCTGAAGTTAGGTGATACTCACCCTGGAAGACATTGCATTTACTTCCTCTAACAGGCATGGTGAACAAGAAATGCTCTTGCTATACCACATTTGGGTCAGAAAGTATCTTTCTGGAGCTCATGTGATCCAATCTCTGACCCAAAGCAGGGCCAGTTTCTCTCTCCTTCCATCCTAGATGAGAGTTTTACAAGAATTTAGCTCTGAAGCAGCAATCTAATTTTACTGTGAGATCTAGCCATGCCATAAGAAAACTGGAAGCCTTGCAACCACATGAAAATGTTTTTTCTAAACAGATTCTGACCTTATGTCTCACTCCACATTAGGTCTACCTAAGCTACAAAGGAAAAAAAGAAAAATAAAAGACAATTTTCTGTCTATATATTTATATATTATCTCAGAAATAAACTCCGTTTAGAAAATATTTTAAAATCTTACCTGTGTTTGCATTTGCAATTTCTGCATCTAAAAATAGTGTGCCACAGTTTGTAACTTATCATACAACAAAATCTGTATTACTCAGCATGTTGCCATCATGATTTTCAGGCACAAACAACAATATTTCTTAGCTTGATCAAGAACATGTATTTGGAGTGGCTGAAAGATGAGAATACTCTGTAATGTAGAATAAATAGTAATTATAGCTGGCAGTAAATGAGGAAGTGAAAATATAATAATTGCACTCTTCCGGTCAACATTAAAAAATGAAGCCTTTCTTGAAAGATATTTGAAATAAGACATAAACTATAAGAAGATAATAAGATGTAAGAACAAGATATAAGTCCAAATTGAAAAACAAATATTCTCTATGCAATCTAAGACCTCAGCTAGAGCACCAAAGGGACATTAATTTGAATGTAAAGCATTCACATTGTCAATCCAGAAGTGCTAAATGAAAACACACAGAGTTGTAAAGTGTCACATAGCCATATAAAAGCTGTGAAGTGCCATTATAGCTTAATTAATGTTGTCCTAAAGTGGATGGACAATTCATGGCCTTACCATTAAGTACACTTTTAAGATTTACAGTTCTGAAGATTAGAGACTCACTAGTGTTCTGTGAAATGCTTCTAGTCCACAGAGGAGGCAAGGGCTCAGCTGAGCTTTATAAGTGTTAACGTAAGTTATGAAGAAGTGGGCAAGATGTTTAAACTGTGAGACATTTACAGAGAAAGATCGCTGAGTCCTGAGTATCTGTGGCACAGATCATGTGGAACTGAAGGTAGGGTAATGCTTATGAAAGCAGAAAAATAGCTGTGAAATCTCTGCTTACGCAGGAAAGAAATAGAACATCCTTGGATACAGCAACACCAGCAGATAGAAATATGGTCAGAAAAGATACTAAGTCGTAACATTCAAAAAGGATTTAAGTCAAAAAACTGACAGAATTACTAAAAGTCTATACCTCTCTAGCTGTTAAAACTAGTAAGATTAGAGACAAACAACAAGATATGTTGTAAACTAATGCAGGCAGCCTGAGTAACAGAGGCAGAACTGTATTTATTGATGTAAATGACAAAGCAAAGTTTGCAGGACAAAAAGGGTGAAAGAGAGTATGGTAGGATGAGACAGAATGCATGACTGGAATTGGTGTCAGAATGAGTAAGGTACATAGTCATGTTCAGTGCTCTTCAGTGCTGGGTCCTATGTAAATACTCATAAAAACTTATCCTTACCACAAGAACTATGAAACATTGATACTGGAAAAATAATGTATATACATGGAATATTATAGGCTGATATGTTCACTACATTAATCATGTCACAGGAAAAGAAGTAATGCAATAAGCAAACTGAGTCATCATACCTGAAGGGAGACAGAAAAGGAGATTAAAAATAAAGAATTTCCTAAAAATAGGAAAGTGAGAAAATTAATAAGCTTCCTATGCTTCTGAGGACAACCCTAACTTCCTGAGTTCTCCTCTGAAATCACAAGCAAATTAGCTCTTCCAAGCTCTTTAGGCACTCACAAACATTAGCTGAGCTCTGATGCTCTTCAGGATAGATCAGTGCTGGTACTGCATGAATCTAATCCTGTCTTTCCTGTATGGTACTTTTAATGTGTACATGAAACCAAAGTGAGACATCAAAAGATCTGTCCATTCTATCCAGCACTGCAGTGATCCAGCACATACATATATGTCTCAAGTACTGGAAAAAGCAAGTACATTTAGATATAATGTTAACCTGCCCTTCTCTTAAATACTCTCTCATTTGCTAGGATGTTGACCATTTTTTTAGTCTTGCAGTGAAGCAGAAGAGGTGCCAAGGGAAAGATTTAGACTTTAGTCTGACTATAAACAAAGGTCAGAATACAGTTTGTTTAGAAATATGGAGTGAAGCTAGGGAATAAAGCCAAACTACCACAGATCGGCAATTTAGAAATGCTTTATATATGCATATGTATGTGTGTGTATATACACATACATATACATATACATACACATACATATGCACATACACACACACACAAACCCACAATAATGGAATCATATATAATTTCAATATTGGTAAGGCTCAAATGAAAAGTCAGGGTCTGAGATTGACAGACTGTGAATGCAAATGTATTTTGGGATTTTTTTTCTGTGTTATTTGGAGGACTGACATTATGTGTTTGAAATGTTGATTAAAATAAAAAGTTGAAAGAAAAAAATCGTGACAACCAATGTGTATATTTTAAGAGGAATATAATTCACCAATAATCAAAGTCTGATGCACTGTAAGAGATGTGGCTTTATGAATCTCAGAATATGCATGCTGTTCTGCTTCTAATCTTCCTCTAATCTGTCTTTAAATAAAGTCTTTAAATTGATTATAACTATCATTTAGTCAGGGGAAGTCAGATTTTTTCCTAATCTAGTAATTTTAATTGTGGCTAATTGATTGAACATAACAGGTAACAAATTTACAACCACATATACCATACATATGTACTACAACCTAGTACATAAGCAGTAGGTGTTGACAAATTTCTAGTTATCACCTTAATAGTATTTTAGCGGGGATGATATGACAGCATAGAAAAGACAGAGATTCCTCAGTGCTTTCCATACAGGAGACTGGCCTTCTGCCTGGGGTGTTAAATCATAATTAGCCTGGTGCTTGGAACTTGCAAGAAATCTCTAATTGCAGCTTGATCAACCTCAATAGAGAAGATTAATGCAGCCCTTAGCATTTTAGCAGTGACAAGATTTCCTTGGGCCAGCAAATCATGTCATTCTGTTTTGGAATATGTTTTATTATATTAGAAAGATATTGCAAGCACAGTCCCTCAAATCTAATGGAAAGTTATGGCAGATTTATATCAAGGTTCCTAAAATAATGTTCTTTCCCAAGTGAAGAAGGCCATTGTTGAGGAATAAATCACAACTATGTTTTATGTTATCTCATAATGATAACCTTAATTCAACTTTGAACTAGTCAGCCTCAGATTAGTAGGACAAGGTATGTAAAATCATTTTAAATTTCCTGCCTAATTTATGACAGAGGATTAAATAAACCCTCTGCACCTGGAAGGTTGCTTTATAGAATTGATAATAAAATACCTTTGCTTTTCTTATTCCTAAAAATGGACACAGGTAACATTTGCTACATCCTCCAGATCTAACTAAATGACAGACCTTTCATATCTCAGGACTTTTATGAATATTTGAAATTATGTCTTTAAATAATCACTTTAAAAATTACAAAAGATCAATATTAAAGATAATATTTCTTTCCACTCATTCTGTTATGTTTGATTTCAGATTAAGAGCACTGCTAACCTCAAATACTTTAAGGGGTAAGTTCATTTCCTCCAAATCAGGAGGTTTTTCAAAATAAAATTCGTTTCCTTCCTTTCCTGCTCTCTACTATCCTTGAGAAACATCCAGCCCTTCAGACCTTCTTCAACACCTATGAGGTTTGAAACCTCTTTGGTGGTGGAAGGCAGGGAGAATGAAAATTGAAATTCTCATGTCATCCTGGGTAGCTCAGAGCAGAGCTTCTACCATCCCATATTGCACAACTTTCAGTAAAACAGTGAGATGAAAGTATTCTATGTCCAGATCTTGCACTTCCCGTTCTTTACAAATTTAGGCCCACATAAGCATCTGGAGCTCTGAGGCTGTTCTAGGAAATTAAATATTGCTGGAGAAGCTCCCCAGGCGCAGAAACCAGATCTGCTATAAATTGCTAGAGTGGTTTCTGATGTGTTTTTGCCCTGAGCCGCCTAGCGCTCTCCTAGATAATTCCCAAGCACCCTCATGGAGTTAGGACAAGCCTTTCCCAAAAGGCAGTTGTGATATGGCCACCCTGTCTGAGAGGGGGAGAAGAGTTTCATGGTTTTGTCACTGTTTGCATCAATGCCAGAAAAATGCACCAGGAACTTTTAACGGAGCACAGAGATAGACTAGGGCCCAGGTGGCAGCAGGGCTGTCCCTGTTCTTCTGACCTTGAAGTAAGTTAGTTGCCCTGTTTCCTAACCTACAAAGAGTGGTGGTGGGAGTTGGTGCTCTTAATGAAAGACTGTTTTAGAGTGGTAAAAAAGCAGTTTAAAACGGCAGATGTTACCTCACCCGCAGTGAGTCTGTGTCCACACGAGCCGGCGGTGCAGAGCAGCCAGGTGCGGGCCGTGTCTCTTAGGAGGTGTCCCTGCCCGGCACCTGCTGCCCATGGCCACAGTCCTCTCCAAAGTGCACCCTGTTCCGCCCCCCAGATCCTGCCACTTGTGCCCAGTGCAGCCACCTGGAGCACAACTTCCATCCTGCTTCCACTGGAAGGAAGCCCATTCATGCACTCCAAATGCACCCTACAGTCCTAGGAAAAGTAGAGTTAGGAGATTTGTCACAAAAAGTGCTCTCCTGACATGTACTAAAACACCAATGCAGACATACCCTGAGGCACATTTTAAAAGAGTTAAAACATCCCTTTTCTTACCACATCCCTTTTCTTACCAGCAAGTTCCTCACGCTTCTCCTTCCAGCCCTCCCCAAGGGCTCCCTGTCCCTGATGCTCTTCAGAGCTGTGAAGCAGAACTAAAGCGTCCTGACACTCTGTTAAATAACATTATGTCCTCAACCATGCAATCACCCCTACGGGAAAAGAAGTGTATATTCTTGTAGTCAAATGTTGTGATGAAAAGATATGTAGGGTTTTTTTTCTAGCATTTTTTACAGATGCTCTGATTCTTCCTAAGCAGAAGACTGTCTGAGATACTGGGGACATTGCGACCTGGGGATAATCTTTTGGCTTGCACATTTTCTTGCACTATCTCCAGGAGGGCCGGGATGCACCTGACATGGGCTGTGCTCAAGGTTTCCTCCAGCCTTTACTGCTGTCTGTGCACTGGAAAGTGGTTTCACACGCTGCACACGTTCACTGTCAATGTGTGAGTGCAAGAAATGATACAAAAAAAAAAAAACAGTATGAGGCAAATTACACACCTGGTATTCTCACACTGTAGTCTACGTTCATTTCTTTAGGCCAGACTGCTACAGTTTCTTGGAGTGAATCATCAAGAAATACTGCATTTCTGTAGTATCCTGAAGGCTATACAAAACCTTTATGCTTACTGTAAAACCTATAATATCCACTTCTATCATGCCCTTATTAATTTTTCTCTTCCGAGGGAAAAAATCAGAGGTTTAACTGGGTATCACTTACATTACTATTACTGCAGTTCATCTGGGATTTCTTCAGCATTTTATTAATCTTCAAATTACTTTACTGCAAAATGTGCTTAATAATTGATGTGTCCATATGCATGTCCAGATGTAGGCATTGCTCATCACAGTTTGCGACAGCTAGTAACCATCCCCTCCTTATGGCCTTTTGGATCAATCTCTAACTTTATCTTCAGTTCCCAAGAGATTAAAAACTGCAGAACTAGATTTAGCTGTTGATTTCAAATGTCCTTAACAATATCAAGTTCTTTTTGTGAACCCTTGTACTTTTGTGTGACATGAAGTAGAGATGAAATACTGGCCAGATGGAAATCCAGAAGAAGTAGAGTGAGTGCAAAGAACAAGATAATACAAACAGATTTATTCCAAAGAAAGAGAAGCATATTCCAAATGAGGATATTGCTAAGACAAGAAAAACAAGGCTTAAGGACCATGAAGGGAAAACCAAAGGCAGAGAGAGAATGAATCAGGAATAGACAGAAGGATCAAGTTTACACAAAAGAAACAAGAAAAGAAAAGGTACCAACATTTTTAGGGAGTTAATTTTTAATTTGGTTCTGTTGTCCATGTAAAGACAGTATTTTTCAGTGACATAAGCTAAGCATGCACAACTGACACCTCCTAAATTTTTTCTGGCATTCTCTGAATGTATGGGTGCTCCCCTTGATCAACAGACCATAAGAATGTGAGCGTTGCGTCAAGGAGTAAACAATACCCTTACTATAATTATATATATATATATGTATATAAAATACATAATATATACATTGTATCATATATTGCATATAATATACTATGTCATGTATCATGTATCATATATTTAAATATAATTATAGTTATAACTCTCATTAAATTATTTTATATTTATTGAAATAAAAGCTTGTGGTCTGCTTCTGGTCTGCTTGTGACCATTAGTACCTTTGCTTAATTTCTAGATTGCATTTACTCAGTAATGGATGTTTTTTCCTGGAAAGAGTTTACACAGTTTATTCAAATGAGTGTTTATTTTCAGTGTTTACTAAGTGACAAATAACATAGAAGATTTTTTTCAGACAGATTAATAAAAAGAAGCTTCTTTGGGAAAGAGAGTGATAAATGGCACTGTGCATAAGTGAAAAATGAGCTGACAAAGCTCAGAATAATAGTGGTTCTTTTTAATGTCTTCGCACATCCTTCTTTAAGCACAGCTCTGGATCAGACTATTTTTCTTTTCAAGTTGAAATCAGAGATCTGTTGAGATGATACATATTCTGCCTACATGAAAAAGCATTTGTGATTATAGTGCATTCAGCAGGGATCTCTTTCCGCAACACTAAAGCTGTTCTCTCTTCCAGAAAGACTTATTTGGAAGTTAAATAGTAATAAAGTGAAATCATGATGCAGTCTGACTATAATAGACATCTTGCTTGTGCCTTTAAAAAAATATATATTTAAACTTGTGGAAACAATATCATTTAAAGTCATCTTCCTATTATGACAAGAAGGGAATGAGTTGTGAAAGACATTGATCCAGTAGTTTCAAACAATCAAGACATGACTAGGTTGGCTTTGAAGTTCAAAAGGGGTATTCGCTAAGTGGAAAATATATTTGATACTTGGTGCCTGCAAAATAGGCGAGTGTAAGGGGGTGTTTCTTCCATTTGAATTTCTTGCTCAGTCTCTTGCCTTGGTTAGCACCATGAGTACCTACCTCACGCACAAGGGCAGGCCATGGCACGAACAGCCTTGTATCAGGTGTTAGGGGTGGCTACGGAAACCGCAGATCCTTCCTGGAGGGCAGGGTCCAAAGCAGGGTGGGAGACAGTGAACAATTCTGATCCCATCAACCTGAGAAGCCTGGATTCCAGGGGCTGGGAGACCCCTTGGATGAAGCTGGGGGGAAGCTGGGCAGGTGCCTGTGGCTGTCAAGGACCTGGGGGATTAACTCAGCTGTCCTGTCCATGACTGGCTGAGGGAGAGAGGAGCAAACTGCCTCTCCTCCCCCTCCCCTATTACTCTCCTGGAGGACTCTGATCACTGACAGAAAAGGTCAAAGCCAACCAATCATGGTTAAAAATAAAAGGATAAAACATTCATGTCATGCACGTTTAAAAATTCATTGCTACACAAGCTGCTCAGTGGCTGCAGTGGTTATTGCTGCTGCTGCACCCTGTTGTATGCATGCTTTTTTTCTGTGCAAGACTTTGCCAGATCTGCTCAGAGAGCATCTCTCTGCTCCCACACTGTATGCCTGTGGTGAAGAGTTCCTGAGACCTAGCTGGGAAGCTCTGCTCTGTCATGCATGTCTGTAGGTCACTCTCTGAGCATGCTTCCAAAACACTCACTTCTGTGGTATGGATGGGAGAAGTGTGGCTATGCTTTATCATACAAATCATACAAATCATGAGCCTGACCTAAACAGAGGGCTGTGATGGCCTCCCTTTGCACCATTACCATACAGTTTGTTTTGCTTTAGGAGAACTTCTCTTGTTTGCCTGCCCAGTTTAGAAACCAGGGTCTCCAGGCCTCAACCACTATATTCAGACTTTCTACCTCAAGAAATTAAGGCAAACACTAAGAAATAGACCACTCAGACCTTTATGCCTGATATGTTCCATGCAGTCAGAGCTCTTAAGCAACCACACAAAAAAACACTAGTGCATCTGGAAAGGAAAAAATGCTCTCTCCTTTTAGCCACATCTAAGGTGATGTAAATATCTAGGGTATGTTGTTGAGGCAGCTAGATGGTCTTTGCAAGGCAGAAATACTTGATCCTGAAGATCCTTCTTTGATACGATATGTTTTGAGAAGACAGAAGTGAAAACAAAGGGCATGCAAAACAAAGTTCTTGAAGATACCAATAAAACCCAGTAATGGCCCATTAAACCTCTGTTCCTCCTTGGATGATTGGAGCTCACATTTTCATTCCTGAGCTCCTGTAACATGATAGTTGATCAAGGCATAAATTCACCTTTATTTTTATGATCAGCAGGTGTGATGTTGAGAATACAGTGTACCTCAATAGCACATTAAAAGTGAATGAAAGATATTCCTAATGTTGAAAAACAGGGTTAAGGATTTCACTTGTGCAGACCATGGAACTCTGGAATTGATCACCCACCACTATTTTTGTAGTCAAAGAAGTTCTTTGGGGATCTCCTAATACGGCTTTTCTTCTCTCTCCGTCCACTAGCAATGGAGATAAAGTGTTTAGGGAAACTTGAAGAAAAGGTCAATAAATGCCAGCAATGGCACCATGTGAAATGTTGCTGAAGAATTCTGAACAGGTGCCTTTCTAAACATGGTGTAGTGAAAGCAAGAAAGCTGCAGGAATACTGGGCTGATATCTTACTTATCTTTATTTAAAAAAATACTAGTAGGACATTATGAGGAGAAGAGACAATACAGAGAATGTATCAGGAATCTCTTGAAACACTGGTCATGGAGGGGTTTTATCAGAGTGGTCCTGCTATAGTGAGACATCATCCCAGCTTGGGGATGCTCTAGAAATAGAAAAACGAAAAGGTAAGGTTAAGAAATTGCCATTTGATGAATATTTTGTAGCTGTAGTCCCAGTCTGGGCCTTCATTTCAGAGCGTCATTAGAAGCTGCAGCACTTGGGAAACCTACTGTGTGGGAAAGGTTCTAATTAACATTGAATCACTCGTCCTCTGCCCACCGTTGTCCCTTGCCGTACGAGTAGCGGGGAGCAATAAACAGCCAGCTCAGCGTAGGTGGCTCTCTTTTTATAGTTAACTGGAGGCTATTGAAGGGAAGAAAAAGAGTGTCCCAGCTGAGAATTAAGCCATAACATCAAGTGAATATGTGGCTGTAAAATGCCAGTAGCTGCTGTAGTCAAAAGAGCAAATACCAGTTTCTTCCACTACTGAAGAAGGAAGAACAAATTCTAATTGTTCAATCTCAGCTGAGTCATTTCTTTCATTGTTGCTGTTAAATGAATCATTGCTCTCATTTTCTACTTTGTCATAAGTTTGGGTTGGGTTTTGGAACTTTTTTTAACAGGATAGAGGAATACTTATGTATATGAGCTGATCTATTCACAGAAATGAGATTCTCCATCTCAATTCTCCCACGGGAACCACACCAGAGATATGTTTAGTGGAATGTGGAAGTGTGAACCAATGAGGATGCAAGCAAACAGCATCTGGTTAGAAGCACTGTATGGGTACAGTGAAGGCTTCTACAGGGAAAGAAAGGCCAGGTCTACATTTGCATTGTGATCTAGAGTAGTAGAGCAGTTTTGAAGCAAATATCCTGATCATAGCCAATTATTGGGTGTGTTGGTTTGGTGCTAGAAATAGTTTTGGAGAAAACGAACTAGATGGCTCATTGGTCTAGCTAGACATTAAATGAGCCCCAAACACTATTGGCAACTTAAGGGTCTGAATTGATAATCGCTTCCTTGGTCAGCTTTGAACTGTATGTGAGCGATGTTAGGACTAGGTCCTTTGGGAATACAGTAAAGTAGACCCATTGAACAGATCATCAAGTAGATGTCAGGATCTCAGCACAAATGTTTGAATTCATAGATTCACTCCTGCTGCCCTGGATGTCCTGCTGCCTTTCTATGTTCTTGTGAACATAGAAAAAAATGTCAAATTCTATCTTCAATAAAAACTCTATTGTTGATTTTTGGAAAATAGGTATGGCTATCAAAAATCAAGGCCAGATTGTGTGGCCTACAGTCAGTGCCTGAAATTCAACTGTTTTTCTGATTAGTAATAAGAAAAATTGTCCTAAAGATAGGAGAAGGATGCAGCCACAGAGATGTCACATCACCATTTCTGTCAATCCTTCTATGGTATAAAGAAGGAATGAAATTGCATCTGTTTCATAAATATGTGAGTCGTGCACTTGATTGCATTGAGAGAACCACAGATCCACCATCTGTTCCTTAGGTATCTTTATTCACTTAATGGCCCTGAAAATGCAAAGTCTCTAGTTTCATTTTCCTGTCATTGTTATTTTGAGAGAACGAAAAAAAGTAAGAAACAGAAAAAACAGTGATTTCAAGCAGGAAATGCCGTGCATCTAACTTGAATGCTGTGGGACCAACTGTCTCCTGATGGGGAACATGGACTGTGCAGCAGGGAAATTCAGACTGATAAAGGGTGTCTGAAGCATCTAGAGAAAAGAGGCCTGGTTTATCTGTCTTTGGCTCAAATCACAAGCATTTCTAACAGAAGCAGGTAATAGCAGTTACTTCGGTAGAGATATTCACCATTTCCACTGTTGCAAAAAGAAGAATCAGACTAATTGAAAGAGTTTGAGTTGAGATTAAGACCAAGGAAATACAGTCTGCTGATTAAACTGACTCAAAACACAGCTGTTCTCTGTGCTAAAATGACAGTCTGAACCTCTTGGGACTGTTTTTAAAAATTGCTATATTGCTATATTGCTCACTATGTACTTCAGCTTACTTGAAAGAAACTGGCTCACTCCAAGAGATCTTGTGAGTGCTGAGTACCAACAGAAACCAGAGTCCGGGAGGACCCAAAGCTGAAGTACATTGAAAAGATTTGCTTTGGCTATCTGTTTTGTAGTAGATTAGAGAAGGGAAGAATAACTCTTCAGTACTGAATTTACTCTTTCTGCATTCCGACCATTTCAAAATCTCACTAATAAAATTTTCTTTCGAACCAAAGCTTACTTCTGCAATGGTACAGAACAATTGTAGTTGTGACAGCAAATATGCTCAGACTTGCTCAAACTACAACAGCAGGAATTTAACAAGAGCTGAATCAGATGACAGTGTAGCAGCACAACCAGTTTCTAATAATTTCTGACTTTTTTTTTGCAAATTAATCCTTTTACAATAATTAAGGTGAATGCTTACCACTAAATTATTTTCCTAAGTCACATCTTTTGCATTAAATACCACACCGCAGACAGAAAATTAAGTAAAATACTATCTCAGATATTTTTATTATGTTATGAAACTAAAAGATTTAAAAGAATTAATTATAGAATAATAGAATCATAAAATCATTAAGGCTGGAAAAGAACTTTGATATCATTATATCAAGTCCAACTGTAGGCCCCTCAACACTATACCTGTTAAACCATGTCCCTAAGCACCTCACATATACGTTTTTGAACACTGCCAGGGGCAGTGACTCCACCACTTCCCTGGGCAGCCTGTTCCAATGCTTCACCTCTCTTTCCGTGTAGAAATTTTTCCTAATATCTAACTTGGCCTTCCCTGGCACAACTTGAGGCCATGTCCTCTTGCACTAGCAGCAGTTATTTTGGAGAAGAGACTGACCCCTGCCTCGCTACAGCCTCCTCTCAGGTAGTTGTAGAGCGCGATGAGGTCTCCCCTGAGCCTCCTCTTCTCCAGACTGAATACCCCCAGCACCCTCGGCCGCTCCTCACAAGGTCTGTGCTCCAGCCCCTTCACCAGCTTCGTTGCTCATCTTTGGACACGCTCCAGCACCTCCAGGTCTTTCTTGTAGCGAGGGGCCCAAAACTGAACACGGAATTTGAGATGTGGCTTCACCAGTGCTAATCACTTCCATAGTCCTGCTGACCACATTAATGTGGCAAGTAATTAGCTCTACCACAAGTTTTGTTTTTTATCGTGAGAACACCATCTGAACCTTTACTGTTGTGATACGGATAGGAAGATGCTATTTTCAGTTTATCAGCTAAGTGGTCTCAATTAACATATCTTCAAAAATCAATCCATACAACCCATTCACATTCAACCATTCACTTCTAATGGAGGATCCACCAAAGTTTAGACGGGGACAGCAAAGATGATCAAAGTTATATACCAGCTTTGTGCAAAAAGCAACCAAACAGGATTCTGGTCTTACATACAAAAAAGAAGTGACTGAAGCAGATACAACAATTGTCTGTAAAATCATGAGTAACACAGAGTGTGAATAAGCAATGACTGTACAATGTTCTCTAAGGTAAAAAGACAGAGACATTAAATGAAACCAGCGGGATGCTGGTTCAGAATAAGCAAAAGGACATGCTTCTTCACACATTGCAGTTACAGTCAGACCTGTTGCCACAGGAGGTTCTGGATGCCAAAAGTTTAAATAGTTTGAAAACACAATGAGAAAAGTTAATGGAAGAAAAATCCATTAAAGGCTGTTAAATACAAAGAACCTGCTTATGAATTACGAGTGTCTGAATCACAAATTGCTGGAGAGTGAAGAACATATTAGGAAAGTATTGCTACGTGCTTTGCCTTCCTCGTAATCTTTTCTAGGCATCCACTTGTTCAGAGGCAGAACTTTGAGAAGCTCAAACTTTGGTCAGTACAGCTATTCTTAGACTGTATAGTTCTATTATCCTGTTAGAGACAGGATCTTTTATTAATGTTATTAGCATATAATTAAATCTCACACTATAATTCATATCTTCTTACCATGAAGGAGGTCTTAGCCTTTAGCCCAGGCTGGCAGAGCTAGAAAATGTGTTAATAGCATAGAACACAGCATCTCACCAATAAACCCAAATACCTGAATAATCCACAATATGTAGAGGATTTATATTCAGCAAAGAAAGAGAAAATTAGAAGGGAAGGGAGCAAGTTTAAAGATGCAATGAAAAAGCTGTTGTTCTCCTCCTACTGCATAGGTTAATGACGCAAACACCTTTTGAGACAAATTATGTAATGGAAGCTGCATCAATCTATCTTTGGAGTGTTATATTTCTAGTCTACATTCTTGTTTAAATAAATAGTAAAGCATTGTATCAGAGAGTTCTCTTCATCTCTTTTCAGAGAGCAATTTTTTCAGTAGTCATAATTCCTTGCATCTTTACTAGATCCAGAGCCTTAATTTCTAAGCTCTCCCTTTCACATGCTACCAATAAAGCCATAGTGTGTATTTCATATCTTAATATATGAATTTAAACAAATTATTAACATAAAGTCATATTTTCATCCTGTGGTTGAGTGCCCTCTCCCAAATCTTGAGAGAGAGTTCTTTACAACAGAGTATATACATGGAACAGATTTCTTTAATTTCCTACTTAGCCATTTTTGGATTTCTCTATCCATAAATTCAGATGTACTTTACAGATGAAGCATTAAGCTTGGTGATTTACCGGATAGATCACTGAGTCGCACAGTGGCAGATAAGCCAAGTGCCCTTAAGGCTTCCCAATGTGCTTATGGCTGGAGATTCCTTCTGCACTGCAAAGCCTCTCAGGCCCCGACAGTCAGTTAATATCTCCCACGTAAGAAATGCTTTGGTGTGAGCAGCTATCTCTAGATGCTTGCTTGCCAGGTATTCCAGAGGCCTTGTCCTGCATAAAGAAATTTAGGACAGAATGTGCACATCGAAAGCCACACTTCTCACCTGTAGCTGGAGATTAAAGCTGGTATTAGTTTATGACAAAGTACTTTCTATGGCCCCAAGATGTACACGAGACCTTAACATCATTTTTCTACACAGTATTTACAAGGCATTTCAGACTATTTCATTAGAGGGAGGGATCACTAAAAAGTGCACGTTATATTTTTCTCCTTCAGGCAGTCCAGTCAACACCAAGGTAAGCTCTGTAAAAGAGACAGTTCTGGCTTGAAGGAAGACACTCCGATACACTTGAAAAAGTGACAAATGTGAGGTTGCATTCACTGCAGTCTTTTTTTGAACAGGGGGTAATACCTCACTGGTGTTGATTGCTCACTATCTGTGCTTGGTGTCCTAAGGATATTTAATGTTGCAACTGCATAGTTTGTTGGTCTAGCCAATGGGTTCTTTCAGCTTTCTCTCTCCAGTATCTGTTGAACATTTTGTTCATCTGGAATGAAATCCAGAAGAACAGAAATCCCAAAGACATATAGTGCTTCTTGAAAAACGGCAGCCTGGTAGAAGGAAATTCACATTCACATTGACAGATCACAGCTCAACCTTGTTCCGCTTGGCAGCAGCCGACTGGTTCGTTGGCACCCACCTACAGACCCTCAGGTGAGACTCTGGCCACTGCAGAACAGTCACTGCACTGCTGCCTCTTCCTCCGTTTCGGAATCATAAAGGATAGAAGAGGGAAGAAGCAAGGGGTGCTGTTAGTGCAAGAAGGGAGAACATACTGAGCACTGCTGAAACTACGCTGCTAAAACAGCCTCATAAACAGGCAATAAAGGGCACAGGCAAGGAAATGGCTTCCAGCATCCCTTATCCAACCAATCTGAATTCTGGGAGTACGAGGTAGAAAGCAGGCAGGCTCACAGGCAGTGATGCAGACCACATAGCTAGAGGGATCACTGGTCTGACCCTGCCAAGCATCTCTCATGCTCTTATGCCCTATCT
>JAUBNY010001117.1:185505-197315 GCA_032275445.1 Crypturellus soui | reverse complement strand
GAAAAATTTAAAAGTTCCCTCTTGTATTGTTGGGCACTTAACCTTTTGAAAAGTTGTTGCCTAGAACATATTTATATTCCATTCAGTGAAGACTTGAGAGGCAGAGTTTTGCTATACATGATTAATATCAGCAGTAATGGCATTAAAGCCTACGATCTCAGAAGATTTCATATTGTATGTGCATTGTCCAAACTACATTTCAGTAGGTTACTATTCCCAATATCCTGTGCTATGTAGATAAGAGATGCAGTCAAAGGATGAATGTGATTAATTTCCAGGAGACCGTGTTTTTCTTTCATGTTTATTACATAAATACTTTTATAAAACTACTATTCTATGCATTTCAAATAGCAAATGATAACATTGAATCTGTATTGAGATAACTATGGCCTAGCAACCTACTAATGTGCATCTAACTATATATGTCTTAATACGCCAGAAAGAAAATTTAAGAATTTTTCAACGCTTCCCATGTCTATGCAATCAGTTTATGAGATCTTGCCTACTTGCGGTATGCCTTAAATGACTCCTTAGCTAGAATATAGAACAGATTGCCCTTCACATAACTGGATGCAGTGAAAACCTGCATTTCTTGTTCTGTATTATCTGCTTGCTGCTTCCAAGCTCTACTTTTTAAATATGTATTTCTAAATTTTCTAAATTTTAAAATGCCCTGAAATGGTGCTACTATAATTTCATATCCTTTAAAAAAAAAAAAAGTTATCGTGGATACAATTTAGATATTCAGAAATCATAAATATATTATAATTGGCACATTTATATTTCATATTGGCATTTTATTGGAATCTAAAACGAGTAAAGCAGAGAAATGTGAAGCAAAGAAACATCAAAATAAGAATGGATTTTTCCTTTGGTTGTAATAGAGTGGCAGTTGTCCGGGAGATGTATCTACATGAGGAAAGGCCAGTAATATCGCATTCATTTGTTGACTGTCATGAGGCAATCTGCCCCAAACTGGTAATCCCTAAACCACTTTGCCACTTCTTCATTATACTGAGAGCATCCCGTGATAGTGGAGCAACAGCAGCTCCAGGCAGGGAAGGAGCCTCACAGTCTTTATGTCAAATGTCCAGTAAATTTTGCTCATTTGGTGTGGGAACTTGCTTGTTCAATAGGCTCTGAACAGTTATGAGGGGTCTTGAAAGGGATTCTTGATTTACTAGGACAGCTCAGGTAGCTCTGACACAGACAAGCTGAGCCATGGGCAAATTGGCAGCCTCCAAGAGGAAGACTATTAAATTACCTTGGGAATGTGTAGGGGGACAGGGTGCTTTATTGATAGTAAGGCAGGCTTTCTCTGAAATGCTTTTCTCCTAAATGA
Organism: Crypturellus soui; assembly: GCA_032275445.1. Classification (NCBI taxonomy): domain Eukaryota; kingdom Metazoa; phylum Chordata; class Aves; order Tinamiformes; family Tinamidae; genus Crypturellus; species Crypturellus soui. The sequence continues at coordinate 195,973 of JAUBNY010001117.1, read as the reverse complement.
AACTTTGCTTAAAGGAAGCTCTTCGGTCACCAGTTACGCCTTTCCTTGTAGCCAGTGAGAGCAAAATTACCAAATGGGAGTCTAAATCAGATTCACCAAGATAACACATTTTATCCCAGGAAACTGTCCCCGCAGAGCTGATTCGCAAAGCGAGAGAATCAAGTAAGGTTAGTGTAAGAAAAATGTAGTAGTTGAGGGGAGAAGACCAACATGGATATGCTGGAGTTGGGGAAGCGAGTGATCACTTGGTCCTTACAGCAACTAGGCTTGAGGGATATGAAGCAGCTATATATTCTGTTTGTTTCCTTCACTGCTATGATTGCATTTTGGTGACAGAAGATGGGTAACTCACAGCATTCAGCACCATTCTGCTGTCCTGAGTCCCAGAGAGCTGCTGTTTTGCTGACTGCGGATGAGATGCAAAGTGGTCAGAAGCTGAATTTCTCCTCATTGCCTACGACTGTCAGAATAGCTTCTTAAGGGGATGTGGCACATCAATTTTACCCCTTCTGAATTAGTGGCTATAGCAGCCTATGGTTACTGGCTTAAAAAGGAAATGTTGGCAGCTGCCGCAGTAACTCTGCAAAGGATAAATGTGTCCAGGCTGTGCCATCTTAAAGCATCCTTGCATGGATGCTGTGAGAACTGGACATGACAGCATTGGGCTTGCAGCCCTCAAGGCCCTTTACGTGGTGGTATGGCCATTTTCTCAGTGGTAAAAGAGGCCAGAAAGGCTATCCTGATAGAAGAAATATGTAAGTGATTTCTCCATGCTATTCAGGAAGTGCATGCATGGGGTGTTGGGTCTCAAAGGGCATCTCTATGGTACATTATCTTCTATTGCTTCTTACTGTCTCTTTCTATTTCCAGCCCCAGCTCGAGTCTGTATTTCCAGGCACACACTAAAAATATTCTCCCCATTTGACTGAGTGTGAAAGAATTGCAGTTAAGATTTAAGTGTGTATAATATCACGTTGCTAAACCTCCAAAAACTGCCAGATTTCTCAGAGGAAAACCTAGGATGTGACATGTGATATTTGGAATGATTAAGTTGCGTTTATGCCCCACAAAGGGCACAAGCGCCATTACTAACATGACTGATGCAATGCCTTAACCAATCATCTTTAAAAACAACATTTGCAAGACCAAAACACTAACAAAATTACTTCAAAATGTGTTAAAATAACTCCAAGTGAAAGTGTTGTGAACAAATATGGTCTATGAAATCATTTAGAAGCTCAGTCACTCTTAAGCCCATCAACAGCAGATGGATTTAAACAAAACAGTCATTTATCTCCGTTTTTAGAGCCATGGCATTCTATCTTAACTGCTGATGTCCAGTGTATCTGCAGCCATACTAGGTAAGATTAATGGACCTCGTCAGATGCAAAGCACCAAATTGCTCATTCAGAACCTAATTATTTTGCTTAATTGTAAGTTATCTATGGAATTTGCTTTTTAAATTAGAAAGGCATATCATGTAAAGGTCAGATCAGAACAATTACAGCAGGAAAATGAAGGCGCAGAACAACAATCCAAGCAACTGCTGTTCTCTTGATGTGCAAAACTTTCTCTGGCATTAAAACGCATGAAAAAGATGTTCCTGAAGCTTTAAAGGGCAGAAGCATGAACACTGCTGCATTCTAGGAGACACAGGTTTGCTCAGTGGTGCACAAAGATGCTCACCAAACCATTCTGCAGATGTGTCAGTCCTGAGCCTCCCCTTAATAAGTCATCTTCTGAATAAATCACTGAGTGTATATAGAACAGAGCAGAAATCTTGAGCTAGCAGGAGGATGAAGAGGCCACTCTAGCTCTTTCCAGCTCAATCAATATTTCATTTCTTGGGAAGCAAATAACTACCAAAATAAACATTTTTGCATGAAGATGTTTAAGTGACTAGTGCTTTTCTGGTTTGCAAATGCACACTGATGAATCCTCTCAAACTCCTCTGGGAATGGTTATAGGTAACAGCATCAAAACAGAGGCAGAAAGGCTGAAATGTAGGTGTCTTAAATTATGATTTAATCCATCTTGTGATTTCTAAACAAAAGCCTGGACAAATATTCACTGAAACCCACTACAGTTTCACTGAGTATTTAACTGGGTACAAAAGCACTTCAGGCTGATCACATAACAAATGGGGCGTGCAAAATTAATGAAGCTTTTAATAAAATGGGCAAAAGAAACTTGGAAACTATGGGATTAGAATTCAGATTTTTCTGTCTGTTGCTCCCTATTCTATCTGGCATAGAAAAAGGAAACAAATTATACAAAGTTCATTTGCTTTTATTCTGATTAGTTACAAGAATATGAAACTGACCCTAGGTTGGCTTTAGAAGTGGATGACACGCACAATTTTAATTGCTAATTACCTTCTCTATTATAAATTGCGTTTGCAGAGGTTTGGTTTGCTTGTTTGTTTGTTTGCAGACAACAGAGGTAAGCAAATCCATATAGAACAAATAATTCCAAGGAGCAAGTCAGTCAGAGAGAGGAGGTTAAACTGACAGGCTCACATATCCAGAATATCCATGATGGCTACAGAAAAGTGAATGTTCCCACATCTCTGATTCAGACATCAGATCTTCAGGAAGAGCCTGCAGAATGGGTCAGCACATGCCTATACAGATTATTAGAGTTTTAGTGGGTATCATGGGTGCACTGGCAGTGTGCTAAGGTGAACGACATATAGAGTAGGTGAATGGGTGGGTAGGAACTTTTATCAGACACATTTCGCATTTGTTCTCATTGCTTATAGCTTCCTCCAGCTGAGACTGTGGGTCATGCTCAGGTACCAGCCACCTCTGCTGTTGCAGACCAAGGGATCAAAGTGGCTCCTGTGAAATAGTAATAATAGCCGCAAAAGATTAAAGCATTACTTGTGGTTTAGTTCACCTGTCTGCCCTGCTACCTGGCTGGCTAGAGTGGCGTGATACCTCCCAAAGGTAAATAGGATGATAGTCCAGGAGCAAACAGTTCAAGAGAGGAGTCTGGTTGTGTATGACTGTTTCCAAGCCTGACTTGTACCAGGCAATTCCTATAGAAATAGAGCAAGGGCTAGAACAGCTGAGATCTTTCTTGATAAATGTTTTCCTCTGTGTCATTTTCTCTGCCTTGGACTGGAGACAGAGCAGAAAAGGAAAAGCATCAACAGGACATCATAGATCACTGATGTGGGTCTAAAATGGGCATAGGACAGTAGAAAACATTGGACAGCCTCCTTATTTATGTTATTATCTAGAAACTGACTATAAGAAGGTCCCAATTCTGCATAGTGGTAAGAAAATAATTCAAAGATGTGTGCCATTACCCTGTTGCCAGAATGGCAGTATCTAAGATGTAAAGAAAATATTTTACCTAGTAAAATAAATAGTGGAGACTGTTAGGCTTATTTTCTTTTTCTTTTCTCATACCGTATATCATACTATAAGAAGCAATGGGAATGACTGCTGTGACTGACTGAAAAGATCTAAAGAAAATTTTAGGTCCAGCAGCTGTAATCTCACCTAGAAGTATATGATAGCAATTATTTTAGCCCAAAGAAATGCACAACACAAAGAAGCTCCTGACAAGGCAAATTACAACATTTAAAGTGCAGATGTGGCACTAGACTAGTAGAGATGCAATTAACCAATCAAAACATTTTACAAGTAGATTTTCATGCTTGTTGTTTTTGTCCACCTGCAGTGGCTTAAAAATCTCCTGTATCTTGAAGGGAAAGCGATGATGCTTGCTAAATCTGTTTCTCCTAATGCAAATCTTCATGGGAGCTTTCATCTATCAAGTATTTATCACCACCATGTGCAATGGGCCCAGTCTTGGGCCAGCGGTCACCTCCCTCTTTTCGTTTCCAGCAATGTGACTGCGCTTGCTGCAGCGGCCTTTGGAGCCCTCGGAACCGAGGTCTTGCCAAGCGGTTATTGACCAGGTTGTGAGCTCTTAAACCAAGCCACGACCAGCTTCAGCAGTTCTGTTCGTTTTCTCTGCCAGGTTTTTCTGGAAGGAAGACAGACCCAGAGTTCGGAAAGAAGACATATTTCACCTGCAGAAGCCAGAAGGAGCAATCATTGCACGAAAGTTAGTTTTGCGAGGCATGCCAAGTCCTGACCACTGTTGAAATATATGCCTTTGTGAGGGCTTCTATAATTTATTTTGAGTAAAACTCCTTGATACAAAATATATATATCTCATGTTTAAGGTCATGCTAGTGATCCACTTTATTCACCTGGTCCTTTAAATCTTGCTTGCTAATCTAAAATTCCTTTGATTGAAGTATCCTACATGGGCTAAGCCCCACCTAACAGCAAGCACCACATATTTTGGGGTCTCTGACACAGAATGATTAATAGATTTTTGTTTCTGATTTTACTTTGGAAAAAAAAATTGAAATAAGGTTTTTTATTATTATTATTATTTTTAATGGGGGCAAAATGTACAAAAGAACCACGACTCACACATTAAAATCAGGAATTTCTGAAAAAAAATCAATTAGTAACACTCACTAGAAGGCAAAATCTTGCAATTTGGTGTGCACAAAAGAGTTTAGAAGCATCCACAAAGCCATATAATAGAATTATAAGAAATACAAATGAAAATTTCCCATAAATACATAATTGTTCTCATTGGGGCTCTAATTAAATGCTTACTTAGGTAAACATGACCAAAGAATATTGTAACTCATAAATTCACCTAGTTAAATCAGCCCAAGCTGAGACTCTGGTCTTTTCTGAAGATGCCTGATTCATACCTATGAACAGAGTATAATAATATCTTATTTTTTAAGCTAATGTATATAAAAACACTAGCATAAAAATAATAAATTACACTGAGAGGCTGGCAAATAGAGTAATGAGCATTTATCCCTTGTAAATAGGACTCTAGAGGCAACTTTGGTGATGTTATAAAAACTCTTTCACAGCTATATTTAACAGGATATTTAAAGCTAATGTAAAGGTATGCTAGAGTATTCCTTTCTGTCTTGCAAATTTTTAACAAGAAACTAGAGAACTATTCAAATCCTTGAAAAGGCAAAAAAAGAAACTCGGAAAATAAAAAGAGACCTATCAGTTTCCAGGAGTTCACCCAAAATAAATCCAAAATATTCTTTATTTTTTCCTGAGGCCTAAACATTTTGCTTGCTCTTTTCTCATTGCTTTCCCCTGCCAGCATCTCTCGGAAGGAGATATTCCAGGAATACATGAGCAGCAGCTGTTCAAGCAGGCCAGAGGTCTGCTGTTACTCATCGTACAGTACGTACGCAACAGGCTTTTGCTTTTTGCCCGCCTTCATGTCGAATTTTAGGATCATAAAAACAAACAAGTCAGCATGTCTGGTTTTTGTCTTCCTTCTCTCCTTGCTACCGTTTATTTCTACACCATTTTCTCCTTATCCGATTGCGACTTACTATTATTACTTTTCAATGTAACAGGCTTGTGATTCCTGCAGAAGTGATACGCTGCCAGGCTACATTAGAAGACACTTTGCAAAGGTAGTTAGTAATCTGACTGCTATCCGTAGAAATATAAGGCCCTAGGATGCATTATGATTTCATACTGGCATAAAAATGTTCCATGTCCGTTATGCATTGCAGAAGAATTTATGCTACAAGATGTCTTGAAATAAACAGGCAAAATGCATCAATGTGTAAAGACTCATGTCAACAATCATCTCCATCATTCACCTTCAGTTGTTAAGAGAGATTAACATCTGGTACAGACCTGGTTCATAAAGCTCTCATCTTGCAAACATTGATATAACACATAAATAATTCAGTGGAAGCCAAGGATTCTTAGGATTGGAAAGAGAGGAAATGAACAGTTACTTAACCTTTTCTTGCTCCATACATGTCTCCAACGTCCATTCCTTTTGCTTAGTTCAAGCCAAAATTGTATGTACTTGCATATTTAACAGGGCTACACAAAGCAGGTTTTCTATTTCTGACTCTTAAGTACACATGTTCAAATTATTTTATATAAATGCGGCAGTGCTGAGGCTTCTTTGAAAGGCATCATTGGACTATCTTAACTTACCTGTCCCACATGCAACTGCATAACCTACCTCTCAAAGTCTGTCCTTAAGAATATATGCAGAGATACTTGTAACCCATCTGTTGTCTCCCCGTTAAACCATATTATTGCAATATTTTTCTTATAAACTAAAGACACTTCCCCCATATTTTTGTAGGATAAATACAAGCACACATGCACACAAAACGTTCCCTACAAGAGCATACAGGCAATATAAGAGAGAATATTAGAGAGAAGAACTGATTATATGGAATTTTAAGAGGAAAGTTGGATACTAATCAGACCACCATACAAACATCCTAATCCATAGATAGGTTTCACATGCATCTATCTCTCTCTCTCTATATATATATATGTGTGTGTATATTCATATATATATATATATACACATATATATATCTTCTAGTAAACATTTTATAAAAGTTTACAAGGTTGTTTTGATATACCTAGCATACTAAAGACATGCACAAGAATGTAGTTTATCTTCTCAGGCCATCCTCATACTTCCTGATGGATCCTTGTTGTTCTTTGCTTTAGAATTCTTCTTGTTGGCAGTATTATTTTTCTTGACTTGCACCACGGGAATACAGTTCTGTGCTGTATTCCCAGTCCCAACCACAATGAGGTGCACAGTCTCAGTAATTAGTACCTCTAATCTTCTTGTAGCTTAATATTTTAGATTTAATTTTTTTCTCAAAATTATAGTGCCTTTTTGTTGATTCATAAAAAAAGATATGCTGAGAGAGTATCTTTAAAAAATACATAAAAGATCATGTCTTTTTTTGATATTTACTTCACTGAGATACTCTGAATTTTCCTCCAAAAGTTATATATTTTTAATTCATAGTTATTATGTAATATACTGTAAAGCCAGAAATGCTTTTGAAAGTGGTATCTATAAGACCAAGTAAAAATGTTGTGATATTAAGGATCAGTAAGTTTATTCCTAAAAATAATATTCAAATCCATGAGAAAATAACTTGGATATGTGTCCATTATCAGGGTTTTCTAGTCAGTCAAGAAAGGATTGGACTTATTGAGTGCATAAGGACTCAAGAAATCATTTCCAGTAAATTGCAGTTGTAATAGGTGCAAAACTCCTCCCACTTTGAATAAACATGCATACAGCATTAAAAATAACAACACAGGAAAAGCACATAAAACATTGCTACCAGTTTCCCAGCAAGGCAGCTTTACCTTAAATTCCTTAAGCCCACACAAAGGTAACTATATTTTCACTGAAAAAGTGGCACTGAAGCTAAATTTTGATACAATCCATGGAAGAAAGATCTGAGAAATTAAATAAAATTAACAGTAAATGCACACATAAATACTGAAGAATAATATCTTCCACTGTGGATATTGAATAAGATCTGCAGTTCTCTGTATTGTCATTTTGAAATTTGTTTTCCATGACTGTCTAACAGAACTTTTAAGTCTCTGGAACTGTGAAAAAAAATATAAAGCTTCAGCTGTCAAACATTATAACTTAGTTCATTGAATGCAAATCATTCCCACCAAAGGAATGAGTCAAAAAAGGCCTTAATTATTCACAGATTTAATATATTAAAGTAACATAAACATTCAGGTGCCCATCTTAAAAAAAATATTATACCCAAAGATTTATATTGGAGGTCATTTTTTTTAAAAAAAACAAAACAAAACAAAAATACCTGTGCAGGCTGATGAAGAAGAAAGCTGGTTAAAACAAGACATTTTAACATGGAAGACAAATGTTTGTTGACTCAGAGATCCAAGAAGAGCTCTAAGATTAAAAGAGCTTTGATTAAGAAGACACAAAGTAGCTACACGTTTTTATGAAGTAGTATCTACATATTTTTATTAAGCATATTTTATCTGTGTGCTTTGTATATAAGCTTTCTGATGCAAGATGAGGACTTTGGGGCTAATTTTCAATAACTTGCTTGCTGTATAAATAACATTTTTCAAGGTCTTTGGGTTGGGTTTAACCTTGAATCCTGAATATGAAAGCTGTATATCTGGCATGGTGCCTGGAGTACCTGTTATCTCTGAACAAATGTTTAGAATGAAGTTTTCCTGTTAGTCATTCCTTAGAAGGAGAATTCTTGTTTCTTTAGATAATCATATTTTTTATATTTTGTTAATTAATTCATTTTGTTAATCTTTACATACTTTACAATTTGAACATAGACAGTTTACTCAGTCTTATGGAATATGAGAAGGCAGAGCACTTGGACAATAAATCCCTCAGCTGGGGCAAGATATTATAATACAGTTAAGGTCTCAAGGGGAGGTGCATGAAATGCTTAAGGAAGCAGCATTTATAGAAAATAATGGGATTGATTCAGGTGTGATCATCAGTATGGACAAAAGGGAGTTAATACAAGTACAAATAGTAAAGACAGTTAGTGACCCAAGAAAGGTGAAAGAGAGATCAGCAGGAAACATTGAGTGCCATAGCCCAGAAATGTATTTGCAAGGTCTTGGAGTGAGATAAATGTGAGCTTTAGATTTAAGTGTCAAACTGTTGTTTGCATGATACTAGGAGAGTGAACACTTTAAAAAGACACTGAATTTACTCAGTTTCAGGAGATACATCAGATTTTGGCAGCACACTGATAGCCTAGTAAGATAAAGTTCAGCAATGGGAATTACTAGCTGGAGAAAACTTCTAGTCTAAAGCTGGAAAAGGGAGGATGTTGGTGACTTTCTGAAGAGCAAGCCAGTAGGGAATGATTTGCTACTTTGGGACTAATTAGCCCCATGACTTTCCTGAGAACCATGAATTTGTCCACCTCAATACCATTGAGTTACAGAGGGAAGACGCTACAGTCGCTGTCTCACAGGAGAGGTGGATTCACAGATTTCTAAGAACCCTGCTTCTGATTTATCACCTCTCAGTGGTCTAATGTTGAAGAAGACCTCCTTTCCACCAAAGAAGAATGCCCACTATTTGCAGCTTATGCTCATTTCTCTTGCGGGCCACATGCAACTAGAATCAAGCAATAGGATGTCTATGTCTCTTGGAAAGGTATGTGACCCCAGACAGGGACCTAGGTATGGTCTTCATTTAGCTCATCATTACCTGGGGTCTCAGAGGAAGTATGTCTGCACCAGTGACATACTTGCTCTCTATCCTGGCTCTCGGAGAGCAGGCGTCTATCCTTGCTCTTCTTGACTTTTTTTCAGCAGATAGGACTTCACCAGAAAAGTTACAAAGGAAGATGGCAGCACCACCCCATCTGCTCTCTTGGGGACCATCAAATGGACTGTATTGTCAGTACTGGGGTCCAAAGCTGTTCAATTTATACATCAGTGACCTGGATGAAGGGACAGGATGCACCTTCAGCAAGTTTGCTGGTGACCCAAACCTGGGAGCAGGAGCGCTGTGCTGCAATTCAGAGAGATCTGGACAAGCTGGAGAAGTGGGTGGAGAAGAACCTCATGAGGTTCAACAAAAGCAATGGTACAGTACAGTGAACTTGGCCTGCTGGGCAGCAGCTCTGCAGAGAAGGACTTGGAGGTCCTGTTTGACAAGAAGTTGAACGTAAGACAGCAGTTTACGCTTGCGGCCAAGAAAGCCAATGGTATCCTGGGGTGCATTAGGAAGAGTGGTGCCAGTAGGTCCAGAGAGGTCATTATCCCTCTCTATCAGCAGAAGAGTAGTTAGATAGTTAGTTGATAGATCAAATAGTTGATAGATGAAAATTTTCTACACAGAAGGAATAGTCAAGCATTGGAACAGGCCACCCAGGGAAGGAGTAGAGTAGCCATCCCTGGCAGTGTTCAAGAAAGGTATGGATGAGGTGTTTAGGGAGACAGTTTAACAGATATAGTGTTGAGAGGCGTTTGGTTGGACTTGATAATCTCAAAGGTCCTTTCTAACCATAATGATTCTATGAGAGAGTTCAGCATAGAGCTACAGAAATGATCAGGGGACTGGAGACACTAAAAGAGGTGAGCCTGTTCAGCCTAAAGAAGAGAAGGCTGAGAGGTGATCTTATCAGTGTGTATAAATATCTGAAGGGAGGGTGTCAAAAGCAGAGGGCCAGACCCTTTTCAGTGGTGACTAGAATAGGACAAGAGGAAACAGCCACAAACTGAAGCACAGGACAGTCTACTTAAATTTGAGAAAAAACTTCTTGCTTGTGAGGGTGACAGAACACTGGACCACATTGCCCAGGAAGTTTGTGGTGTCTCCTTCTTTGAAGATACTCAAAATCCGCCTGGATGCGATCCTGTGCCACATGATCTAGGTGACTCTGCTTGTGCAGGGAGGTTGGACTAGATGATCTCTACAGGTCCATTCCAACCTCAATTATTCTGTAATTCTGAGATATTAACTTTCTACTTTGCTTTCAACATCTACATTTTGACCAAAATGGTCAGACTCAATGGACATTGACCCAAGTACCAGTGTAAACATGCAGTATAGATTTCACATCTGTATTGTTATG
>JAUBNY010001117.1:154946-167824 GCA_032275445.1 Crypturellus soui | reverse complement strand
GGGTGGACAGGCAGGAATCTGAAGGGGTGGCTCTCTTCAATGAGGTTTATGATAGTTAGAAGGTAACATGAACCACAGGAGCAGGTCTGTGCAGTGAGACATTGGTGCTGAGGATCCGACACCTATGCTCTAGACACCTACGATCTAGAGATCCAGCTCTATTCTACTCTTGGAACTGCATTGAACTGAACTGAGTATTTGTGGCTGTGATACATTAGGTGCTCCTGGAGCACCTTTGACTCTTCATTTCTACCCTGTGACATGAAGTGAAGTACAGAAAGTGGGGGCGAGAGGCTGGCAGATTTGCTTCAGAAGCTCACCCTTGAGATGGACCAATATACAAATGCAGGTGCACCCTGGATTGCTGTGGACGGAGGGTCTCTCAGCACAGCAGCAATGCTGATATCTGTGCCAGCAGCTTCCTGGGATGGAGTCCAGGCATACAAGAGGCCTCTCAATCCTCTCAGCTGCACTAGCTGAAAAAAAACAAGCAGTTGTTCAATTTAAACTTTTTATTGCTGTTTTCCTCCTCGTCATTTTATCATGCAGCTTCCTGAGGGCTCTTCACATCTTGCTTGTATTTATCAAATGTACTCCTTCCTGATCTCAGCAGCTCACAAACCAGATCTCCAAGGGACATGACTTCCCCATGTTGCTGCCTTAGGCAGTGTCCGTGTGCCTGGCAGAGGCACTAGTCAGTAAGGCTTCAAAACCAAAGCAATCTTCTTACCTATTTTTTCCCCCGTAATCCAGTCATCCTGCAGGTGGCAATGCGATCCTCTCTTTGCCCGTCTGGCTGTTGTGCGGCGTCCACGAACACTCCAGGCAGAAGAAAGGAAGGTGCTTCTATATTGCTTATGTCTTCCATCTAATGTACTACTACGGTAACTTGGTCTCCCCATCAACAGCAAGTGGAGGAATGAATTATTTCACTGTATTCTTGATTTGTTCCATTACTCTGAGGTAATTTAGGTATCTACATTACCTAATCAGTTCACTCATTCCTAGAACTCAAGAAAGAAAAGACCCTTGTATAAGTACACGGATTAAATTCCACAGTTGCTGGTTTCATAAAAAGCCCAAGGACAGATGAATTGCATATTTAATTAGCCTATTTTTTTCACATGGAACATGTAAATGACAGTCAGATAAACTAAAATGCCTTTTTGTTTTGGTAAAAAGGCAAAAAAGGCATTGCAGAGCAGAGAGATTCTGCTTCCATTGTTACATCTGCAGTACCGTGCAATTTCTGTGCTACTGCCACACTGAAGATTCTGTAGTATTATCAAGTGTATTTACTGAGATTATTATTATCCATTTACAATGGATGACTGAAGAATTAATATAAATGACACGTTTAAATTATGTGGTTGATAGGAATATGCTGTTTAGAACTATATAAAATTAGGAAGGGATCCTGAGGCTTTCTCTACTGGAGTTTTATTTCATGGTTTATTGTAAGAAATAAATTCTCCTCTTGAATTATTTACAGTCCTAATGGCATTGCTTTCCCTTAATTGATGAATGTAGATAATATTTTATTTATAGAAATATACATAAATTATATTTATTCAAGAGTTAGGGGAAAGTAATACCAAATGCACACTAAATATCTGAATAACTGCAAATTAAAGAAATTGGTAATAACTGAAGAGATAAAATTGTTTATATTCGTAGAAAAAATATTTCCTATTTGTGACTAAATTGTACCAATAATATGTTACTGCTGTGAAATTAACTTGTCACTTCTGCGGTAATTCTTTATGAGAGATGTATTAAGGTCATGCCAGAATTTCTAAGTAATCAGGAGTATTTCACAAAGGCAATGATTAAATGTGAGAAACTAAGTAAGAAACTGACTATAGAATTACCTTATAAATGACATTTTGGCCACTGAACTTGAGCATGCTGAAGCCTGTTAAATATTAACAGAGAAGGGCTACAAAAGAATTAGCTTGGACTGTGAAAAGATACTGCAAGAGGCAATCCCTTCTTGCAGGGTCTGAATAGAACTGACAGTGTAGTATTTTTCAGTACCTTTGAGGTTAAGGCAGAAAAGTGGATATCTACATGATATTATAAATCATCTTTTTTTTTGTTGTTGAAATAGAAGAAATTGTTTCAATACTTAACATTTTTCCACATTTGGCAGTTATGTGGTAAAAAACACTATAGAGTGTAATTTGTTAAAAATATCTATTTTTATCTTATTTGACCATAAAATCTGAAGACTAGCTCCTGACGGCTACTTCTCCAGGAAACCTAAGCAGCAGGAACAAGAAGCACCAGCATGCCAGAGGATGATGGTGGCCTTGTGATTTTTCAGCTAGTCTTTGTCTTTGGCTTGGATCTTTGTGCAGCTGTCAGTTGGGGCAGAATTGATGAGATGCTGGATGTTATTAGTATCGTTGATGTTCCCCTTGGGCTTTTAGAGCTGCAAAATAACCCTAACCAATCCCAATGAATCAAACTGCAGCCAGAACTGGCTCCAGAAGAACCTTCGTGCCTGCGTTCAGATGGATTATTCTGCCACAGAAATCCAGTGTAGCAGCCGTGGTGGGCGCCTGGGCACAGGAACCGGCTGCTTTCCTGGCTGCTGGGCCCTGTGGCACCTACATTTAAGCATTGCCCTCCACTTTGGAACTGCAAACAGCTTCCTCGATGAGGGAAGCTTGCTTATGGGTCTCATAAGCCCTCAGAAGTGGCTAAATCTGAGCTGGTAGCCAGGTGAAGGACTACTGGGATTTGGAGATGAGCAGAAGCTCCAGCAGAAACCTTGGTGGGGCTTAACCTGGTTGACAGGAGCACTGGGGACGGAGACGTGAGCTGACAGCTCCGCGAGCTGTCACAGCCGAAGCCCCGAGCCTGGGCCCCAGGCCTGGGCCAGGTCGGTGACCCTGCGGAGGGCAAACCTGATTTAGGAACAATTTTTCAGCCCTCCTGCTGAAGGTAAATCTACATATCTGTGTCAGCAGAGGGTATGGATTATTTGTCATAGAGAGCGATGAGTCAGAAAAGGGTTTGCTCACAGCTATAACCTGGATGAATACATTTATAGAAAGAATATACAGTTAAGGTAGGAAAGCGGTCTCGCCTCTGTATGCAACAGTCTAAGGCTGCTGCTAGAAAAATGCCTTTGGGGAGGACATGGTGGGGGGAGTCTTCAAAGGAAGAGCACAGAAAATGATCCAGAATGGGGAGAAGATCCCCACGATGCAGGGCTTAAAGGTTACCCAGATTGTTAAAGGCAGGGTGAGGAGTCTTATCATCATTTTGGGTGAAAAAGTGCTGACATGAGGGCTGCTTTCACAGGCATGAATTTATGGGAGAGAAAGAGGAAGACCTTGAAGTATTTGGCATTCTGCTATCAGCACTGGCCGGTGTTGTGTGTTTGCACCCTTAATGATAAAAAAACAACAGCTACATATTCCCCTCTTTCTCCCTGCCAAAAACAACAGCTCCCTTCAGCCTTAGCTTTTCCATCCTGCAGACGGCAGCTTACCAAGATTCAGTAGCTGGAAGCTGAACTTCACCAGATAAATTCAGCCTTGGAAAAGGACACCATTTCCTTGAAGTAAGAAATTTAATACCAGGAATGATTTACCAGGGGAATTGCACAGGGTCTTAAAATGAAATTGTATTTCCAAACTGGCTGTCATCCAGCTGTAGAGAACAGCTCTATGTCCTGCTTTGCAGAAGATTAGAGTGCATGAACACAGTGGTTCCTTTCACCTTTACAATCTATGAAAGGTACGTCTGACATTTATAGATATTTTGGCTCCTGATCCTGCTGACTACACAGCAGTGTATGTTCCTGACCTGACCCATGCCAAGATGTAACACTGTTATATTTGCCTCTAGTCAAAGTTAGCATATGTAGGGAAGAAAGAAATGGCTTGCTTTATTTGCCTTTCTGCTCACTTTCTTTTTCCTCGGTGTTTATCAGTGTTGCAGTTGAATAAAAATAAATAAATAAAGGAAGGAAACAACATGCAGTAGAATTTTTCACCATTTTTTGGTCAAATTTTCATGATAAACTTGTGTATGGAGAGAAATCACTTTGCTGCTGCCTGGAAAATAAATATGACTCTTTTATCAGGCTATCATAGCCAAGAGGTGACAGGTACTCCCTTGTTACTCAATAACCAGCCCCAGTGTTTTGTGTTTCACTACGCTCCTGCCATTGCAGCGTAGCAATCCTGAGCAAAGCCCACAGAGGTTACTCCTGTGTCTCAGCTTATGTAGACAAGGACACATCTGTGAGGAATGGGAACACGCTCATGCCCTTGGCTTTCTGCTGTGATCCTGATGCCTCCTGGCTGGCAGAGAGTGGTGACTTCTGCTTTACACACATTGGCCAATCATTAATGTACAGTCAGAAAAAAACTCTTTCTTGGGCAGCGCAGCTGCAATGCAGAGTAAAAGGAGAGGCAAACAGGCACTTAGATGGGCTTTGAAGCCCTCATTGCAATGCAGTGGGAATAAAAGCCATTTTCCTGCCAAAAAAAAATCAATTGGCAGTGGTACAGAGTATCTCTTTCCACTGTATCCAATGCTTACATTCACACCTTTACTCTGTTATGCTCTTCCACAAATTGACATTAGTGAGATGAAGCAGCACGTGTAGTCTATAGCTATTACCTCTGATGGCCTAGAATACATCCTGGTTTCTCTCTTCTGAGAATTTGCTTTAATTGTCTTCCTTCTCATCCACCGAGCAGCAGAAGCGACGTGAATACAGCCTTGGAGCTGGCGGTACTTCTCCACCTCTCTCTGGCTGTCCAAGCAAGGGCTGGAGGCACCAGGCCGATCCCCTGGGACGGTCCCTGCACACAGGGATTGGGGTCAGCAATGGGCTGCGCAGGTTCAACAGGCCTGGGGCGGGGGTGCCTGGCCCCACACCAGGTCCCACAGTGCTGGGGCAAATCAATAACCCGCAATGCTGGTGTTCCTCTGGCTGTATATGTAGCACCTACATAGCCCTGAGTCACGCTGTGCTCATCACTTCCAGCATGTTCCTGAGCATGGGATCCCAGTGCCCTACACTAGTAAACTCTTACTTGATCCAAATTTTGGTCGAACTAGCGTTCTTCCAAGGGGGCTTTCCAGGCACGGTTTGGCAGTTAGCGAGAGCAGCAGCGTGGCCATGGCTAGTAGGCAGTTTCCATAGAGCTGCCTTGATCTGAAAGCCAGATGGTGATCTGGCATAGACATGGGCCCTCCCCTACAACCACAGCGGTTGGGAATGTTTCTGGGCACGCTTAGTTTGTGAATGCGGATATATAGACATAGCCCGCATGCCTGTGAGTCTACATAGCGCAGACATAATTAATTTCCATATGTACACACAGTCTGTAGGTGCACATAAATGGTCATCAGGTCCAACAGATGCAACCACTATTTTCTTAAGATGAAACTGGAACTCATAGCTCAAAAGGAGTGGGAGTTAAAGCAGCTTCATATCCATTTTATTGCTTTCATTCCTGAGTTAATCCACAGACCGGAGATGTCTCTGAGATAATTAGGGCTCTACTGCTTTGCCTGTAATGTGTCCTGTATCAGGGCTTGCAGTACAGTCCTTGTGAAGGCACCTTCACCGTAGTTATGCTCCAAGGTGAAAACGTGGCTGCAGTCATTCCCTTGAGCTTCACTTCATTTACTGAAGAGGCTGGATCTGTACGTTGCTCAAAATACACCTGAGCATGGGCAACAGGGTATCGAAGGCAATAGTTTGTATCTTAAGTACTTAAATAACCAACTGGACAAAAGCCTAAATCTAAGTGCTCCCAAAGTCTATAAGCTTTGAACTTCAAGGAGATATTGCACTTTAATATTACTCAGCCTGGTACTTGATGCTGAGAAATACAGAAACGTGGAGCATAGATGAGGTACTCCCTACTGCTCCATTTATTTATATCAACCTGAATAATGGAAATCAGAGGTTTTTCCCTTGAATACTGCTTACATCACCTTTTTCTGAGTAGTTGCAGAAAATCATTACACTTTGCAAAATTAATATGTTTGCTTTACTTTGGAAAAAAATATTGCATGTATCAGCAGTTGGCTTTGATAATTTCATAAATGTTTATTATTTTGAAGAGACCGTTTCTGGGTTTTGATTAATAACACCCAATTTTACTTTAAAAGTACCCATTTTTTACTGTAAAAGCCCTTAGGTCTTAGTGGAGAGTTTGAGTTTGTAATGAAATCTGAAAACACTGGTTTAGTTATTTTGCACCCCCCAAGCTGGATGGATAATTGAACTTTTTTTTTTTTTTTTTTTTTTTTTTTTAGAAAAACAGGCTCAAGCCTGTGAGATGAAGATCTGGCCACAAGATGGCATCTTGTTCTCACGGTAACATTTAGCAAAGGGCAGAAACATTTCTGAGAAGAAAATGAAGCGGTGATGGGCATTTAAGGAGAACAAACAGTGTTCCAGGCAGAACACTGGCTCATAGCAGTGTCCAGCGTGGCGTAAGACTTGAGTAGTAAAACATGGGGTAGCCAACAGGTCTTCCCTCCTCCCCCATCCAAATTGCAGTTTTACCCATCCATGAGCCCTAATGAAATTTTTATCCTGATAGTTTTAATTGCTATCATTAAAAAAATGAAAAAAAAAAAAATGAAATCACCATTAATAGAATACAGGCATTCTGAGGCTTTTTGAAAGGAAAGATTGATCATTAAAAGACATTTGAGAGCCTTTTGGTTGTGGATTACTGTAAAGGACAGACAGCAGCTGATTTTCTGACAGCAAAATACTTTGTCATTCTCAAGGATAAGACAACCTTTTTAGACAGCTCTTCATTTCCAGAACATGCCTAACATTTATGGTATGTTTCCAGTTATCAAAGAGTTGTGATAGGTGGAATAACGCTGTGGACTCAGCTGAAGATTGCTTTAGCAATATTACCATGGAGAAGGTGTGACTGGCTCTGAAATTAACTTAATATGAAAATTAAATTTAAAAATATAGACACTTTAGCTCACCCTGTTGTTAAAAACAGAAGGTCTTTCGAAACAGTTTCCCTTGCTTCCTTTTTGCCCTATTACGTAACAGCTTCCTACTCGCTGAACACTGTACTAATTAATCCTCTCCAGCCCGGGACATTTATCCTCCTGGAGTAGAGGCAGGTGCCCCCGAAAGAGTGGCAGTGCCCCAGGGGCTCTGTGTGATGGGGGTGAGAGGCAGTGCCGCTCCGCACTGACCTCTGCCTCGCAGCGGCGTCACGCAGCGTTCACGACTGCCTCACTTCAGCTGTAAACGGAGCCGTGTGATGAGGGACGTGGTGCAGACGAACCCGTGGGTCTGCCTGACACACAGAGGCTGCTCAAGATTTCCCTCTTGGCCTGGGTCATGGCGCTGGGCTTTGGGGGCAGCGCGGGCTCCCCGCAGCTCTGGCAGCAAACCAGGGGGAGGCGAGCAGACCTGCTGCAAGACAGAGAGTGGCCTGCAAAATCCTCCGAAATATCCATTCATTTGGGCTAGGGAGTGCCTTGTAAATCAGGGTATTTCCGAATGCTGTTCCTCCATGGGTACCGTGTACATCAGTCATCGCTTGGGCTTGCTACCCTACTCTCTGCCTTTTCACTGCCACTCTTCTGCTTGCTCTGAAGTGAAATGTCTTGTAAATGTTCTGTAAATCACAACCTAAGACAGCAAAAACACGGCATCCAGCTGAAACTGCAGCGAGAGTTTCGGGAGAGGCGCTGCTACCATCCGTCTAGGACTGACAGCACCTCCTTCGCAAAATTTGACATGGGATCCGCGATGGCCATGAAAGGTCACGAACCCGCCCTAATGGCTCATCAGGAAGACAGCACTTTGTTTCCTAGCAAAATACTGAGGTTTCGGCTCATCTGCTGAACCATAAATATCGACTCCTGTAGCATCTTTGTCTTGTTGAAGGCTTTCACTAATGCGCTAGACAAATACACTGCTGCAATTAGCATCTGAAATCTAAGAAACAAAAGCAAAATCCTCTTCAGCTGTGGCTTGGACAAATGCCATATCATAGTTTTCCCAAGCTCCGTCCCTTCTGTAGCTTCATAAGAGACTCCTTGTTCCAAAACATTAAGAGAATGATTGTGTGCAACTCCCATGTTTACTAGTGGGAGGCAACACTTTCCAAAGCCTTGCCTGTTTTTGAACTGAAAGAATTGTGCAATAAAAAAATATTATGAGAAGCGTTCAGAAAATATCAGGGAAAATATAATTGAAATTGTCCTTTCTTTTCACACAGTGAGTTCCATGTCATTTTACCCAGGCCGTTTAAAAATGGCTCTGTTTGCTGTGGGAAAACAACAGCAGAGACAATTTATTCAGAACAATTGCGTATTTGAGATCTGTTCTAGTGAGAGAGCTTCAACAATGCTTGTGTCATCACAGGAGCACGAGTGCCATTACATACTAGGTGACATTCCTGACACTCCATTGTCACCTGAATAGCTGCAAAATAATTAACTTTAGGTCATACTTGAGAGGGGAGAGCATCTTGCAAGTTTCCGCAGTTTAAACACAGAACCAAACTGTATTTTGATGAACCTTATTAATAAATGTACATTTTAAAATAATAATATTTTGCTTTTACTACTGTGGCAACCTCAGCTTTGTTCCTCGGGAGTTAGTGTTTTCACATTCTGGCAGTATCTACCTACTACTGCTCTACCCTGTGCTGCACTTTATCACAACCCCCTGAGGAAAAGCCTGCCTTGGAAATGCTACTATGCGGAGAGAGCTCCTCAGAACTGAAGACTACCCCGGGCAATGTGACTGCTTTGCCTACAGTGACGTGACTCTGCTTTCCAAGTCAGAGATGGACCAAGATTGCTCCACATCTAAGATCTTTACGCACGCTCTGTGGATGTGGTCCTCCGTTGACTCACACATTCCGAGTGCTGGGAGTTCACAATAAAACTGCTCAGCTCTGAAGACTACCCCAGGTTATACCTCTGTCACCGTATCAGGGAGCACTTATAAGGGGGTTAGAGCAGGAACCAAATATAAACTGGTCTCTTTTCTCTCTTCTTCTCTGGTCCCCACCATCAGGAAGATCAGATGAGAGCTGCAGTGTACTTGCAGGTAGGCACAGATGCAGTTTCAGCATCCTTCCCGGGTTAAATACAGTGTTTCAACAGTGTAAGTCTGTGCCCTAAAAGATATATGTAAGATATGCAGACTTTTCAAATTCAAAAATGAGTAGACCTTCACTAAGGCTATGCAAAGAATACAAAAAGATAGATTAATCAATAAAAGCAATTTGTATTTCTATTCCTTAGTATTTCTTCTAGTTGGAATTGGATCTTCTGTGATATTCACACATCTCCCATAGTTCCCTTTCTGACCATGAAAATTCTTTTTCCATTGAATGTCAGCCTACGTGTGGTTAAATGATGTTTCCATTCATCATTCCTCCTACCAAAGGAGCCCAGTCCTTTTCCTGCCTTTTCCCTAAATTTCCTCATACACCTCCACAGAGTACAATCTGTTTTAGGGCTGTAATGTGTCCCTGACCAGCCAGCAGTAAATACTATGTTCAATAAGGCCTCTCAGGGTCCAGCATGGTTATAATATCCAACCCTTAGCTTGAAATAGAGTTAATTTATTTACCTAGTCATCATAGGGAAATGAAGCCATATAATATAAAGTCAGTATAACCTTGGTAATGCTGCCTTCATAGCTCCCTGCCACAGATTAGGCTGAAAATCTTGGAAGACCCAGGTAAGAATTCTGCCTTTCCTTCCTATAGGTATAACCTCCAACAGCATGCCAGCAAATGCTAGCTTAACGGGGCTTCTTTTTCTCATCTAAAAAGCCAACCTCCAGAGATATTTTCCCCTGTAGATGTTTATCTAGATACTTCTTCTCTAGATAGCTTTTCCTTCCTTATGCATCTATTCATTTATGGTATAACACTTGCACATATTTAAATTTTTTTTTTTCTGTTTTAACATGGTTCATGAGCACACTATTTTGACACAAAATAAATGCTTCAGTTCAGAGTGTGTATAGCCTGGGGATGGATCACAGGCACAGAACACGCCAGAGAATTATGCCAGAGAATAGGTATTATTCACTGTTTATTTAGCAAGACTTTTTTCTACCTGCTAGAGATTCCTCTCACCTTGCTTCCAGTTTTTATTCGAAGAAGGGGATTTAGAAGAGGATACAAATGCTATGTTGCAGGAACACAGGACATACTAAGGGCTTGAGGAGAAGCCTGAGCATCTCTCTGATTCCACGATGAATGGATCTAATCAAGGAATAAAAAGCAGCAACATCTATTCAAAATGATGTAAGGAATGCATGTCAAATTAATGTTCAAGGCACCACGGTGCACAGAATATGCTACCCTGAAAAGGATCAAGTTGGGCTATATTCTTCTATTCTCTTACTGTGAAACAGAAAAACGTTGCATCACACTGCCAATAATAGAAATAATAGTCTAGCGTTGACCTTTCTATGTCCTGTCTACCCATAGGATCATAGGACCTTCTAGCAGGTACAAGGATATAAAAAGAGCACTTTGGATGGAAAAGAAAGGAACTTCCCTCCGAGGAGCCCTTTTATTTTTTTTCACTTCCAGCTTCCCCACTGCTGTTTGATTTCTTTGTCCAGACTGGAATTTTCAGCCCAAGGCACAAGTGCTGCTCCAAGCTAGTTATGAGGACACCTTACATAATGCTGATGCATTAAGGGGTGGCAACAGTGACAGCAAACACTATTCAGTCTTCTTCAGCTACCCACACAAAACCAGCCTGGGTCCGGCTGAACCCTACAGGCTGTAGATTTTGGGGTAGAATCATGAAGTGTAGCATTCCCACGTCTGAAAACAAGGTATGAATACATTTAAATCACCCTGTTAGCATCCAGGCTGTATTTACATGGTCACCAGCCCACTGGGTTTTGGAAAGAGGCTCAAGGAGTCTGACAATAACAACTCTTGTTCTCTAGTTAGTATTTAAATATGCACAGTAGAACTATTTTAGTAAACAAATGAAAGTGCATTCTGGGTGGCTTCCTCAATTCTAAATTAAAACACACTAAAAAAAAAATAGAGTGTTTCAGGCGACTCACGTTTTTACCTATGATGTGACTTAAAAGAGGGATATCATGTGGCCATTTCATTTACTTTTTTTTTTTTTTTTTGCAAGCATGGATAAGAAAAGTGGTGATTGGAAAGATATCCCAGTTGGGACAGATAACATTTATGTGATACGTGGGCTGATTGGAGATTTAAAAGTGCCATTTGTTATGCTACAGCCAGTTATGAAACAAATGATCTGGCTCCAACATAAACTGTTAAACTGAAAACATGCCAGAGGGAGACAGCTGTCAGTACATTAAAAAGTCATTTTCTCAGACTACAAAGACTTAAACCAATCATTTTATAAACATATTTCTTTGCCCAACCAGATTTCTGTAACTCTAATGGTTTGCCTGCTGCACGGAGAAAAAAAAAAGTCAGGTTTTGCTCATACGATCTGTCAGGAATTTTTACTTGGGAAGAACAGATGGTGCTAAAAAATTGAACAAGGATAACAGCATTATCAGGCTTTCAACTACAAAACTCATTCTTTCTGCACACATTTAAAATGGAAACACGGCACAACACAAACCTTTGACCATGCCCAAAACACAGTTTGCATTTAAATGGACTCTCTTGTTCCCGGTGTCAGGGATCACATTCTGCAGTCATTTGCTCCAAATCTGTGACAAAGAGTCTGAACTATAAATGGCCAAAATAACCAGTGATGTAAACTTGTATGCCACAACTACTAAATCAGGGCATGTAGGGATTTATACAGGATAAGGTCCCAACTTCACATCCTTAAGACAATCCATCCATATTTCATGCTGAGCTCAGTGACTATTTGGACAGGTTTTTGAGAGGCTAGCAAGGGCCCTCTGGACAAAACGTGGAGTGGTGTATTTGCTCTGAAATCACTTTGCGCTTTTACAGCATCACCCAAGCAGTAACTTCTGGATCCCCCGCACTGTGTTAACTAACTGCTCTTCTGAACTATCACCTCTGTGACACGCAGCCAGACAGAGAAGTTGGAGATTCCAGATTACTCTGTTCTCCTGTGCCTGCCTACTCAGTAGCCCAGGAATTAAAGGTAGCACTCAGGGGCAAAGGCCAGAAGTCCCAGCCCTTCCACTTAATAATGCTAATAATAATAATAAAGAAAATACGACATAATGCCCAGCCAGGCCATTATCTGAGCTGCTGAGGGTTAGAGTCCCAGGAATGAGAAGTACTGATAATGAAAAAAAATGAACTAATCTGAGCTGAGCAATTTATGGACAGGAAATGGAAGGAAACTTTACAGCCCTGTTAAACTTCTATGCTGGCATGGATAATTCTGACTTGATGAGCTATTGCTCAATAAAACACATTTATTTACTTTGCCCTTCACTTTGTTCAGTGAGCCAAGTCTTGACAGAGCCACTAACTCTGCTGGCTTTTATATGAAACTTATTTTACTTGTTACTTTTCTTAAAGTGCCAGTTCCATAGAGCAGTTTTCCATAGAGTTCATTTCCTTATTTCTTCTTTTTCAGTCTTACTGTTCCTACTGTCATCCTCTCTTCTTCCTCTTCTCCTTCCTTCCTTCCCTCCTTCCCTCCCCTAAAATCTTAGCTCACTGTAGAGAAAAAAAAAAAAACAAAAATGGCCTGTATGGATGCTAAAGACCCTGAAGCTGAAAAGCAAGGAAAAGGAACCTTGCAACATATTTATTTTAAAAACTTATAATTTGGGGCTGGGCTTTTGTGGGCTTTGAAAACATGGAACTGATAATAAGGTCATCCACGAGGCTTTAAAAACAGGGTTGTCTCTAAAGCATAGTGTTGAGAATGGCAGGTGGCAGCAGTGC
>JAUBNY010001117.1:97639-144312 GCA_032275445.1 Crypturellus soui | reverse complement strand
GGCCGTTGGGGCGCGGCGCGCGCGCGCTGCCGCTCGCGGGGCTCCGGGGCCGGCGGAGCCCGCCCTACCCTGCTCAGAGCCGCTCGGCAGTCGCGGCGGCAGCAGCAGCAGCAGCAGCAGCAGCAGCAGCAGCAGCGCTAGCACTGTCCTCGTTCGCCGCGTCCTCCTCCTGCTCCCCCTCTCCCGGAGCCCGTCCCGGGGCACGGTGAGCACTGCCGCGGGGAGACCCGTTCGCCTCCCCTTCCCCTCCGCGTCCTTCCGTCGGGACGCGGAGCCCGCCTTCGAGGTGCAGAGGACGGGGGAGCACCCCTTCGCCGCTCCCATTGCGGGACCTCCTCCCCCTCTCCCCCCGCCTCGTCCTCCGTGCTGCCTCGGGAGCAGCTAACGGGGGGAGGCCGTTAGCGACTGATCGTTAAGGGCTGACCGTTAACGGCTCTCAGCCGCGGCGCCGAGGCGCCGCTCTCTACCCCTTCCCCCGGGCTGGGACGGCCGGAGCTACCCGCCCGGCGCCGCTGGCGGGCCGGGAGGAGCCGCGGAGGTGCGCGGGTGCCGGGGCTGCCGCCGGGGGGAGGCTGAGGCTGCGCCTGCTCGGGGCGCTTCGCCGCGCCGATTGCCTGGGAAACTTGCCCGGCGCCGGGCAACTTTGAGCAGGAAGGTGGGGGAAGGAAAAAGAAGAGGAGAAGAAAGAAAGAAAAAAACAAGGTTATTTCCTATAAGGTTAGAGCCGCTGGAAAAAAACAGCCGAGTTCCTCTTAAAATGTAACTGCAGCATCACTCCTTTGGAGGAAGCGAGACCTGGACGGCAGGAAAAGCACTTAACGTCTGTTCCTTTTGTGTAATGTGAGGGTCGGCGAGGCTGCTCTGTGCCGGAGGACTCTCCATCGGGAGGTTTAATGCCTCCTAAAGTATTGGGAGGCTTTTCAGGAAGGTCTTAAGTGCAAATTGCGCCTGCTGTAAGGCTGTAATCCAGTCAATTGAAAACGAATTTGAGTGTTTGGGGAGATGGCTTTTTTTTTTTTTTTTTTTTTTTGTCCTTGTCTGTAGTAAATGCAAATGCAATTGTGTCACTGCTGGGCATGTTTTGTCTGGAATTTAGGGTTTATTTGCTGTCTGGTGGCTCCGATATCTGTTTCTGAAACTTGTATATGCTTTCTTCCATTTTGGCCATGACTAACCTTGTTTAGTTGAATCTTATTAATCGTGCTCCCAGATCGTGTATATTATCTGCTACTGCTTTAGAAATATTTAATGTAGTTAGGGCTTTGTATGGCTATCTTATTTCCTGTTTGGTTCTTCTCGCAGAAATCATTATAAAACCAACAGATAACTGAGATTAATCCTTTCTTTTTTTCTTTCCAATTCAACAGATGCAGTTTATGTTGCTTTTTAGTCGTCAGGGGAAACTGAGACTTCAGAAGTGGTATGTCCCATTATCTGACAAAGAAAAGAAGAAAATCACAAGGGAACTTGTTCAAACAGTATTAGCCCGCAAACCGAAAATGTGCAGCTTCCTGGAATGGAGAGACCTGAAGATTGTCTACAAAAGGTTGTTCTGTCTCACTAACCTCATAATTGCCATACATCACAAACAATGTAATAAGTAGCAGGAAAATAGTGAAGGTTCATTTAATCTCCCTCCCTGCTCTTCCAGCCCATTGGTTATGGAGAAGTGTGGGTTTTGAGGGTTTTTCCTTGAATCTAATTTGATAACCAAGTAGGAATCATTCATGTGTTGAAAATCACTCATGCATTTATCAATGTGTTGAAGAAAAGAAACGAGGTTTCCTTCTACTGTAATAAGAAGTGCTTACTAGTTCCCTGTTTAGATGTCCACAGTAAAGAAGTGCATACAAATATGCATATATGACTTAACAACTAATAAAGAAGAACTAAATTGTATAAATGTTTACCTAGGGTGATTACTTCATAAATCAGCTACAAATGCAGCTTGCTTTAAAGGGTTATAGAAACAAGAGTATTACTTTGTTAATTCAGAGTAAATAAACTTTCTTTGCTAGGAGTGCAAAGAGGAGTAGCTCCTAATTTGAGAAATCATGCCTAACTTGCTTTTGGTGGGATTACTGTATAATGTTCTTTGGTAATATATTGATTTCTCACTTGTTTGCTAACTTTTCTAAGGCTGATTTGTGACTAGATCTTCGTTGCTTTATGCTGACCTTTAGAGTGTGAAAATGCTTTTCTGCACAAATAACTGTAATTCTGGTCCTGATTTGCTGGGTTACATCTCTTCCATCTGAACCTGATCATAAGCAACTTTGAGTTAATTCCCTTCCGTAGTTACATATGAACTTTAAAAAGATTTGTGTGTTCTTATTTTTATGTGAGATGGTAAATGACTCCAGTGCTGTATAGTATTGCTGCCTCCTGTCTGAAGGGAAGAGGAATTGAATCTTCAGAGTTAGTAACTGTTTTCAAGAATTAGTCCTTTAGATCCTGATCTGATGTATACATCATTGCATGTAATGTCATATGAATAAATGTTGCCCGTATTTCTGGGTGTAGTTCTCCTACTCTTGCGAGGATAACGATGCCTCCGTAGGGAAGGAGGAGGAACAATGTATAAGGTCAAGCTTAAAGAGAGTATACAGAGTTTTTCTTCTGCGTATTGATTTCCTTACAAAAAAAAACTTAGGTGCATACACTTAGATAAGCTTGCTTAAATGTTTTATGTGCCCCTTAAGTGGTGATGTACAGAAGTGTTCTTGCAGCTGGAATTTTATGGGGCCAGATGAGGAGAAAATAGGCATGGGTAGGCCAGTGTGTTTCCTTCTTGCCCAGGACTGCAGAGCAGTAGTTGCTCTGGGGGAAGTGAGTCCACAGAGTTTTGTTCTCTCCTTGTCTGTTCACTGCTGTTACCTATTTGTTGCTGTGCCCTTTTATGCCCAGCAAACTGGTGGGAGTTGAAATATGGGTATTAAAGATGATCAAAGCTGTGGTGCCCATGTACCATGGCGCAGGCTGTGGGGCCTGTGGTCAAGGAAGGGTGAATTTGTGTGTAGACCTTTTGGGGCTGGGAGTAGACTTCAGTGCATCTGTTGGAGTACTGATGTGCACAGCTCACTGCAGTAGTGTATTTTGCTTTTTAAGAACCAGTCTGGCACAGCTAGGCTGTAAAACCATTGCTTAAGATAAGACTGTATCAAAGTTATTCTGTTTAGCTTTTGTAGACAAGTTTCATTAAGCTAAAACCTCACCAGGATTGAGTGTAGGAGTTGATTGTAAACTTAAAATCCTGTGATCTGAAAGAATAGCTTCTTACTGCTTTACAGGAAAGATTTTTCTAGTCATTTTACTTGACATTTACTTTACATTTCCTTAAATTTAAGTTGTTAAATAGCAACTAGCATAATCCCATTTAAAAGGGTGATCCATTAGCTTGAGAAGATAATCCCAAAATGACCACTTTAATAATGAGAGTCCAGTAGCTTTTAATATTTTGGTGTATTTTTCTGATTTTTTTAAAAAATTATCTATAAAAACATGTATATATTGCTATTAACATATCTTAAATTGCTGAAATTGATGTGCAGTACTTTTTTTTTTTAAGAATGTCTTAACTGTCAAAAGCTTCAGGTACTAGAGAGGATTGTCCAACTCAAACTGTTTGGCCATATTAAAGGTATGCTAGGCCTTTCTTTTTTTTTCAGCAAAACAAACTGAAATGCAAAATTGATAAGCCAGTAGCTTCATCTATGTTTCTTTCTAAGTACTTTCTCTTTAATTTCTTAAGTTTCATATATACAACACTTACACAATTGCAATTATGACTGCAGAGTTGAATTAGTCACTGTTGCCTTCATAGTTATTTCTTTACAGCTACAAAAAATGGTGAAAAGACAGCCCTTATTTGACATGGCTCATAACTTAGGATGGATGTATCTGTTGAAGGTTTGGAAGAGAGTTGTTCAGGCTAGTCAACACCTGAATATTGAAAAAAGGTTGTGACCTTATTACTTCAGGAGACAAGTAAATCCTTGAAGTGACTTGCTTGGAAAAAAAAAAACAAATTTGGCAAGCTAGCAACTACTGCACTTTATTACAATAAAGAGGGTGTCATCTGCTGATGGCAGACTGGAAGCTGAACAAATACAATCACATTCACATACTGTTACTTTCTAGTAATACTGGGAATATTGGATCATACAAGGTCACAGTTGTTGCTTTTCTCTTGTGCTGGAAGAATTTGTGTTTAAATGTAAAAATCTCCAATATTTTAGTGAAGAGTGAAATAGGAAGCATGCAGTCTGAAATGCTGGGGCAATGGAAGGAGAGAAACCTTTTTTAATATAGGTACTTTCTCAGCTATTCATTGCTTTAGCTTCTGCTCATGTTAGTTATTTTCATTATGTGATATATTGCAGTCAAAATTAGAAATTATAGAATAACTGCTTTTTATCTAAGTGTACTTTGTTAGCATTTGTTAAAGTGTAGGGTTTAGTTGTTGACTGGAGGATTATTTTTACTGTGGTACATAACTGTTTATGCAGTATTTTAAATTTGTAACAACTTGTGCTGCTCTTAGTGATGTAGCAATTCTCAAAGTAAGCTTAATTGTAGGCTCCTTTAAAAACTTGAAGAAACTGAAGTTTTAAAACAATATTTTCTACCATACTTCTATGACTCTGCTTCCCTCTCCCAAAAAGAAAGTACATGCAATTAGTGCATGTCCTTAGCTGACAGTGTGATCCTATGACGGAGTAATGTTATCTATTTAATGAAATGTGTCCAGCAATTCGCATGATCAGTGTTTGCCTTTATGTATGCATTAACTGTCAGCTGAATCTAATAAAAATTGTATAATATGGAAGAAACTCTAAAACTAGCTGCATGCTATGATTATACTGAACTAGGTGCTTAGATATGGTTATTTTAGCTTTATGCTAAATATGTCTTTGTAGAATATCCTAGGCTCTTATGTCACTCTTATGTCACTTGGAAAAAGAAAGAAGTTTTCTCTTACGGAAGGAATTACACAGTTTCTGTTAATTTCTGAAACTATCAGTTTCCCTTTTAAAGTTTGAAATTGGTGAAAGAAATGCCCATGTTGGGTATATTTATTAGTATTGATGATGTATGTATCCCTAAATGAAGCATAACTCACGTGCCTGCCCTGGAGTCTCAAAACTTCACGCTTTAGTAGGGAAACATAGCTAAGTTTTCTGAAGGAGAGGGCAGAGAGAAAAAAAAAAAAAAAGGTCTTGCCAACATGGCTCCATGGCTATAGCCATCACTGGGTAAATGTTGGCAAATTATCATCAAACTCCATATTCTTGGGCTCTTTAAAATACCTGCCTGCATCTTAAAGGCAACCTGGCTGTCATTTTCAGTGCAGCCAAACTCTGTAGGATTGAAATTTCTGCAATTGTAATTTGTGTGGAAAGTTACCAAGATGCTGGCAGCCAGGTGGCTTGCAGCTTCACCTGGTTTTGCTTCCAGGTATGTTCTATCCTGGTAGGAGAATACTGCTGGATCAGTGGGACTTGACACCTAGTGTTCTGCCCACAAGTGACCTGTTCCATGTGTTTCCCCCATAGCAGAATGACTCAATCTGTGTCTGAACTGAGTAACAGAAGAGTATTTTGGGGGCAAAAAACATTGCCTACCAAATGCCCACTACTGAATAAGTGTGCAGTTGTAGGAAGGCTTGTGTGTTTGTTTTCTTCTAACAAGAGAACTCTAAAATGAGCTACCAAAGGTAGGAATTCGTATAACTCTGTCCTGTGCTGCTTTTCAGTTTTTCTACTTAAGAACTTGAAAAATGTTTTCTGTATGTAATAATAGGTACGGGGGCCTTCACTCTGCATTAAGATAGCCACCAAGTTGCTTTGTTTCTTAGTAGTCTTTTCTCTGAAGCTGCAGTTGGCAGAGCTTGAAAGTGTACTTTACTCAATAGCTGCTAAATAAAGTATTTCAAAAGTATGTTATGCTTTATTTTAAATGAGGACACTGAGAGCAGACTACTTTTCTGCAAAATGTTCAAGGTTGAATAAGCTTTCTCTCTTTTTTCTTTTTTCTTACTTAAAAATTTTGTGTGTCAATTAAAATTTTTAAGTAATAGAGAAAAAAAAGCCTATCCTGTGTTGAAAAATATCAAACATGAGTCAGTCTTGGTTTGGTGAGGTCTATGCTATGAGATTCAACTTGCATCTAAGTACTAAAAGGAGACACTATGACTGTACTTGGTTGTAATGAGTGCTGGTCATCGGAATATGGTAAAAGTTTTATTCAAATGGATTTATTCTGGGTAAAGCAGTAAATAGTATACTAAAACGGGGTTTTCTCATTAGGTTTGAAAGCATAATTTTTCTGTAGAGTATTGTTTTCCATTTTTTTTTTCTTTTTAAGAAAACATCTAAGAAAGCACTATATAAATTGCATCTTGCAAGTTACTACAATGATAGTAAATATCCCCCAAATATTAAAGTTGGGGACAAATCAACAGTGTAAAATCAAATAAACTGGGCTCAGATGGGACTTCCAAATTAATAACATTTAAATCCCCTTGTTCTTTTATTTCTTCATCATTGTGATTTAAGAGCTTCCCTGGAGGGAGGTGTCTCACCAACCATCTTAAGTTTTGTGGCAGAATGGAAATAAATTGTAGATAGTCACTTTTTCATAATAAACTTTTGGATAAAAGTGATTCTAATCATTTGTAATGATGAAGCCTTATCAATTTGATGCAACTAGAGAAGAGCAGAACTGGGACTTGCAGTTCAGAAATGATGGCAGCTTAGGAAGAGGGATACCAATTTTAACAGAAACTGGATAGATACATATCATACCTAGGAGCAATAGTCCAATGATATTCTTGAGCTTATGACATTTGGTTGGAAATTGGCAGAGTAGATATGTGAAGGAGTAAACTGTTTGCTTGTTTGTTTTAAATAGCCCTGAGTTACTTAGCTGATGATGTCTTTTGCCGTGCTGATACTCAATAGATAAGATGTTTTTTAATAGGAAATAAAACAAAAGATCAAGATATTATTGGTTTTTTTTTTTTTTTTCTGTCGTGTCTCTTCCCCCCCCCCCCCCACCCCCAAGAGCTATCACAAAAATATTTAGCATGTGCTCTTTAGGTAGAATTTAACTTAAAGAACAAGTTTAATTTGAGGTGATCCCACTAACATCTTGGAGTAACTAGGGGAACTCCAGCATATCCTGAAGATGAGGGTGAAAATGACATGAAAGGAAATTCCATGTCCATGTGAGGAAGAGCTTCTTTCCTGTGAGGGTGCCAGAGCAACAACAGAAAGGTTGTGGAGTCTCCTTCCCTGGAGATCTTCAAGACCTGCTTGGATGTGACCCTGTGCCATGTTCTCTAGGTGAAGTTGGACTAGGTGATCTTTGGAGGTTCCTTGTAACCTCAGCTATTCTGTGATTGTGTGATTGAATTGGCCAAAATCCTACCCTTATTAAAATGCTTACTTATAGTAAGAAATATACATGTAGGTCATTTATATGTTAGTATTGATACTTGTATAATTTCCTATTTTTCCATATTACAAACCAAAAATGTCTTGCATGTCATCTTCTTCCAACCAGAATACTCTGAGAACGACTTCTGGTACTTAATATGTTTTGTCTCATAAAATTCCTTTGTTACCTTTAAAAAGATTTGTTCATTTCTCTGTATAGGTAAAGAATATGAATCTTACAAACCTCGCATTCACATCTGAATGACTTTGTTCCCAGGCTGCTTATTGCTAGTTATTCTCTCTCTAAACAAGCAAAACAGAGGCTACTCTTGGTTCATAGACCACTTGCTGTACTGGTAACTTATCTGAGATCTCATTTCTGCCTTGTGTATCTGTGTGTCATTTTGGCACTTAGAGAAGGTAGAATGGATTTTCAGCTTTCCTGATTCCTTTTTCTGTTTAATTAAGCTATGTTTTAAACAAAAAGTGTGGAGGGATACACTAGAGTTGATGCAGGGATCTTTTTTGCTAAAAGTGGAAAAGTGGAATTCAAAATCATATCTGAAGTACAAAATTCATTGTGTTCAGGATGGAAGTGGATTGCTCTAAGTTGAATAAGGTTTCTCTTTCCTTTTTCTTCTTTTTTTTCTTAAAATCGATGGCCGTTTTCAGTCTCTGTTAATGTGTATTTAGCTTGTGTGTTACAAATTTGAGGATGTAATCTGTTTGTTAGGAGGCCAATGCATGTTTGTTAGAGATAATAGAAAAAATACCTTGCTTCAAAAATTCAGATGAAAAAATACATTTCTTTTTCCAACTACTTCTGAGGCTAGTTTAATCCCTCTTTTAAAGAATAATAAAGACTGAAATCTTGTTTAACTCATGGAAGCAGATCCTTTTCTGTGTACGTGTATGTCTGCTGGTATCTTTGCTGTTTTCCTCGTAGTACTTGATAGGCTCTTTATAAAGGATAACTGTATGGTTGGAGAGTCCAGCGTGAAGGACTGCTGAAAACGGAATTTGGCTCAAACACATTCATTTTGCCAATGTTCTTATGGTAATGTAAAGACTATTTTGTTGTTACAGGTATGCAAGCCTTTATTTCTGCTGTGCTATTGAAGACCAGGACAATGAACTAATAACTCTGGAAATAATTCATCGCTATGTGGAACTTCTTGACAAGTATTTTGGCAGTGTGAGTTGGTGCTTTTATTTTGGTTATTTTTTTCAGATTCATAGTGTGCACTATACTATAAAGTGCTGTGGATTAAAACAATGATCAACTAGCTTTTGAAAAGATGTATCTAGCAAATTTCATGTTTGATCAAACTAAACTATAGTTAACTATGTAGCTGTTAGAAAATGAATTGATGAGTTTGTGGGAGAATGGTTGTTAATGTGGTGACAATAACCTTTACTCCTTTCATTTCTTGGTTCACGATGGTCTCACTTGCTTTTGGATAAAACCTAGTAAATCCTGCGTTTTCTGTCCAGTCTCACAGCTTTCTTTGGCACTGCTCATCTCATTTGTATATATACTCCCCTGCCCATCAGCACAACTCACATCTGCTTCTAAATTGGGCAGTTTCTTGTGAGCTAATACTAAGTATATGGTAAGAGAAGACAGACATCTGCTTTCCCAGATACCAACTTCAAACAGAGTTGTAGTAGTATGTATTAGTGTTTTTAGGATGATTCCTGGCTCATCCTTTTGCCTAGATGTTCTTTAACTAGAACATGCACAGAATGAGTAAAACATTGAAACTGTGATACTGTGGTATTTCTTTTAAGATTGTAGGGAGTTAGATAAAATCATTTTAGATAAAGAAGCGAGAAGAGAACTTTTACAAGGATGTTCTCATGCTTTATAAACAGCCACCTAAGACTGAAAGCTATGAATTAAACTTTTTTTTTAAAACTGTGAAAACACTTTTCAAAGAAAGGCTGCTGTAGTTTTTAACTGGAGCAAAAATATACTTTTCATTTAGTTTGGCCTCAAGTGAATGATTTGCAGTGCCTCACATCTCAAAAAGATATAGCCCAAGGCTGACATCTCGATTCGGTGAAGTTGAGAGCAAGTTAAGTTTTGTAAGAGGACAAGTCAGTAGGTACTATCAGCCCTGCTTGCAGTAACATTCTGTGCTCTTTTCAGGTATGTGAACTTGATATCATCTTCAATTTTGAAAAAGCCTATTTCATTCTGGATGAATTCCTTTTGGGAGGGGAAGTTCAGGAGACTTCCAAGAAAAATGTTCTCAAAGCCATTGAGCAGGCAGATCTTTTACAGGAGGTAAGCAAATTGCACTTCTCTGGTCAATGCACCAGCATGTTATACTGTAGAGAGAGCCCTTGCTTCTCCAAGTTGTAGAAAGTCATTTTTAGCATGTACAGCATGTAGTCTCTGGTTAGTTCTAATTGTGCAGTACTGTTACATTCTCTGTTGTTTTCATCTTGTGTGTATGTAAATTACTGTGATCTTCTGTTTTGCTAGAAGTGCAAATGGCTGTTTAATGCTTTATACATAGGTAGTTATAGTTCATTCTGTTTTAAATCAGTTTTGCTTATGTCTGCTTTCTGTTCCTTTTTATTTACTTAATCACCTTTAGTTTTTTCTCATACCTGATGCATGTTCACTTCTTTACTGTTTCATTGCTGAAATCCAGAAGCTAGGCTCTCTTCTTTGAGACTCATTCAGGTATAGTTCTTATTCTGTCCTTCTGCTATAGGTAGCTTATTTGGCTACATTTCTATTTTTAAACTGACAAGCAATAATAATGAAATATGAAATAATTCAGTCCTTGAATGCTTTTGTCGATGAGGAGGGGTTCAGTGTTACAAGAAAATAAGAAAATTCAGTAATATTTCCATTTTGTTCCTGCATCCTCATAGTGTTTTTGTTTTTATATGCCCTTATTGTCTGTAATCATAAAGTTAATAGCAAGTCTCCTGAAAGAGCAAATGAAGGTCACAAACCTCTGGTATGACATAGAGGGAGTAATCAGTTCTGCATGCAAACCTGAAACATACAGTTTAAGAGGAATGTTGAACCTTAATAGTTTTAAAATGTGGCAAGATTCACTGACAGGTTTCTATATAAATAAACTACTCATTTTTTTTTTTCCCCCTCCTGAACCTTCAGTTTGTTTTATCCCATGAATTAATTGCTTAACTCTTCATATGAGTGTTCTATGTTCCAACTGGTATTACTTTCTTTTGAATGTGGTGGTGTTGTAGGTTGGGGAAATGCCTAATGTTTTTTACTCTTTTAGGTGTATTTTGTAATCCCTTTGATTTTTCCAGGAACAAGAAAATCCATAAAATGTTCTTTTTTTTTGTCAACAGCTAGCTAGGGCCATAAAAGTGGTCAGCCATTACACACAGACTTGATATCCTGTTCTAGGAAGCAGATGCGCACACTTACTGCTTGTGTTTTGAGGCGACTTTTCTCAGTCCCTTCTTTACTCTTAGAAAAGATTAGCTTAACTGCAAGTCCTTTCACATTTCCAAACAAACAAAAAATCAATTTACTTGCTCTTTAAATCTTTTGCTGTTCTTTCTGTGAAAACGGATGCCATAAATTAGCTACATGTACTGGTCTGTTTTCTGCAAATATACATATATGTGTGTGTAAATATTTATATACATACACCTATACCTGTGTGTGTGTATATATATGTGTGTGTGTGTGTGTGTGTGTGTATATATATATATATATATATATATATACACACACACACATATACCTATACATGTATACAAATAGAATTACAGTATTTTGTCTTATTCTTAAATTTTACTTTCACCTTTTTCTTTGGGCTCTTCTAAAGAAAAATGAACTGTATGATTAGGAAGTAATACTGATATTTCAGCCTACATCATCATCCTCTGTTTACTCTTATTTATATTTTGAAGATAAAAATGTAGTTACAAAAGAAGGCTCCTGTCTTTCAATTGCAGACTTTTCCCATGGCCTGCTAGCTTTACACTGATGTATTCTATTTCTGAGATGATATAGCCTTGCTTTTCTCATTCTAATGAGATTTTATGTATGTTTTATCAGAGTTTATTAGTTTTCTTTTTTTCTGATTAAACTTTTATATAGCACTGTCATGACTCCACTGTAGTTTTAAGTTTGTTTTTTTTTTATAAGCTAGTTTTTTTTTTTTAATTCTTAGTTGAGGGATACTGACTGACAGTCAAATATAAAACTACTCCATGCATTTGTTTATTAGTTTATTTAGAAGTTTAATTTGAATATAAACGAAGTCCTTTTTTGTCTTGACTGTTGCTATGTGCATACTGAGTCTAGTGAAGAGGATTGTTAAAATAGGTTTGTTATACAAACAAACACTTTTTTTACACTTTTGGTTAATTTCTGCTTCCCAGAATGCATTGAAGAAGCCTATTGGAATAAAATGTGTTTTGATGAGAGGAGAAAAAAAAATACTAGTGTGTTTGCTTTTGACTATGTTTGACTGTGTCATGTTCTAATTATACTCAAGGGCAGGTCTTTTTGACCTTCACCTTGCTTCATTTCAAAATGGTTAGTCTTGAATATGCTACATTATTAACTAGTTAGTGATAGATACATTAATGTACAAAGCCCATTTAAAGATTAGAAGCTGTACAGACTATTTACACAAAGGAAAGTCAATAGAAATGCATTAATTTGCTATCTGAGTAGATTTTAAAAGAAAATATGCAGATGCATAAATTGCTGGATAGTGAACTGGTTCTCAGTAGTCTTGCCCACTTTTATCCTCTGTGGCAGTGTTCCAGGATGTGCTTATGTTTCTGAGCTCTTACTTCAGTGTGTCATAAAGCTCCTGGTCCTGTGTAGTCCACTTATTAATACTAACTGCTGGGGTCTATGTGACTGAAATATAGTGCTATTGTGGGCCTTTTTTTTTTGCTCTTTTGTCTTCTACCAGCTCTTCAATAGCTCAGTTCACTTATTCACTCATTTTTCCTTATTTAATACCATTTGATAACTTGCTATTAGCCAGTAATCAATAGTAGCAGTATTATATGAATGGTAGTAAAACTAGTTATTCTAATGCTACTTCCATGATTCATTGTAAATTTATTGCTGGAAATCCTTTTAAATCACGTGTGCTGTGTAGTGTCTTATTTTATAATTTTATACTCATTATACTGTGGAAATTTTAAATACTAGTAATTGTGAAGACGTATTTCTGAGGAGGTGACACACATTGATTGTGAGAACACCTTGCTTCTTACACTGTGAGAAGAAAGTAAGTTGGTAGATGCAGTATGTCATTGCATAACATACATATGTGCAGCTGCTGAAACATAATTATGTGCCAAACTGCATGATGTTTTCTTAATGCGTGAAACTGTAGCAATACAGTATGTTTCATGGAAAAGAGTTGTTTTTCTTTGTTTTTCCTGCTGAAATAAAGGCTTAATTTTCTGTTGTTGGTTCATGGTTCAAGAGTGACTATACATAATTTAGTATGCTGCTCATGGTCATTCTCTGTGCTAAAATAGTAAAACTAAATATAGCTGTTAACAATTCTCATTAGTATAATTGGCAGTTATATAAAATTTCTGAAAAGCTAGACTAAACAGAATTGCAGTCTCTTGATCTTAATTTAAAATAGGAGCAAGTTGCTAAACCCTTCTAGTGAAAGCTGGTTACTTATGTTCTAGATAATGTTTATAAAAGGAGTTCATAAATGACACTGATTTTGTCCACCATTATTCTTCTACACAGTGTATATGTATTCCCTTAATAGTTGATTGCAGAACATCTAAAATCCTGTTTTTTTTTTTTTCTAAGATAAATCCCAATAATAAGGCTGGTGGACCTATCACTTTTGCTTATTTACATCAATATTTTAGTAATGATTAAAAATGAGTAAGCTGTATGAGTGTGTTTTCTTATGATCTTGCAGTTTGACTTCGGCTGGTACTTATTCTACATGAAGAATAGTAGATAGGCCATCCACCAATCTTATTTTCTTAGCTATTTCCAGCCCCCAAAGCCTCCACCACATCTTATATCCAGAAGGGTGCTTAAATCCTTAATGCCGTCTGACATGGGTTAATTGCTTAGGGATGCTGTGTAGATTTAAGTTAGAACAAGTGGACAAGAAATGAAGAGTTAATGAATTACCTATATGTGCCCTGGAAAATTTGCTTTTGGAGATGTAATGTACTAATTAAAAAGTGTAGATACTTGTAATAGTAAAATGACATTAGATTGTCACTGGGGTATAAGGAAATAAATAAATTTTAGCATTGACATTTATGAAAGAAAATTGTGATATTTAAACCTACAGTGGGTGGGAGCATATAGTGGGCTTTTTGTCATGCTTAATGTAATAATTCAATCTTTTACTTAGTGTTAACTCTTAAATATAGAATCTTGAAATGGACTGCCTTCCTAAGTTGGCAAGACATTTTGTCTCATGGCTACACTTGTATTCCCTTCAATATGAAAGAGGAGTGGAATAATGCAGTCTTTACCCTGTGAAGATCTGAGTGTCCTGATCGTCTTCAAATACAACTTCTAATTCAGTCAATATTTCAAGTACTAGACTTGAAAATTCAATTCTTAAGGCATGTATGTTTTTGATTTTATGGAGAGATAATGGCCCCTTTGTTTTAGAATGTTGTGTGGAATGTGCAATTAGTTAATTATTTAAGCATTAGGAAATGCTTAAGATCTCACTGGGAATCTGGCATGGTGTTTAGGAAATGAAGTAAGTTGTGGTAGTATTTTGCTAGCCAGCATCCTTTGTAAAAGCAGTTCAGACTTCATTCCCAGAAAAAATGTTGACTGTGTGGCGGGGAAGAGATAGTAATGCAGTTAAGTTACCATTTTTTTTTGTTTAAATGTAAAAGAGGATGTCCTGCCCTTTTGCCCAGTTACAGTAAGATTTTTGACTTTGATCACAAAAGAGAAATTGGGTTTATCTTTGGTGTTTGAGACATTGATTAAGAACTTATCACCTATAGTAAGACTGTCCTTGGTTGTATGAGGTAGCTGCTGCAAAGTGTACTTGATCATGAGATGTGTTAATATTATGACAAATACCATAGACAAGCCTATAAATAGACAATTAGGTCCAATTGGGTATGAGCATTCAACATATTTGCTTTCCCTTTATAGGATTGCATATTCTTTTGCCTGTGCTGTGTAATTTTTTAAGTAATAGATATGTAAATGGATCTGTGTGTGAGATGCTTTGGAATAAAGAAGTAGGTTTGTTTTCTAATCTGTGGAATAATATGTTGCATTGGTGATTCTTAAAGACTAGCATAGTTTGTCCAAGATGAAGTATTTTGGGACTAAGGAAACAGGTCAGCTGCTTGTGTGTTCATTTTCATGCATCAGTTCAGCAAATAGTTTTTGGTTTGTTTTCTTTTTAATGAAGAAAACAATGTATGCCTAACGATAGGAAAAATGCATTCCCTGTCATGTTCCACAACAGTGGTGTTATATGAGATTGTACATATAATAGGTTTTACTCTGGGAAAATTCATTTGCACCTTGTCTTAGGTAAATTCCGTTAAATCATTTGTTGTTAGGTTATACTATGGATTATTTTCGTTGTGAAAACTAGACTGTTTTTTAAATATGGTGTTCACAACATACAAAGCAAGGAGATACTAAAACTAATTTTTGATTCTGTGGAACTGCATAAATGTGGTATTTCCTAACGTTTAAGTGTTTGAAACCTTGACACATACTAATCTATTTTTCATGTATGATTCATGTTAATAATTTCCATCTGTAGTCTTCTATTCAGGAAAGGAGTGATTTAAAATCATCTTAGAAATGTTTCTAATTTCATATATGGATTTAATGTTAATTGCAGTCTTGCTTGTCTAAAACTTTAGTCCTAAAACCTTGAGTTTATAAATGCAGTGAAAAAATCTGTCCATGTGTTCTTGAAGCTGTCACCATTGTTCCCTAAATACCTAATAAAGATTAAACTGGACCTTAGAGTGAGAAATAAAAATATGCTTCATTAGAAATACCTTAGGAATTTCTCTTAGGAAAAAAACTCTGAAGACAACTGATTGTCATTTTAATAGTGGTGGACCTGCAACTGTAAATACCAAAGGTACCTTCATTTTCACAGATATTTTTCAGCAGTCCTCTTTGTACTGTGGAGTAGGCTTTTTTTGCAAGTACTTACCAAATCATACTCTTATTTAGAAAAACAAGATTTGAGCTAGAGAATGAGTAGCTTGAATCTCTGTTTCTTTTCTGAAAAAAAAAGAGAGGGAGGAAGTTAACTCATTTTAGTTTTAAATGTTGTCTTCAGAGAGTGGCATTGAGTATCCATGAAGTCATCATGAAATACTCTATCTCTCCCGTTTTCAAACTACTTTGTTTCTGATCACTGAAGTATTTAGTGGATTTTATTTGGAGTTGCTGACTCTTTTTTTCTACAAGTGCACTTCAATGTCTTAATATTCTTTGTGAAGTTCACTGCTTTTCTGGATGTGTCATGACACGTAAGACGTGTGTCATAGCTTGGCAGTGTGTGATTTTTAAATGCTTTAGAAATCCAGCTGTCTTTCCAGAAATACATTATCAGATCTTAATCCATTCTTTGCCTTAGGAACTGAAAATAGAGAGCTGTCTGCTTTTCACCTGAGCCGCTTTTTTGCAGACCTTTTAAATCTCATTTTAGTAAATCTGTCTCTGTAATATTTGCCTATTTCTTGACTGTTTTGTTTAATCAAAATGTGTGCATGTAGTGTGCAGGTTAACTTATTCCATTAAGAAAATGAGCACTTGATTAGGCTTTCATAAGAGTCAAAAGATGTGAGGAAGGAATCCTTCTTGTAAATTTTAAACACGCATTCAGTCAGTTTTGAAACGTGAAACATAAGGAAGTTTCGGTTATAAGAAAGACAGAATAATGCAAGCTAGCTATCCCATGCGCTGTGATGTGAATTCAAATACTAATGAGCAGCATGCACTTGCCTGTGCAGTTGGTTATTCAGTGGTCTAAGCAAGCCTTGTGCATCTGTTAAGGATCTGTTAAGTCCCCCAGTTTTGGTGAGCAAACATGGCAAATTCATTGAACAATTAAAGATATATCTTATCAGAATGAACAGAATGAAGATGCATCTTGCCTTCAAAACTAGGTCTTTTTGAGCATACTAATCTACATCTTAATAAAATGTATTCCTTGAAAATATTTTAAATATATTCCTTGAATTTGACAGAATTTGACAGAATGCAGGAAAGATCAGTGTTGTATGTTTGAACTCTGTGTTAGTGAGGAGAATGTTCTGTTTTACTCAGGTATTGCTGAGAACGGTGTGAGATGATCTGTCATCTTGCACTACTGCTAACCCTTCTCAAAACTCAAATTACCTGCAAGGATAGTGTTGAAGCTCTGCAGAACAGTAGATGAAAAGAATATGAACACCCCCAGGAGGCCTCCCATTGCGTTGTGTTCTGTTTTCAGGTTGTGATTTCTTTGTGGTCTTATCTGTGTGTTATACAAATGTCAGCACATTTCTGATATGTTGGGGGCTTTTGTTTTATTATTTTATTTCTTTTAAAGAGGCAGCTATGGTTTTTGTTGCCAAGTTAGCCAGGAAAAATAATAGCTGTAGTGCTGGGTATTAAGATACGTTGAAAGTGTATATATTTTAAGTTTTATTTATATTCTTATTAAACTATTTTTTAAAAAAGAATTAAAATCTGAGAAGGACTGTTGTCCAAAATTATTTTGAGAAATTTAAATACATTTTACGGAGTGAATTAAAGTGATTTTTTTTTTTTTTTTTTTGCATCAAGCATTACTATCTGAATATAGCTCAGCAAGTAAATATGATAATTGTTAGATAAGTAAATATGATTACATAGCTCTTGATTTAAAATGTTTAAACCTCATCAGAGATGATAGGTAAATCAATTGAATGCAACTCTTTTTTTTATTTTCTAGTAGAAAACAAATCTTACTCTGTTAATAGTACTGTGTGAAGCTTACTCACTGGATTAAATATATGTAAATTTTGTGGCATCCTGTTCTGTTATGTTATCAGTCTCTTGTGTGACAATAATGAACAACTGATCTAAACTGATTCAAAAAAAAAATCTTTGAATTAATTTCTCTTCAAGCACAGGTAAAGGGTTGAAAATAACTTTGATTTATGTTCTTAAGGAATTAATATGCTCTTATTAAAAATCAAAAATAAGTTGTTCTTTACTGTTGCATTTGTTTTCTTTCTTAAGAATGGAGCTCCAGTAAAAACAATAAAGTTGTTTTAAGAGTAACAATAGTTGAAGTGCATTTGAGTAAAACTAACTTTACTTTTTTATGTAGTTTAGAATGTTTTCTAACTTTTATTTTAATTGAAATAATTATAGTTTGTTAAATTAGTTGGTATTACATTTTCACTGCTGCTTGATTTTGTGTTTGTAGAGCCAGAATGAAGACTGGGGAGGTTTGTCTGAGGATATCTTATGATTAAGAGCAATCTATGGCATTAGCCCTTTTGACCCCCATCTAAATGATTGGTAACTACCAAGTTTACCATTTTGGTGGCATGGATTAAATGGGTGCTATGCAAAACCTGTTGCACGCGTAATTAAATCCTTGCAAGGGTAAACGACAACGGGTGATGGGCTTAACCTTCTGCAACACTTGCATGATGGTCTTTGAAGAGTGCTTGGAGTTTCCCTTTTATTTTTCCTTTCGTACTAACCGCATCAACCTGAAGTATGTGACTTCTACTAGCTTTCTTTTGGTGTTGATAATTAAGTGGGATAATGCAAGTTAGAGAAATGGATACCAAGACTAATTACTAAACAGATGTTTGGCTTTGTTTACTTACAATCAACCCATGTAAACATATATTTACTGGCAAATGAGCTGTAACATATGCTGTGCAAAGCAAAGAGCCCTACAAAGAGTGGGTGCTGCTGAAATTGACTGTGTATCTGGTGCTGGATGCTGCATGACAGAACAAAGCTTACCTGCATATATAGTGCATTGCAACATATTTCTGTCCAGATCATAAGTGGATTACATTGTGGCAGTCCTACTAAAACAGGTAAGATTCCTTTAAAATAAGACAAGCTTAGAACATGTACAAAAATGATTTGCTCAGAAAATAGAATTAGTACGCTGCTTATTTGATACTGTCGTATCCAAGTAGTTCCCTAAAACTGGCTTTTATAATGTAGAACTGCAGTAGTAGATCTAATTTCTTATGCAACTTCAACTTTATAAATATCAGGATTTAGTTTCCAGATTAGTGGAATTACTGGAAGTATTACTAAAGAATACTTTTATAAGAAACAAATATATTTGTTAGATGTTCAAAATAAAATTGTTTGTCCTCTTCTCCACCCCCACTTCACCATCCCCCATTTAACTGTTTAAAAGCTGTGTGTGTGATATGGGCACTGATTTGTTGGGAGTGGAGAACAGCTAGTACATTATGCATATACATTAGAACTGTAGATTTAGAACAGTTGAGAATTCATAATTTGAAACAGAATTTCTTACATGACTCTGGACATATACTAAAGGAACTATAAAAACATTATTTCCCCTTTTTTGAATACATTCCTTGCTTTTTCCCTTCTTCATGATAACGAGTTTATCTATGAAGCATGTGATTCTTACCATGCTATTATTAATACTGTTGCTGTGGAAGTTTGATGCTGATGATTAGAACTTTTAAGAGATTTATTGAGTGGGATCTATGCTACATACAGAGCACTTGCTCAGTTTAATTTTTTTTGTTAGCCAGCTTGTTAGACAGCATAGACCAGTTGTGGAATATGCAAGCTTAAGCCTTAGGGAAGCAGAGTGAGAATAGAGAAATAGAGAATTTTGAGTGACTCCAATTGGTTTGCTCTGTGTCCATGGTTAATTCTACGTATGGACACAGTTTTAGCTGAAGGTATGTGCCTTGTGTCCATTAATTTACACCAGACTGGCATTATCAGGTGGTCCATGGGATGCTTCCTACTGTACTTTTCACTGTAAAGAATGAATAGTCACAATGCAGGGAGCTTAATTACTACTTGTCATGATGCCACAGAATTTGGGAGAAATAGGAATGGCATCTCCTGGAGGGAGTGGGGAGGGGCAATTAGTTGCACGTAAAAAGAGAGCTGGCTAGAAGGAACTGCTGCTTGCCTGGAGGAATGGAGATGTGCCCTGAAGAAAGATCAGCTGAGGTGAGTGAAGAGAGCAAGTCTGTAGGCAAGGGGAGGAGTTGGACGTAAAAAGCTTCTCTGCTTGGATTATCCTGATATTTAACCAATAGGCTATATACTGCTTCATGTTACTTTAATCTCTCTTGCTCTGGCAAGTATAAACAAGCACTGAATGACTAGAACTTAGATTTTTTTAAGGGTTATTTCAGAGAGATTTACTTTAATTAGTGTTGACTTCTCCTGTTACCTCCTTATTTAGGTAGCTCTGTGTCAGCAAGTGTAATCAGGCACATATTCAGAAATAGTCTATTCTGTAAAGACTTTGATTAAATTGAAAGGAAAGCCTTATATAATGTTGAAAAATCTAAATGGCACAGAAAATTAGGCAGGGTGAAGTTTATTGTACACCTGATTTCTGCTTCAGAAATCTGATTTCAGCAGAATTAATGAATGTTAAAAGTCAGGGGGCTCTTCTTGCTCCATGTGTGCTGGGGCCATGTGGCTCCTAGTTTTTTGGCTAGGAACTAAGGACATGCAGGGGAGTGAGGGAAAGCTAGCAAGGTGGTGGTGGTGGGAGGGAAATTGAAAAGCAGAGTAAAAGGCTGCTCATTTTTGCATTTGTCAAAGTGCAAAGTAGCCTGCACTTTATTTTACTAAAGCCAGTAGTATAACTTGAGTAGTTACATTTATTTTTAACCTTTATCACTGTATATAAGGCTGCGGTGGGTTTCTTTGTTATTTGTTCTACTGCCTGTTCCCCACAGTATCTTGTCTTGGCTCTTATATGCTGTTTATCCTCAAGCAGGTCGCTCTGGGAAGTTCCTGCTGCAGTCCTGGCTGTGCGGCAGGGAGCCTCTGCAGCCCTGCTGGCTTAGGGAGGTTTCAGCTGTCCATTCCCTCCTCCTTCCCCTT
The DNA here is from genome assembly GCA_032275445.1 of Crypturellus soui. Lineage (NCBI taxonomy): Eukaryota > Metazoa > Chordata > Aves > Tinamiformes > Tinamidae > Crypturellus > Crypturellus soui. Next base: position 123,792 of record JAUBNY010001117.1, on the reverse strand, counting down.
GTATTAGAGAAACCGTTTGCATGACTGGGCCTGAACTAGGTTGCAGATCCCATTAGAATGATCCAATTTAAATTGCCTCTTTCTAAAAGCACATTGTCAGCAGCTTTTGTTTTCCTCATTCATAATATAGCGGTGCAAACATTTGTTCAAAAAACTATGAGAAGGCACCATGTTGCAGGACAGCGAAGGAATAGCAAGGCCTAATTGTCACCAGCATGCCAGCTGAGTGATACTGGATGTGACATGACTGTTACAGCAGTATATTCTAGTCCTCTTTTTAAAAATACAGCCCTGCAGTTAAAGCAATAGTTCCTTAAGCAAAAAGAATAAGTAATGCAAGTGCTAACTGCAGTGGAAAAAAATGGAAGAAAATAATGAATCCTTATGTACATACTTTGGTAACCTGCCAAATTTTGGAATTTGGAATTATTTGATAGGGAAGAACTTGGCGATTTGTAATAACTTTGGCTGTGGCTTCGCAATACAAAGTGTCGCTGCCGCACGAGTATCTTGTGTTCTTGTGATGGGAAAGCGAGGCCTCTGGTGGATGTTTAGAACCATCCTTGCCCTTAGAGATTGGGTTGTGTTAATTCTTTGGAGCTCTTTGCATAACAACTAACCGCATTTCAGAGTGATTATCACCTCTGATTCAGCACATGAGAATAACAAGGAAGAAGCTGGCAGCACCCAAGTAGAGTACCCACTCTTACCCATGTAGAGTACACACAGTTTCCACTGGTATTTTTACTGTTCCTGAGAGGGAAGGAAGTAGAAAGTTAACACAAATTGTTTGTCATCCATTTCCTCTGGTCTGTTGAGGTGATGTGTTAAAGCCTCTGTGTTTAAGCCTCTGTGTTTGTGTGTGTGTATATGCCAGAATACCTTGTAGAATGTCACTTGGATGATGGCTGTTGCTGTTTCAGTTTCTAGTTGACTTGTATTGACTAGTTTGCACCAATCTTGAAAATATTTTGCTTTCTATATAGAAGGTTGTAGAAAAATCTCTTTCTGAGGATGGTATCAGTGTAGTATTGTTCTCAGTTTCAGCATCATAGCTAATAGTTGAATTTAAAGACATTCTAGAGCTTTTGGGTATTTCTGGGTCTTCTGAGAAATGCATTACTCTCCTTTGATAAGTAAAGTAGAATTTTTCCAATAACCACGTAGTTGGGGATTCTGAATACTTAGTTAACCAAAGATTGGGAAACAAATACTCTTTTGAAATCCTTGAAACCTTAAGTGAACTATAGCAATTTCCTAAAGCAGCCTCTCATTAGAAGTATTTTCCAATAAAGAAGTAGAGTATAAATGTAATTGCTTCTGAAGCATTGCTAAAGTAGTACTTGTTAATCACTTTCTACTGTGAAAACTTTGTGTTTTACAACAGAAACCTTCATCCTTCCCCTCTCCTTTCCCCAGAAGCTGTTTTGTAAAATTATTCTCATACTATTGTGCACCTTGTTGTCTTGTTGTTTGTCTGTTGTTCTAGTTTGGGGGTCGTTTAGATGACAGGGAGTAGGGGGAAATCCAAGAATTTATCAAAAAGTAGCCATTATATTTTTGCCTGTAATTTAATTTGTTGATACATAGTTTCATTTGTAGGGTTTATGCTGGTTTCAATGGAAAAGAAGTTGTGACAGATACTTAAGCAAACTTTCCCCGAAAAAGAGGCTATCCCACTGTTCATGAAATTTATTTTGCTACTGAAATGTTCAGACAGTAAAATGTCAACTACATAGACCACACTAATTTTGGTCTGTTTACTACAGACATACGTTGTTCCTTGTCTTGTCTTCTCTTGAACACAGAGAATGAACTATTTTCTTGTCCAGTACAGACATGAAATTATTTGACGTTGCATCAAGAAAATTCTAAGTAGATATTCAGAAATCTTTCCAACAGTAAGACAATGAAGCCTTTAAGTCAATTTCTGGGAACATTAAAGTGTATGTGATGAGATGTTTTTAACAGATTCAGTATCTCAGGAATGCTATATTTGATTGTGTTTGGGGGGCTGAACTGAGTTAAGTCCCTTCTCGTTATAATTTGACTGATTTTTGATTAGGTTGAATAATGAGAAAGTTGGGAGAACGGTATACTCAATGAAAAAGTTAATTGGATTAAGCTAGCTAAATATTTTTGACTCAAACCTAGGCTTCACTGTTTTTTTCTTTAATTTACAAATCTCTAATGACTTAGGCTGGAAGTTTCAGAATATTATTAGCTTTTTGAAAATGACTTGCAAACACAGATTCAGTTCGAAAAAGGCCAGGCACCAGTAACTCAAATATTATGGAATTGGAAAGCTTTTACCCTTCTTAATATTGTTGTGCTATCACTGTTTTGGCAAAACTGGAATCCAAGCCCTGTGCATTAAGGGTCTGATAAATGAGATGCATCATTTTTTTTAGTGGTGATTTTTTTCAGAAGTAGTATTTCACGACATAATCTACCAATGTGGTATCACTGTAGGGGTACCATTGTCCCATGTAGCTGCTCAATCCACTCACCCCGTAGTTCATCAGATGCAAATAGCTTTGCCTTAAAGAAGAGCTTCAGATGTTGTCTGATGTCTGCAGAGTCCCACAAAAGGAAGATAATGGAGGTGCTGATTGCAGAAGCTACTGTCTGTCCTCTTCTATTGGGTATGCTTTTTTGGTCTTCAGACTTGCAGGCTAACTGCTCTGGAAACAGTATAACAGGGAATACAATAGGAAATTTGGCGATTTATAGTTGGAGCGTGTGAGAAAATGTAGTTCTCTGAAAGCAATTAACAACTGCCAAAACTTTATCCCCCTTTCTGCTGCTAGTGAGGCTGCCCATAGTGCTGATCCCCTGCACATGTGAGGTTCTGTCATGTCCTCATCAGGCTGTCGAGCTCTGACTGAGGCTGGAAAGTTTCTGTCTTGCAATATTGCTTTGTTGCCACTTCACATCTCACTGTTGCTCTTCTATTTAATCTTAGTTTATCATTAGGCTAGTTGTATGTGATGCTCACATGTTCCTTAGGTTCAAACCTGCCAGGAGTGAAGAAACCACTTTCTTCCTGATGTTAGCTGGCAATCTGTCTTGCATCATCAGTAGGTAATGAGTTTGTGTCAAGATGAGGCACAAACATCCTAGCATTAAGTGAATCAATTGTGTACTTTATTACATAACAGAAGTTGTACATGGAAGATATTGAATCCCTGAAATTATAACCAATTTGAAATGGGAACTAATGAGGAAAATGTGACATTTTAGATTGTAAAAATGTACCTTCTTCCATTGTGTTCCTAAATCAGTATTGTGGAGACAGCATCCACAGAAGTTTTCCGTGGTTATCTCTAAGAACGTTTTGCCTCAGCAATTGCAGTTGCTCTTTCCTGTTTTCTCAAAACTCCCACTACTTGGGGCTGTTACTGTATGCTGTCAGCCCACAGTTTCCTTCACCAGTTGAGAATGCTTCAAATCTCCTGTAACTCGATGTTTAGTGTAGACTAATACTTGATTGAAATAGCAAGAGAGCTTTTAGAAGCTGCAACTTGTATTTGCGTTTCACTGTCATGCACTGAAATCTTAACTGCTGTGATGTTTGGTAGACTTATTGGGAGAGTGAAACCATTCCGCTTTTGCCTCTCCCGAAAAAGTGTAGAGTAGTCAAAAATAGAATACTGTATTTCTGTATCAAATGTCCTTTTTATGTTAGAGCTGTAGTAGTGAGATAACCTTTCTTGTTTTTTATTTTCTTGCATAAGTATCCACATTTGTGTAAGAGTATATACATTTCTTTTGTAGCCACGTCATGAATACTTTAATGTCCCAGTGTACTAAATGACTTCATTCATCCTGCATGCAGAATTGCAGAGGAGATAGACCTGTGACTTACCCATGGCAGAACATTATCCTCAGCTTGGTGAATCCAGTCATCTCGAACCCAGTAGAATATCACAACCACTCTGTGCTGTTGTACCCTCCTTCTTCCTCCTCTGTTTTACAGTGTTGTCTTTTCACATGTCTCATCTCAACAAAACTTGTTCTTTTTAGCATGTGATTTAACTTTTTTATTGTGTGTAAGTTTAAAATTTTCTGTTTAAAAGGTCTGTAGAATTTTCTAAGCTAAATACCCAGGTATTGCAGCACTTACACTGTAACATTACTTAACCTGTATTTAACTTTTGAGTAAGTTATGCTGGTATTTAAACATGTAATTAAAAGCTGTAGACTAATATATACACAGAACTGGTGGTCTGAAGGAATAGCGTTATGTGGAGGGTGTGTACACGCACAGGGGTTACATGAAGTTGCACAGAGTTCTGCACAGGCCCTCATCTTGGGCGTAAAGATGCAGGTGCCAGTAGCCTTTTCTGACACTGACACAGTAGCACAAGTTTCCTTGCCAAGAGGAAGAAGATTGAATTACTTAGGACAAGGAAAATTATACAGATCTGCGAGTTGCAATGTTTGTATTTAAATGTGGAAGACACTGCTCTGAGTAGTTGAACAACTGCTAATACTGAAAGAGAGGACAAGTTCATTGCTTTGCCAATTGTGAATGGACATTTTTTATTCAGTTCGTTGGCAGCAGACTTGAAATACTAGACTCCTTTAATTGGCATTTCCATTTTTAAGTACAAAATAGCACGTATATTGAAGAGAACTGCCACAGAAAATGATTTAATTGGAAGGTACTTGTCACAAGTGTAGGTAGAGAGGGCCTGTAGCACATCCTCTCTTTGTCTAAAGTGAGTATTTTGTTACCTAAATCTGCCTGACCTTTTGAAAACTGTGTAATTATCAAGGAGCTGGTTACTGACACTAACTGCAAACAGCTAGTTCCACTTTATATATGTGGTAATGCACTACCTTTCAAATGTTAAGCTGACATAAAAATGGGAGGTTTAGGGGTGGGACATTTGGATGAGACCTGCAGCATTCTGAAATCTTGTAGAAAACAAGATCATAAGAGTGGTTTTCCATTTCTAAGGTTGCCTCATTGTTTGTAAGACATTAACAATGTTTGTGAATGTCTGGGTAATGCTGCTTGAGCCTGCACTATTTCATGCCTGTTGGCTTAAAATGCTGTGCATTGAGCTGTAATGAGATGCTGTTTTTCTTGTTATCTGTATACAGCTGCTTGCTTCTAAATGACTAGGTAATGAATTAGCTTTCCTGGCATGTTGGAAATAAAGTATTGCATGCACTTTTGTCTCCTGTGAATGGCTTTTTTCCTCATCTGTGTTCTGATATGTTTCCCATTTGCATTGTTTGCCTTGGGTGATTCTGAGCTGCAGGTAGTGTGTAATATTGCAAACTGCATTCTGTAACAATTGGATAAAATGTTTGGCACTTCCTAAAACAAATAACATAAGCAAAACGTAATATAATTCATTCTGTTTGTTTCTAAAAGTCACAATAGATTAAATTATTCTAGTGAAACCTTTTAGTTTTTAGATGTTCCTTTTGAGAATGTACTGTGGAAATGCATGCAAGAAGGCATGTCTGCTCAAGATTAGTGCTGTAGCACTAGAAAATTTAAATCTTACTAAGTTTTAGTTTTATTGCTGAGGTCTACCTGTAGAAAAGTAGCCAATGTCCTTGAAGTACATTGGTTGACAGTGAGTTTAAAGCAAGGTCCTTGATTTATTTGATGAATCATCAGCTTGATTTGAATGGTATATTCTGGTTGCAACTTTGAATAAGCAGTGGAGACAGTAATAATACTAAACTGCTCTGAAGACAGTAGCAGAAGTCCTTGGTATTTCTTTATATATTCATATGAATATTATATATTCACTGAATAGCTTTTTTTCTGGTAATTTAGCAAATATCTGATTTCACTGAGTAACTGTAAATGCCTATTACTATATAATCATTTTAAAACTTAAGTTGTATTTTATTGTAAATATTTTCAAGACCCTAACATTTGGAGGAAGTCATTCCATTTGTCTTATAACTGAGTTCTGTTATAGTGGCCTAAGGAGTGTAGGATTTTCTGCAGTAAATGCTTACACTTGGATGCAGATGTCATCTGGGAGTTACCGGTTATATTAAAAACTCTAGTCCCCCTTCAAGCAGTGTTACCTACTGGATGATTTTTTGAAATATACGTTAATGCCTATCATGCTGTTTTATGTTATCAATTTCACTGCAGTTCTAAGGATATTTACATACTGCATCAATGAGAAAAAGCCATATTCTGAATATATCCAGTTTCTTGGTTCCAGTTGTCACTTGCCATTTCTTGGAATTTCTTACTTGCTGATGGATTTTGGAAGCCAAATGTTAATCTCAAGATGCTCAGCACTGGCCTTTTCCAAACATACTTTAAAATGAAGTTACTTTTAAAATACGTACATTTTAACACTGAATCATCAATACATGAATTGAATGAAGATTGTAAGCTCGATCATGCTACGTAAGTGAAGGTTGATAGAAACAGTCTAATGTTCTGATCTTATTTGCGAGATTTAAGATTTTTAAATATGTGGTTTACTGCCAAACCAGCCTTTTTTTTTTTTTTTTTTTTTTTGAAAGAGAGATACTTAGTTGAAAAAAAATATTTGCCGCTTTAATTGTTTTCTGGCTTTTTCCTGCTTCATGACATGTCTTGTCTTAGGATGCTAAAGTAAGTTTATTCATATTCTGGATGCTAAACTGGTTTGTGTTTCCCTAAAGACACAGTATCCCTTTTATTTATTATGAGATTGCTGCTAATTAATGGAAATGGGCAGCTTAATCTTTCCAGTCAGATTGTATTTTTTTCAGATGGTCGAGGAATAATAAACACAAAACTGACAATAACCCTTTCGTAGTTTTGTATAAAACTATTTGCTCTGAATCTAAAAAAAACTGTCATTTTAAGGTAGGAATTAACCTTAAGCTTTATGCTGGTGGAGAATAGTGCGTTCCTCATTCTCACAGTTCTTCCACATGTGTAAACATCAGTTTATTGACACCAGGTATGGAAAGGTACCTTCATCTGGTTTTATAAATTAAACCCCTGTACAAAGTCTGGGGCATATAAAGAGTTTAAGGGATACTGTATCTAAGTTGCATCAGTCATTCCATTATTCCACTTGCTCATTCCTAGAAGATTTTTGCAACCAATGAAACAAATAATCACAAAAAGCACTAACTGTCTCCCTTGCTAGATGCCTCCCTTTCCCTCCCTGATTCAGGCTGCTATTACTGGGTTGTGATTTGTTCCCTGCTGATACCTCTGAATTGCTCTCTTTTTATTATGCTTAAAGGCAATAAAATCTACCAGCTATTTCTGTGAACCGTGACAATCTAATTAACAGCTCTTTGAAAAGCGCAGCTAATACCATGTTTGCAAACTGCAGTGCTTTTATATTTTCATATTTTGACTTCTCATTTTTAATTAAGCATCTTCCATACTAACTCTCATGTGTGATGCTGTTTGGTGGGAGCACAGGATTCATTTACCCCTGTCTCGCATTTTCCCTCCGCAGGAAGCAGAGACCCCACGTAGTGTTCTTGAAGAGATTGGATTGACATAGATCTTCTCGTCAGTTGATGGCATCTCAGTGTTTCATACTGTAAATGTTCACTGCCTTCATTGTAATGTTTAGCTAATGATGTAAGACGCTGTTTGTCAGTATTACTGTTCTGCTAAGCTGCTTCATTTGGGCCTACAAGGAAAATACTCCTTTGAAAAGGGAACAGAAATTCAAGTCCAAAAATCATAAGTGAAAGGGAATTTGAAGCAAATTAAATTAGCATCTCTTTTCGCTGCATTTATAGGATAATTACATTTGACTTCAATAAGCATACTGTTTTTTATAAGCAAACAACTTCAGGAACTAAATGTATCATGACATAGCATATCTGAATGAAAAGAGACTACATGGATAACCTTAAAATTTAAAGTGTTATGGTGTAGGACTTGTGTTTATGCAACCAAAGACTTCAGTTCATCTACATTTTAAGTCAATGTGTGTGGTAGTTCTGCTTTATTTCCATTATTGCGTAAAAGTTGGAAATAACTGTTTACTACTGAATTTGTCATTATACCAAAGAATCCTGTTAGCATCTGCTTGTCAAACTGGTAAAAACTGTTGAGATTACATCACCTTTAATAAAAAAATAAATAAACCTGCAAACTGATCATACACAAGAAATTAAAGTGTTTTTCAGTGTAATCAGCCTGGCTAAAATTGTGCAAGTTACTATATGATAAAGGGGAGACATCCCATAGGAAGCACTATCCTTCCACCTGAGGAAATCTTTAAAATCTGGTATTTGCTTACTCTAATCATAAACAGGAAAAGGGAACCAGCCTTTCAAGCTGAACAGAGGTGTGCATAATAAAATTGGGATCGTTTTGATCATGGAAAAGAGGGAGCTTTACAAAAGGGACTTCTCATGTTTTTATTTCAAACTCTAGAAATTAATCTGTATTTATTGCTGTTGTATAGTTATGTTCCCATGGGTGTTTGAGCACCTTGAAAAAAAAACACCAAGTGGTAAGCTTTATTTTGACTACTTTTCATGGTTTACATCTTAAGCCTAGGCATCCTTCATGAAATTATCTCTTGGTGTACAGTACAACTAACTAATCTATAGTCAGACTGTCTAAAAATGAGGTTTGTCTGCTAGCCTCTTAAGCTGCAAATTGGACAGAGTTACATTAGGTAATATGCCTCCCACCTCTCAAAGATTTCCCCATGGAAATCAGTGTTGCTACCTGGCACAGCGAACAGGCCACATCACAGACATGGTCGTGTTTTCTCCAAGCTTAACGCTGGCCATGTTGCTGGAAACGGTCGTGCCCTGTGAGGTTATGGAGCTAGACTGCGAGCCTGACAGAGGTTAAAATGAACCCAGAAGAAGAAAGGGGTTGTCGTTACCCCTTGTGTGGCAGTTCCCCATGGCTCATCCCTGTGCCCAGCACGTAGGTCAGCAGAGGGGACATGAGGCAGGGCCAGGGCAGGGCTGGGGACCTCGCAGCTCTGCGGGTTTCAGTGCTCTGTATTTCACCAGTGCTTAGCGCGCAGGGATAGCTGGGGTCTAGGGGGTATGGGAGTGACCCTAGGCGTCATACTGAAGTGGTTAAATTACCTTAATTTAAGTAAAACCTGAAGCAATTTTATATGTATTACACATGTTTTTAAAGTTTACATGTCACTTGTATGTGCTTTGCTGGATTAAGCTTTGTTGTAATTGTGGAAAAAATAAGCTGTTTGACCTCTGTCTTATTATCACATTAGTTTAGTCATAATAAATGTCCATTTTTACACCATTGCTTTGTGTCCTTATGCTGTTAATTTTGTTTTTGATTTGCCTTTTTTTTTTTTCCTTTTTTCCTCAGAGGAAAGAAAAAGCTGCTCAGTACTATCTTAAGAAAACAGGGAGATTTTATTAGTGCTTAACCTGCTCTTGTGCACTTTATTAAAAAATGCATGAACATATTGTGTCCAAGATTAGTTATTTACATCCATTTAAATTCTACAGAAAGCAATAAATTAGCAAGTTTTTGGAGGACTTATCACATTAAACATGAAATTTATCAAAGTAGATGTTTAATTGATGTGGTAGTGCCAGTTCATTTGAAAATTAAACCATGGGTTGATTGTTTTCTGGATAATACAAGTTCTTGATACTCAGCTCCTTACCTGGAGCCATGAACAAGCCATGCAACAGTCACAAACGTCAACCAAAACTCTCTCATGAATCTGTTCTTGCACTTTTCCCAAAGAACTGAACTGGTAGATGCATTATGAACAAAAGCATAGGGGAAAAATTATCTTAGGGCATTTCTTGAATCTAACTAAAATCTTGTTGCTTAATCTTCCTCTCCTACCTGAATTCCCCCTTTCTGGTTAAAGAATCCATTGTATTTTCTAGATTGTTTATTCAAGTGATTGTTTATAATGTCTTCTGCTTCCTCGTGAATCTTAACAGTCCTTGCTAAATTGAAAAGGTGTCCCTCCTAATTATCCACTGGCTCTTCCTTTGGAGGTTTTTCCCATGGGTGCTGGTCCCCCTAGGGCTGCCTGGATTCACTACTGTGTTCAGCAGGTCATGCCTCTAAGGGCTGCTTTCTAGGCAGGCTCCGAGGTGGCTGAACTGTAATATCTCAATGTCATTTCTGAATTTCTTTATATGAGAGATGGATATTGCATCCAGGTAAAAGCGGTCTATCACTGCTGAACAGAAGGATAGGTGGAATAATAGGGGACTGACTGACTGACTTCTTCTTTTACTTCTTTCTTTTTAATTAAAAGGAATCACAGACCTACAGTAAAACTGGAATCAGCTATGCTCTTTAAATGATAGACTGTCATGGGTGGCAAGAACTGGTGATCCAGGGCAGCAATCAGCATCATCTCTATCAATCAGCACTTGGATTTCTCTTGGAAAACAGGGCCCCAAGAAGGGTGCTACTGGAACAGGATTTCTAACTATCAAAGTATGGGGCGATGGCTGAGACACTGAACTGGGGCCAGGTAAACTAAAGCTGAGGAAGGCTTCCTGGCGGAGGGGATGAAGGCTTGGGAGTGGGGGTTGGTTCTGACCCTCCCTCTCAGTAAGCAGAGCAGAGGCTTTTTTTTTCCCCTGTATTTTCTTCTTTTGGGAAGAGCAAGCCCAGCACACCAGCCCCTCTGGCATACAGAGCACAGGGCAGAGGCCATCCCTCACCCTCATCCTCTAAGGGGCTGCCCACTGTCCTCAGGAGCAAACACAAAAGACCCCTTTGGTTTTTTCAGAGCGCCACTGCTTTAAGCAGTCATTGAGAAAAATAAAACTGGGACAATTCATGTTGCAGATAACCCACAATGCAAACAAGCTAGTCTTTGCAAAATTAAATCCTTTCTGCATTCTTCGGGGGCTTTTCCCCTTTGGAAAAAAAAAAAAAAAAACTTATTCTTTGTCTCTTCTGAATAGCTAGCTCAGCTAATAAGGAAACACAAAAACATGCATAAGCCTCGCTACTTAAGCTTATTATGAAGTAGGGGAAACAATACTGAAATATATGAATTTTGAAGTTAGAAAACTGGTTGATTTCCAGGTTTCATGCTAACAAATGCAAAGTGTCAGATCTACAGCACTCCCCTTCTGTGCATTAAACAGACTGTGTGAGGAAATTAATTCCAACCAGTGCCACCAATCCAACACTGCATGGGCAAAGCCAGTAACTTTGGATCCAGACCTCAAATAAAAAGCTGCAGTCTCAGCCATTATAGTAACAGAAATAAAGTAATTTTAATTTTTTTTACATGCATCTCCGAGCAAGCTTTTTAAAAAGATTTAAAAACACCCCACCCCACCCACCCCCCAGCAGCTTAACTTCCCCAATCCCGTTACAAAACTGTGGGAACGCGCCTAATTATCTAAGGAATTCTCACATGGGCGCCAGCTGGCACGTGGTGCCTAATCCCACCGAGGCTGCCTTTGCTCCTGGCGCAGCTTCATAACGAAGCACCCCACCACCCGGATCCCTGTGATGGATTTCCCTCCGCTAACGCCTGGCAAGATCCTGCTGCACAAGCTGAGCGTCCCAACTAGACACAGGAGCATCTAGGCAAAAACAAAACCTCGGGGCGAGGGGGAGGGAAGAAGGGGGGAAGAATATTTTTTTAAAAAAATCTGTCCTTAAGGTCTAGTCAGAAAAGATACAGTATGAGAAACTGGTTGTCACAATTTTTTTTTTAAATAGAATTTAAAACTTAGTGCTATCTATCCTTCAAAATATGCCTTTCAAATGAAGTTATACATTATTTCAAAAATTATGCTATTAAATTACAATTCCTACATCTGTTAATAACTAAAACATTTAATCAAATTAACTAAGCTACAATTCTTGCCTACAGTTATGACAATACATAGTGAAAGTTGAGTTTGAACTGAACATCAACATATCGCACTCCCATTGTATTACTCCATATTGGACAACAGTTACACAGGAAAGAATGAAAAATGTATAATCAGCATGCTAGGTGCAGTAAGCATGTAGAAAAGCAAATATATATATATATATATATATATGTATATATCCAGAAGCAAATGTTCACTCTATCTATCCTGGGGGAAAAAAAAATCTGCTGCGAGGAATGCTATGGTAAGGTTTGGATATCCAAATTTTCTGCTGGAATTTATGCTCTGCTGTTGAAGTCCTAAGAAATACCTGTTTGGGAATATTTCCTGTCTACTGGAGGTATCTAACTTAGGTGGTCTCAGCTGTACCCTGAAGTTCTTTCTTTGGAGAGGCGGAGGAGAGGGAGGTTCCTCTGCAGACAGTTCAGAGCACCCCGAGTGCCACGATCTCCTCCTGGAGATACTAGCTCCTCCCTCCGAGTATATAAAGATGCCCAAGTGCCCAAGTTAAATACCTGAAGTGAAGCAGGGCAAAGTACAGCTCATTTAACAGCACAAATCTTTCATTCAAAATCAAAGAAATATTTATAAGGACTTTGCTAACCACAGCTACTTTGCATATAGCTGTCAGCTCAAAAATGTTTCATCTTGATAACATCATTTTTACGTACCCTACTCATCACCTTGACCGTAGGGAAGACAGGCAGTAGGGTGCCTGAATTTCTATGTAAAATAAGTCTTAAAAAACACTTCAACCCAGTCCTCCCACAAACAAAACGAAACAAAAAAAACAGGTATAAATCCTTCCGTTTCTTTAGCCACTCTGCAAGATCTTTACAATCATCTTTAGCTTTTACTACTAGAGTTGCACCTCCAGTTACCAGATTTACACATTTTGTACTACTGCATCACAGGTTACACAGGTTGTTTTCAACAACAAATGCTATGCAACAGGGAGTATTTTCTATTTTCACTCCAATATTACAAGTGTGTGGTCTCCGTTCTCAGGGATTAAGGTACTGAATAAAGTGATCATTCTTCCGTGTACCTCCCATGCAAGTTTGGTTTCCTGCAATCCTTACAGGCAGTTAGCTCAGCAGCTCAGTCACGGGAGAGAGAATAATCCAACAGTTGTGACTACAAAGCTCCTACTGGGAAAGTATTGTACAATAAGACTTTCTTCTGTGCTAGAGCTTTAAATCCCATTTCTCCAGCTCATAACACAATTATATTTACTTTGTCTAGAACAAGATTTTCCGTAAACATATGGCAAATATACAGGGCTGTCTTCTACGGACTTCACTTTGCAGTATGCTGAGGTGAGAATTTAGAGCACACGGGCTGTTCTGAACTAACTCCTTATGGGGACAGTGAACACTTAACACACACATAACACAAGAATAAGCAAGTACCAAATAAGCTTTACTTCTCTTTCTATTTTGTACTCAAACGCATCCAGATGTTGTAGTAGTTCAGAGGGACAGAGTAGCTAGAGTACTTGACATTCACACCTTAAAAAGGACTTAAACTTTTAATTTTCTGAAGCTTAGCACACAATAAACTAAGTTCCTTTATTAGGAAGAAACTGATTTTAATGTGCAAGAACACTTTATTTGTAACTCAAATATATCTGGTGCCCTATTGGAAAGATCTGTCAGCTCTAAGTTTGATCAATTAGCAATTTCTAAAAGCAATTCTCACTTTGTTTTAGGAGTCTCACTATTTTTTCCTCTGCTGCTCGATCTCTTTTTACCCCTGCTCCTGGATCGAGAACTGCGACTTCTGCTCCTACTGCGTGTTCGACTGTGGCTCCTGCTGCGGCTGCGGCCTCTCCTTCTCCTCCCTCTGCTGCGGGATCTCCTCCTCTCTCGGCTTCTCGACCTGTCAGAGCGGCGCCTTTTCTTGCTTTTGCGGCTGTTCTTTTTTCTCTCAGACTCCCCGTTTCTCCGGTACGAATGTTCAGGGCTAGGGCTGCCTCTTCTCCTCGACCGGCTGTAGTAGTCGTCACGATGGCTCGTTCTGCTTCTCCTGTCAGAGTTCTTGGACAACTGACTAGTCCGCTCGGGAGAAGCACGTATGTCTCTGCTGGCATCCCATAAATCATTCTGTGGATTTTTGAATACGTGAAGAAAGTTGCAGTGTTTCCCTCGTGGACACTTCTGCCTTTCAAATAAGCCTGCAACAGATTATTAGGGGTTGTTTTTTTTCTTTTTTAATTAAAATCTATCACAGAGCACAAATGCAATCATGAGCCAGGCCTAACTATTAATTTTTTTTCTTCATTATGTGCCTACTGGAAAGAAAATGTACTGCATTCTGCTTCTTTCAACAGAAAAAGTGTGCATCCAAGGATCTATTAATTGAATTCATGCAAGGTTATTTTTCAGTAGTTAACTTTTCTAAATATTAACTTTCTAACTTATATTTAAACTACTTACTAAGTCTTTAGCTTAAAACAATCTTAATAAAAAATTTTACTAGCTTAATCTTCCTAAGAATGTACATGCAAAGAATTCAAACCTGTTAATTACTGCTAAGAACTGCTGATGGTTCAAAAACAGTTGGTGTGTTTGAAAGAGATAAATTATTATTTCCTGTGCGTTAACATCCCAACATAGTTGGGATGCACATTTTTTTTCTCCCATCCAAGATGCATCCACTAGGATGACTTGGGCAGTACTGTGACATGATACAAATATTCCCTTTCCTTTCTAAATATACACAGGCAAGTGTTATCCGTCTTACAAACACAACCGAAACCGAACAGCAAAGTGAGGTGGACCTGGAAGCCACAGGGCTGTCTCTGCTGTGCAGTAAAGCCCTGCAGCAGCGCCAGGCTCTGTGTTTCTGAGACTCACCACATATAGCGGTCTTCCACCTCGTCACGGGGCAGAATTCACAGTGAAGCTGTCGCCCTGCGTACCAGCGTCCGCTGAAGAGGGCGAGCGCCGCCTGGCAATCCTTCTCCCTTCGCACAGAGAAACAGCACGGGGCATTATCGCGCTGCGGCCACTTACCAGCACGCCAGTGACACAGGGGCGGGAATGAATCACGCCGATTATACAGGCAACGTTCACTAATGTGCTCTGGACTTCAGCTTTTAGACTTGGCAAGACTGCAGAGTACTTACGTCTGATACTGGACGTAGACATTTCCTCGCAGGTGAGGCTCATAGTTGCAACTGACCTGAAAGGAATAAAACAGTAAGTTAGAGCAAGGGAAGACGACCTATGCTGTACACCTAGCTCAAGCATGTGGAGCTGATAACCATTCTGATTTCAGACTGCATAACAGTATGAAATATACAGGATTTCCGGTTCTTCTGATCCCAACACTTAGTTTTAGTCAAATAAAAGCACTGAAGGAAAAAAGTCCTTCTGGTTTATGCTTGCATGCTTCCAGCATTTCGCTTCCATGAATGCTGGGACCTCTGCTTCATCGAGCCTACAAGACAACCTGTACTCAGCGGTCTTGCACTTCAGACTGTGCCAGCCCTCCCGAGCAACCGCCAAATCCTGCCCTGAAAACAATTAACAGCCTCCTCATTAGCTTTTACTCCGCAGTCATTATGGCTAAAGAGTCTTTAGAACAGTTCAGCTGTTCAGTGCTCCTGCAAGATGAGCGGGAAAAAAAACGTTGGAGTCACAAGCCTTGAACATCCAGTTCTGAAACAGCATTTTTCGTAACAACTGAAGTGTTCCAGGTATATCCAGACCTCCTGGAAAGGCACCGCTTTACTTCTAACCGCTTGTTGCTAGTGGCCAGGGACCCTGAGAGGGGCCAGAACCCTGTTCTCCATGGCAGAAGCAGAAGAGCGGCCTCTGGTCCCCAGTCCTTTCCTTAATTCTCTAGATGAGGCAGGCTGCTTCCTTCATCACCAAACTCCAATTCACCCACAAAGCACTGAGTTAGGCAAGGGCCCCCTGAGCAGTAACATGCAATTATATAGTGAAATATTACAGAACAAACAGATGAACTGTGAGATAAACAACAACGTCGACACAAAAACAGGCAAAAATGACTTTGGCATGAACACATTTAGGTGAGAAACCAGCAAAATTGTGTTTTTCCAGGATCTTCCAGTGAGATTCTGGTCCAGAAAGAACAAGAGAACTGAAACCACAGGCTACTTTGGAAAAGGAAGGTGCTGAAAGTGAATCCAAATGGCAGCAGAGACTCCACTCAGTCACAGATGAGAGCCCTGCAGCCAACAGGCCTTTTCTAAGCATCTATAATAAAATGAAAATGCCCATGAAAATCCACTTACAGTTGCACACTGACTTCAGAAGCTGAGAAATGCCACACTAAAAGCTCTTACTTGGTTATTGGCAGACCCAACTACATGCAGTTTAAAAGATAATTTACATATTAAACCCCAAAGATAACCATCAAACTCAGATTTTTCAACTTAGGCAGCTTTTAACCCACACTCCATTGGAAATCTATATGCGACCTTATAGGATGGAACAATATTTGCTATTATTCGGTGAGGGAGTAATAAAGAGGAGATTCTTTTCCACATGAGTGTTTTCTTCTTACTTAAAAGCACTCATCAATAGAACCATTGAAAATACACTTTTTCTACTTTACTTTCCTTTTGCTTGAAATGCTAATAAAACTTCAATTCTGAGGCAGCTGTCAATAGCAAGCAACAGAAGGAGCAAAGGCACTCTGTGCCTCCCGGCTACTTCAGAGAATCATTATGGAGGGCAAGCAGAATGCAGTGCTGCAGGATATTGTAGCACAGGGTATTTCACTATTCAAACTGCACCTTTTGGGGCAACCTCGGACTGTTATCCATCTCTAATGTCTCCATTTACAGGAATATTTTTTATTCCCTAAAGGAAATCACAGTATAAACGGGAAGAATTCAGGAAAGATTCAGCAAACCTCGTGCATAAACTCAGGATGGATGAAATTCCTCAACACTCTCTGTATAGTATACCTTTTTCTAGTACAGCCAGTTCAAATAAATTCCTGCTACTGAAATATCCACTACCTTTTCAGTTGCATCAACATCTGGGTTTTTATGCCAGCAGCCCCGAAATTACATTCTTTGATATATACTCCACACACATTTTACACCCCCACTGTTTCATTCCTCAGGCATTGCTTTAAAGGGCGCAGCTGCAATAGCAGACAAACCTCTGTATTTTCTGAGAGTCCCTAGGCCCCCTGGGGTCAATCACAGGGGACTTGAGGTTAAGTGGATTACTGAGCTGCCTACGTAACTCACAGATGTAATTCAGCATCAGCTTTTATAAAAGTCAGGGGGAAGAGGGACAGAAGATTTATCTGAATAAGACACTGCTCCCCGAGGGCGGTGAGAATAGCACAAGTGCCATAAGAGATGTGTGGTTTGCAGTAAAGACCCCACGTAGTTCTCCAAGGTGCACAAAAACTTACCTATGGCACACTGCATGGCAGTCCAGCTAGGACTGGTAAAACACACCTTACATGGTGCCCGCTTAAGAATTCAACAAACTGCTGCATACCTTGAATTGAACAACCTTCCCCACATTTTGAAACTCAGGGAGAACGTCCTCGTAAAACTCCAAGAACTGCTGGTAGGTCTCCTCGTCGCTGTATTCGAGACTCGCGTCTGTGTCGTAGTCGTCTCTCCGGCACTGCTCCATGCCAAAAGTAAGGAACATTCCTCGGACGAGCAACGTCTTACTAGAGGTGGGATAGTTATGCTTGCGAGAACACCTGAATATTTGCAGTAAAGGAAAAAAACAAACAAAAAAAAAGAAGCATTTTCACTTTTACAAAAGCTGCACCTGTTGGAATTGCAAACACTTTCCATTCAGAGTAACAGTTTTGCATTACAAAAGATTCATTAGTGAACCACTGGCATATTTCAGTTATTAGAATAGGCTTTTCAGAAGCACATTTCCACATAACTTAGCAAATTAAGCAACTTTTACTGAAATTTTTTTTTTAAGAAATTCATGGCAGGACATGGCATGTACAGAGCTGAAGCTGGATAGGTACCAGATGGATTTTCTCTCTCTCTCTCTTTTCTTTTTTTTCCTTTTAATATTTGTTAGGAAAAGTCTTGTCTTGATCTGGATTTTCCTGGCCACCACAAAACTATTGTATCTCCTTTATTGTACATCATCTTCAGACTACCTCCCTCATATGCTAAGAAACAATTCTTCCTCACAAACCTTTAGCTTTACTAAGAGCACAGATGTTAGCCTCCCTGTGTATTTCACTGTGCTCTTTAATCTCAGTTTCAAGCGCTTGCTCAAGTGAGTCATGCACTCTTAACACACTGTGCTTTTTGTGACAGGATCAGAACAACAGCCAGTGCAGTCCACTCTCTTATCTAGCAGCGGCAAAGCATAGGCAACTGGGGGGAAGCCAGGTCCTGGAACAGGCTGTTACTGCCTAGACTTCAAATAGGAAATTTAAAAAAAAAAAAAGACAGAGACAGTAAGCTGACTTTCATTTTAAAAATTGCCTTATTTCAGTGTTTTAAATGGATTACAGAACTCAGAGTACTATATCCAACCAACACTCTCTGTACACAGAATGATAGAGCAGTGGTGCACAGTGAACATGTTTTGCATGGCAAAACAGTATCAGCCACAAGAAAAAACAATGCAAAAACAAGTATTAATATGAGTCACTGCGGAAATTAATAAACTCAAACAGCTTTACTTTCCTGAAATCAGAGTAAGCTTTGACAAAGTTCAGCTATTACAGTATTGGCAATGCTAGCACTGAATTATCACTGTTTTGCCCATTTCAACCCCTACACCATTCTCCAGTCCTCATCTTTGCTGCCACTCAGTCCACCAACTCCTGGTCAACGCCAAAGGTGCAAGTGACCACAACAAGAAAGAAGCAGGTATGTAAGAAGGAAAGACAGTGAAGGAAAGGGAGTTGAAATGGGCCAGCAGCTAGGCAAGAGGAACAGGGCAGAACATGTCTCTCAGTATTAGTCTGCTAAGCTGTTCACAGTTCTGCACAACTTTTTGAAATAAAACTGATTTTTTATCCAATTTATGATTAAATAGTACAAAACCTAAAATACTACAAAGATAGCAAAGAGTTAAACATTAAAAGTTGGATGACAAAAACTGTCTGCAGTGAAATAGCTGACCTAAGTTTGTTTAAGAATTTAGCCTCTGTTTCAGATACAAGCCAGAGATAGATTTGAAGCTTCCACCGAGTTAAATTATTACATAATTATCCATAATGTAGATCACTCTAAAACAAATTACTCTTAGGATAAAGAATACTAAAATAGATGGACCACATAATTTCAGCAGTGCAAGTTAATAAAAATGGCCTTATTAGATAAACTTCCAGCATAAAATAATAAGTATTTCAGTCTTTCCCTGCTAACGTAATGTTTCTCCTTACCACACAAATTCAGGCACTTTGTAGCATCTGGCCAGATTTGGGTTATCATCTCTAATGGTCACAGATGAACTACATGAACCTATTTGTACTTCTGGCCTTCACCACATCCTGTGGCAACAGATGTGCCACAAGTTGTGCAATTGCATTGCATGTAAGCACTTTCTTTTAAGCTGGTAAAAGCTCAAGGACAGCTAGTTAAATTGTTTTGTGAGAAAAACAAGTAATACTTCCCCCATCCTATTCATAGTCTCAATGTTCTTCCAGCACATCCATCCTCCACCATGTCTTCCAAAGTGAAGAGCCAAGACTAGTCAGTCCCTCCTATGGAAGCTGTTCCTCAGCTCTGATCATCTTGTTTTCCCTCTCTGTTCTCACCTACTACTCTCTTTCCTTTTTGAGATAAGGCACCCAAAACACTATCCAAGATTCAGGAATGAGCACATCCCAGACTTACAAGGCACACCAACAGAACTCAAAAGTTAAATGACACTTCTCAGCTGTGCAGCTAATGTGCTCTGGTCAGTGTGCGTATATGTTTGCGTGTAAAATAAGGGAGGAATCCCTAAATTTAAAAAAAAAATCTGTAAATGCAAATCAGGCAAGACAAAGAACTGTCATCATCTGACCAGTTCATCTCATCAGTTCCTCCAGGCCTGCATTACCAGCAGAAAATCAAATACATTCAGTCAGAACGTATCTATGCATCTCCCTGAGCTGAATTAAAGTCTGTTTGGCCTACAGAACCAGAATTTATTCTCAATGTGCCATAACAATAGCCACTTTGATTTCATTCAGGTGATGGGTTTGCACTCAATGCCTAGTTCCAGAATGGATATCCCATCCAAACATATGATAGTAATTTATAAAGCTCTGTTTCTTCAGTTTGTATACAACCTAATGGAGTTGCCTCCCATTCATGCTAGTAAACATTCAGTTGATTACCTGTCTCCAAATCGGCAGGAACCAGTTTTGATATAAAATGGGCAATTTGCTCTGTCCTTCTCTGTTCCTATGTTCTCTGGGGGCTCTGGGTTATGCCAGGTAATACCATTCTCCAGCTGGAAAAAAAAGCCACAGACATTAAAACACAAATGAAGAAATGTAATGTCAAAGCAAATATATCAGTTAAATCCCCATGAGCACTCCACTTGAACCTATCTAAGCATTGCTTTATAAAGCTCTCCCATGTCTTGTGTCTCTGGTGAGGAAAACTTTTTCTTAAGGGTTGCTCAGTTTTAAGAACAAGTCCAGATTCATAATTTCACCAAACTGAATATTTTCTTTCACTAAGGGAAAAAAAAAAAGTTTAACCAACATGATATTATTTGTTTCTTAATCAACAAGTTCATTTGTCCTCTGTGAAAATTACAAGGATTTTTCATTCATGTAAGTTAGTTAGTTACTTCACTCCAGTGGTCACCTAAGAGTGAGTCCACACAGCAGATGGAAGGCTTGGACTATTTCTCAACTGCCTTTAGAACAACTCAAAGCTCAGCAAAGTTATCACTAATACTTTTAATGAAAATAGGAAAGGCTAGGAAAAGAAGAGTAACCCGCTGAAGGCCTGAATTAAAACAATAGCAGCAAAATAAATCCATAGTTAGTATTGTGGTCAAAATCTTCCATATTGGTTATCTAAGGCCATTAGATTATGATTTCTGAAATCCAGTTTTTGATTATTAAGTTGCAAATACCAGCTGACCACAAACAAAGCAAAAAGTTAAAGTCTGAACACAGACTTTAAAAGGGAGTTTTCATTTTGATTAACCAAAAGGCTTGTAAAGCTCATCTGTCTAAGCTCTTTTCTAAATCAACTGAAAAATGTGTTTACCTGCAGTGAGCATTTAAGCCTGACACCAAGCCCCAATATTCTTGGCCATACCTTCCTCTCAACAAACCAGCACTGTCATTTGAGCAGCATCAGAATTGATCATCTGAACTCTTGCACTTCACATGAAGAACTCTAATGAACTTCACTTGCTCATCTTCCCTTGCAGGAAAGGCTAATAATATGCTTTGACCTCTAGATAATTAACAGTTCAGAGCAGTCTTCTACTCATATTACAGAGTAAAACAACTGTTTAACTATGATTTGGATCTCAACATAATTCCAACGTAGTTAGTGACAAACAACAAACAATTGGTAACTAGAGTAAAACTTGATTTTCAGATTCACGCAGTAGTCTAAGCACAAAAAAATTTAAACAGATGTAACCATATGACAACGATTTTAAAGTCAGGATATATTTTAAGGGAAAAGACTACTTCAACCTAAGAGTAAAAGCACCCAAACAGCGCACGGGCTCCTTCTCTATTTATTTTCTTAACACAAAAAAGCAAAAAACAAAACGAAAAAAACAAACAAAACAAAACCAATAATAACAACAGAAAAGATGTGCCTTCCTTTGCTGCTGCTACTTTGATTCATACTCTGCCATCTGCTTAAGCAGCAAGCTGTCTTGCCACACAGAAGGACTAGCGGATTTATTTACCATTCTATCTCACAAACACAGCATCATGTAGAGCTTTTAAACAGCATAGAACCACAGAATGCCTAAGGTTGGAAGGGACCTCTAGAGGTCATCTAGTCCAACCCCCCTGCACACGCAGGGCCACCTAGAGCACGTGGCACAGCATACAAAACAGACTTTCCAGACTCATTTTAGACTCAGATCACCTGAGCAGCAATAAGAATGTACAACTACACAGCTACCAGTCTCAAAAATGCTTATGTTACACCCCCTAAGTACATTACTTACAGCTAATGCAAAACACTACATGCTAAGTTTACTCAGGTCATTAAGTTCTTCAGAGCAGATGGATAACATGCTAGGAGGCAAACATCAGGTGGAAACTAAATCATTTCTTTATTACTATTATTCTTATTATTGGAAAACTCTCTGAACATACCTGACTTTCAGCTTGATCCAGCATCTTCTGCACTGCTGCCTATAAATGGTGCAAACACAGGACTAGTGAAAACCCTGAGGACACGCAAAACATCTGGTTTCTTTAGTTAAGAACCTAATTTACAAAACTGATTACATGTAATGAAAGTTTGATGAGTTTTGCTTTAAAAAAACATAAGTTTTACTTTTACTGTGTAGTTGCTCACACACTACAAGGCTGTTAAAGGATACATCTGAAAACTTTCAGGTTGATGACTTTTTAAATCTAAATGCTATAGAACTTAAAGTGGCATTTTCTGTCTTTTTTCAAAAAACGGTTTAACTATTCAATACTTAAATGTGCTACCTTTTGCACTAGTACTCTGTTTCGTTATTGTTAAACGCACAATCATTTATTTGTGCCAAACTTCTTAGAACCTTTTGTAACACAAAACCTGTTGCTTATTGAGCCTCTGATAAAGTAAAATCAGTAACTGTTTGGAAATGCTATTAGAGACCTGGTAAGTTTTACTTCATCTAGTCTTCAAAAAGACAGAAAGAAGGTGAGAGGACATGCAGTCCCTTCCCTCCTCTACGTGATGTGAGCAAAGCAATAAAGTCAAATTTTCCGGAACTAACTTGAAACCAGTTCTAATAAATTTATTCTAGGAAGTTCTAAAAATAAAGACATTTGTATAAAAGCAACACAGGAAAGTATACTAGCATTATGCTATTTTGAAAGAGAATTAATTAACAAAGAAGACCAAGTAGGAAAAAAAATGCAATCCAAGATGAGTACCGAGAGAGCATCTGGTATTAATCATCATGTACGTCAGATACCATGCTGTTTAAAAAAAAAAGACAAAATCTTGTTTCCTGTATTATGGAGGAAAAAGAGACTTTTATAAATTAATAAGTGAGAATTTTAATAGGAGGCTGCTGTTTCACGAGACAGGACAAGTCAATCTAACAATTCCTGGCTGCTGAAACGGGTGGCTCCTCACCCAGCTGGGTACTCCCATAGCCTGCTTGGTGCTTGAGCTCTCCATGAGCCAGTTCAGCTCCTCAAATCAGTAAAATAGTCGTTGAAGAGGAGAAAAAGCAAACAACAACAAAAACATGGAAAGCAGCTTCCACAAATTCAGGGAACCAATTAACCCACTGAAGGATCAGACAAATCTTGACAAAAGGAGAAGGAATAAAATCCTGCTGTTACTGTGGCTCAGTTCTCTTCTCACCACATCTCAACCTTAAATAAAAGATCCAAAAGTTTTCTCTCCCTACTCTGCAAACGGAGAAAAGAACACTTGACACATGAGGAAGTAGGACACAAAATATAAAAAGTGCTCTTCTTTCTCATTCATTATGGGAGTGTTATGTAACTAGTGACACTATCAACTATTAAATGCAGGAGAGAATACTCTCTCCTCATTTCTTTTCTCCTACTGACTACAGTCAGGAAAACGGTGAATCCAGGCAGCATTTTTAGCATGACACCTCCAACAGTACTGGCTAGAACCTTGCATTTTTTGCGGCTGCTCAGAAGCTAATGAGAGAGAGATCCTAGAAAGCTGCAAGTCCTGTTATTGATGGTAGTCAGTCCTCACTTTGGATTTTTGCATAGGGCATCTCACATCCCAGTAATTCAAACTCTAAGAAGAATGCACAGTTAACAGAAATTTAAACAACAACTAATATCTTCAGTCAAATTTTCTTTCCCACCCAAGGAGCTCTGAAAAAAAGATACGTCCTGTTGGATGAGTCAGGTAAAGAAGAGCTGCAATATATCTTTTGATTAAGAACTATGTTAAGGAACAGCAGAAGTGTAATGCCATATTCCATATCCTCATCAGGAATTTTCTTCAGCATTGACTGTGTTCATATAAGAAACATTAAATGAGTATTATCTTTAACACAAAATGCCAAAAGGGCACATATCAGATGCACTGGCAGCATACCTTTTCGTTTAGCTGATGTAAAAAACTACAGAGAAAACATTATGAGCAACAAGATGCATTAAAATTAGTTACCTTTCTAGTTGTATGTATTCACTAGATGTACTTCAAGGAAATGTTTTTTCAGCAGTTTAGACAGAAAGGAAAGAGGAAGTAACTAACACATTTATGCATTCACTGATTAGAATAAAATGCTTCCTCAGCATGCATAGACTGTTGCATCTGATAATGTGAGAGGATATGTAACATGTTTATCATCCCACTCTAGGAATCACCTCTCTTTCTCTCTTCTGCTGTTGCTTCTGCTCTGCCACTTCTCTCGCTTTTCTTTGCTGTTCTTCCCATTCTTCTTTGATCTTTCTCTTTAGGACAAAAAATGTAGAAAACAAATTAATGCTATATAATCATTGCAGCCAAGTTCAAAACTACCATGTAGTGCTACTCTTTGATCATTGAGTTTTCACTCAGTCATAAGTAAACAAACCTCTGGAGGAAAACCTTTTTAAATCACCTTTAAAAATAGCTAGAAAATTCTTAGTTTTAGTCTTCTAAAAGGAAAAAAAAAAAAGGTGAGCTTATGTTCCTAAATATATCAACATCAAGAAAACTAGGTCTGCTAAGGAGAAGATATTGCGCTAAATTGCCTCTATTGCCAATCAACTATAATTCTCATTCTATACGTCACCTCTTCTTCTTCCTGACGTTTTCTTGCAGCCTCTTCTTTTTCTTTCTTAAGTTTGAACTCTTCTTGGGCCTTTTCTTCTCTTAGCAACCACTGCTCATGTAGTTTTTGTCTGCCAACATAACCAGATACTGCTTAGGGAAATTGTAATGACTCTCTCTAATCTGTGCAACTGTGATAAGCCAAACAAACAAAACACACAATTCAAATTTTGTCATTCTGCAGCTTATCTAATATAAATTAGGAATTTCTATGGGAAATACTAAGGCTTTGCAGTATAAATTCTATTTTACACAGCATGCTGCTACTTTTTAATTTACTATAATTGATTTGACTAGAAGCTGAACAGATTTTAGTTTCTGGATTTTTGACCTTTCTGCCTCAAGTTTTTTTTCTTCTTCCTCCTCTTCCTCCTCCTCTTCCAGTTCGTCGTCTTCCTCCTCAGACATTGATTCATCTTTTTCTGTAGCTTCTGAAGAAGAAAAGATTAAAACACTGCATCTAATTGATTGCTTCACAAAATGATATCCTGTTAGAACAAAATAAAAAGTTTAACTGACAAAACAAAATGCAATAAAATGTGCTTACCTGAATCTCTGAGTTTAGCAAGTGCCTGACGCTTTTTTTTCCGTTTTTCCTTCTTCAGGATAGCTCTGTATTTTTGATGGCTGAAGATGACATTTTTTTTAATGTTAGAGCATCCAAAGAGTTTTTTATTGTCATAAAAGTACTGAATTACATCAACAATATAATCATCAACAATATAAAACTCACAAACAGCAAAATATCAACAATAACAAACATCAATATAAAACAGCAACTCTACAGGAATATTTAACATTTCAGTAAATTTGTGCCTGTGCTGTTAAAGCTGCATGTGGCCAGCAGCAGCTGGCCCAGGTTTCTGAAGTTGGTCACTACATGAGACTTCCAAAAATTTGAATATCTCCTTATCCTGAAGCTTTGGCATCCTGCTCTCCCTCTGATTCTGATCACCCTCTCTTCCACAGGGTGTGGAATTCTGAGAGTCTCTGTCTAAGCCAGGAACTCCTGGTATCTTGATGCCCTTCACATTCGCTACAGACAGAAGTCTTAAGGCAAGCAGGTACCAAGCGCACACGTACCAGTCACTGCGGATATTTCCCAGATTCCAGGTTTCCCAAGGACTGAATCTTGCCCGGGGTCATCCTCACCCGCCCAACAACGCCCAGAGGCCGCTTACGCACAGAACACGGCCCTCACTAGAGCTAGAAGCTCCCAAGGCAGCCAAAAGCCTCTTCGAAACAACCCACTTTCTGCCATCTTTCTGCCCACTTTCTGCCATTCCCGCTTCCCGTTCGTAGCAGGGCGGGATCCCCCTCCTCAGGAGGCAGCACCGAGGCCTCGCTCCTTACGGGACGCAGCGGGCCCGGCAGGGCTGAGCGCGGGCCCGCC
>JAUBNY010001117.1:83094-93794 GCA_032275445.1 Crypturellus soui | reverse complement strand
ATCTGTTTAAAAGTACAAATTATGGTATACTGTTAAGTATATGTATATACTATATACATGATATAGCATATAACAAGTATACATATGCAAATAGTGCATGAACTTTTGGAAGTCATAAGCATTGCAAATGGTTTTGGAAATACTGTTTATTTTTCAGCCAGGCAGACAATTTTTGTCATCCAGTAAAGGAACAGCAACAGTTCATTGCATTAGTTCAGTGATATTTCCAAGATGTAGGTTGAGTGTCAGATTCAACACTGCTGTGGCTTGATACTCAAACATTAGGAAAAAGAAAGATGAACTATTTAAAAATTAAAAATGTAAATGTATTCAAAACTAACTAAAAACTGGAATAAAATATATACCTTACAGATACACATATAGATTGTCATACGTTCAGGGAAACTGCTGTGTGACTGATGAGTCAGAAGCAAACAAATACATATTTACTTAAACAGTATTACATTATCTGACCAAAACTAGAGGAAAATAACAACAACAAAAAAAGGCAGAAAGTTATCCGTGTACATAGTTTTATTGCAGAGATGCATAGCCATGTCATCTTGGGAAAAAGAAGATTTATTGATGTGCCGCAGTGACTTGTTTATGTGCAGTGCTGTGTGCATGTACAGCTGAACAAGCACATGCGCAGTTAGTGGGTGCGTCAGGAGTGTGTCCAAGTTGCTGTGGGTGTAAATGTCAAGGGCAAGATGCTCTCCCTGTGAGCCCAGGCCCAGGTGTTTATCACTCTCCTTCCCTCTCTGCCAGGAAAATCATTCGTCTTCTCTTGCCAGCAAGAGAAATCAGTGAAATCACCCTTCCGGCTTGGGTGTCAGCAGCCCTGCTCAGGGAATCCGCTCTTACTCTTGGAGGTCTCTCTTGCTGAGTGTGTGTCACTTGACTGTGCTTTGACACTGGCTGCATGTGGCTCTAAAGGAAACCGCTGATTTTCAGGGGTTTGCAGCAGTGATGAGTCATGTTGCCAATCAGTTCAGTTCCATTTCTAGCAGCAGGGAAGGTTATCCACTCTTACCTACTCCAATGCTTCTCTCAATGACATAGCAAAGTTCAAATGGAAATTATTGAAAAAAATACATGAGCGTTTAGCAAGAAACTGTTAACATTCATATATGTATATATTTTAAAATTACAACTTCTACAGAAAACTGCACTTCAAAACAGCTGTAAAGAGTGCTTTACTTTTGGAGCATATACATTGCTAGAAATGAATACATCACTTCCTATGTTTTCGTAGATACAGATTGAAC
This sequence comes from Crypturellus soui, assembly GCA_032275445.1. Taxonomy (NCBI): domain Eukaryota; kingdom Metazoa; phylum Chordata; class Aves; order Tinamiformes; family Tinamidae; genus Crypturellus; species Crypturellus soui. Next base: position 92,526 of record JAUBNY010001117.1, on the reverse strand, counting down.
ATCTAAGCAGATAATAGATCCAATATGTTTGTACTTGCCTAGAGAAAGGAAACATGCTGAGGAATCTGTAAGATTTAATGACTTTAAAGATGGGACATCAATTCTTTTAACAATGTATTTCAAAAATAAGTTTGAATTAGTGTACCAATAAATTCTCAATTACCTGAAAACCCAAGTGTTTATCAGTAGTAAATGCTGATTTTTTTTTCCTTGTAAATTCAGTCCTATTGTTAGGTAAAATACTCTTTCTGATAGTGTGAAGGTCTTTAGAGTTGTACTCTGAAAATACTTCTTGCTGTTAAAGGAACAACTGAGCATCTTTCTGAAGCAATCTTCAACTTAAGGACCAACCATTAATCAAAACGGCTACAAGGCAAATAAAACAGCACAGTGGAATAAAATCATTCTGTCTTGCTGTCTCGGTTGCCAAGACTGGTCCTGAATTTGAAATGATAACATTTTAGTTTCTGAGTTTTCTCCTCTGCATTTATTTCTTTGCCTTTGAAAATGCTTTGTGGAGGGCATAGAGAATGTCACTGAGATATTTTCATACCTGTGTGTGCACATGCATATACAGCATGTGTGTCAGAAATAGAAAATACACATACGGTGTTATTCAATATGCATACATATCTCCCTATGAAATCCTTTAATTGCATTTTTTCTTATACCACTTGCCTCTGTAAGAACTGTGCAGCAGCAAGAAGGCAGCTGTCAACCTTTGGAAGCATTTTTTGGCCGTTGTTCAAAGCAATGCCCCAGCATTTTGTTTTGTGGAGCGAGCTGTGTAGCCCTGGAGATCTTATCCCGAAGGCTCCAGCCTGTCACATTGACCAGGCACCACGTTCAGTCAGTTTGACCTCGCAGTAGGTCCCGGTCCTGTAGTCGTCTTGTTTGGGCTGAAGGCTCCGTTGTGCGTGCAGGGGCCATGTGGTGTGCGGGGTTGGTGGTTCAGTCCCAGCTCCTGTGGCAGAAGCAGCTCCATGCGGGCGGCTGCCCGTTGTCACCTCCCAGCCCTGCCCTTTGCTGTGGGGTGTCCCCAGCGCTCACGGCGCTGACGACAGGCTTGTGGGACAACAGCATTGGGTTGGGGCACCGGCATCTATCTTTGCGTGCGAAGAGTTGACATGGGCTTAGAGCGAAGCAGGGGTTGGGTGACACGTGAGAGACACCAGTGAGACCTCACACAAAGACAAGGAGCTGCCCCATGCCATTACCGGTGATGGATGGTGCCTTGTACCCTGCATGGTTAGTTGGGGACCTCCTAGTCACATATTTCTTCTGGAGGATGAAAGAGAAGCACAGTCTTATTTTGCCTTTCTTTCTGCTCAAAGCCCTTCAGTTGAGCTAGCCTGTTTCCTAAGGAGGCTGGACGGTAGCTTCCTTCTGGTTTTGCTGAAACAGCACAGCGACAACTGAGTTTAAAATTCACGTGCCCTGGGTGGCAATGTTATGCAGGTGGCAATGTTATGGCAGGCTAGTCTTGTGTTATTTATCATCTCAGGTGTTTTGTGTGTCTGAAATGGTATATCTCAGGGAGAAAAAAGTTCACTTGTGGCACTGTGTAAAAAGTTTTGCATTGTCCTAAAATGAAAAAAAAAGAATAATAAATACTTAATTGTAGCTTTTTCTTTTTTTTCCCCCTTCAGATAAAAGTAATAAATAACTGACAGAAGACAGTTGTTTCTAGTGCTTGTTTTAGCTAAAATAACGGGGGTTAATTATTAAACCTTTTACTTGGTTGCTCACTTGTGCTGCTGATGCTTTAATCCTGGGTCACAGAAAGTTTAAGAGTGCTTTACAGAGTAGAGTTATTTCTTTTTGCCTCAGGTTTTTCACAGTGAAAGGATGTTAAGGGTTTTGCTGCTTGCCTTCTCTGTGGTTGTCTTTGCTCATGCTGAGCTCTGCAAACCAGGTAGGTTTTGGAGCTGATTCTCATCCTCTCCTTAGGTAAATTTAGCTATGAACATATGCTTACAAAGCTACCAGCTTCTTGGTGTTTTACCTGATTTATCTCTAGTTTCAAGTTTGATACTTGGAACACTCAAGTCCTCTGTGAGTTTTCAAATTAAATACAGAAGCTGATATTATCTGTTTTAAAAAGGTAGTGGTTAAACCTTGCTAAGAATCCATAGGGCTGCTGCATTGTTCACACTGATTACTTCTAGCTCTACTAATCGGGTCATCAAGACAAATTTAGAAGTTGTAGTTTGTAGAACGATTAGAGAAGTCAATGATTTAAAGTCCCATTTTTAGGATGATTTTCAATATATGTTTGCTTTCTTTCTCTTTGTGTCAGATGCACAGAATGCTTTCAAAGTACGGCTTAGTATCAAAACAGCTTTGGGAGATAATGCAGTAAGTAAAGTATCTTCACATATTCTTCCTAATTGAATATCTGCCAAAGTAGAATTAATACATACAGTAAAATTTCTGAAGGCAGCTATTTTAAGGTGTTGCTTGCGGTAGCTTGCTCAAGCCATGATCCAGGAATCTATTTCCTGACATTTGATTAGCCCTCTACTTAAAGTAACGTATTTTAAAATAAGTTTAAAGGTCGCCTTTTCTGTGGAAGGTTGTTGTTTTTTTTCTGCCTTTCTGGAAAAGCTGTAGAGATCTTGCATTTTATGCATGAGAGATGCTGCATAAATCTAAGTCTGTAATTTTGGGAAAAGCACTTCTGCTTGAGAGTGCTAATTGTAAAGTCAAGCGTGTCTGAGAAGATAAGCAAGAAAAGATTGTTAGATATTTATGAAATGGGATTTTATGTCAGGGTCTTAGCCAAGCACGATCTTGCAGAGATCATTCAAGCATATCTCATCAATTCCCTATTAATTTGGGGCTTTGAGTAGTGCCCTTTCTTCTCTGCCCATATTGCACATCTTAGTCTCATGAGAACTGGAATGCTTTAGTTTAATTCGAGTCCTTGGGCTTGCTGTGGCAGTGCTGGTGCGAGTGACAATGGCCTGTGATACACGAGAGCCTGGGAAATGAGATGACCAAATGGCCCTTTCTGACCTAAAGCTCTATGAAATATAGCAGGACTCCGTACACCCATTGCAGTTCTGAATGCTTAGAGCAGATCTGCAGTGTGTTACTGGGCTCAGCATAAAATTGGATATGAAGTATCTTGGACAGTCACCTCTACTGGAAGTCTAGAGTCTGATTACGCGAGGAGACCTGGGGAACAAAAAAAGCCCCACAGGTTACATGTTATCATAGACTGGAGATAGGAGGATTTTTCTATGACCTTAGAAACCATTCTAAAATAATCCTGAAATATCAGGTAATTTAAACTGACATTTATCAAGGACCTAATTCCACTGGAAAGTTCACAAACCGGGCAAACTAGGAAGCAATACTGAGAATACATCTTAAAGTATTTGTCTGAAGAAATTGATATTGAAGTCAATTCTCTTGGATGAGAAACTTTAATTAAACAGTTAAGCAAGACTGGATTGTTTCAAAATTTATTAAAAATGTTTATGTAATATATAACATATAATATTTATACAATAAAAATATTAATCCTATAGCTGAAATATATCAAAATCATTATTGAAATTCATCTTGATGATAACAGCAAAATATTTTGATTTAATCTTTGCTCAAAATATTTCAAAAGAGTTAAAACCACAGTACCAAGCAATGTCTTTTTTTCCTAGTGTTTTTACTGCCTCAAGCATAATAAAAGAAAGGGGGATGTTTGATCAACCATTGATATTTTTTCTGTTTTCCTTTAAAAAGGAGTATACTACAAATCATCGATCCTAAAGCTGATTTTTATTACATATAAAATAACCAATAACTGATGAGATTCTTTTTGTAGTAGATAGTCATTTCATTTTTGTGACCAAGTATATGTAAGACCTATGAGTAGGAAAATATAAAATAGCATTTTAGAACAACGACGTGATGAAAATGGTATGATGTCATTCAAAATTATCCGTAGGTAATGAACACTACTAACTTCAAACAGCTAATAGTTCTTTTTATAACCATTGCAATGCTTTCTGCAAATTATTAAATATCAAACACTGAAGCTACTCTCATTTTGAAATTCATTTCTTTTTTCTTTCAGAATTTGGGATACTTCACTTTTCTTCCTATTTTAGCAAAGGAAAGGGTAGCACTCTTCTTGTATCGCAGTAAGAAACTGAGCTTATAGTATCTTGGTGTGATGCTTTGATATTTAATTTTGTTTCCTTCATTTCCGAACCACCTCAGTCTAGATGATAACAGACCCTGACCCCATCAGCATTTCGCTTTGTGACTGGCAGGATTACTCCGGTGCCCATTCAGTGCATTGCAAATGGGGTAGTCCGATTCTCTCGCTGATTCGGCATATGCCATCACTTTGTGTGGAGTGAGTAGAGACAGGCACCACTTTTTTTGTTTGTTCATAACCTAGGCTGTACTTCGATGCAGGGAGTGACACTTATTATTTTTTATACAGATCCTATCACAGTGGAGCTGTAAAGGGCAACTAAAACATAGTTAGCATGTAACTGTTACTGTTTTCCTTGCAAGTAATGGGTTTATTTGATGAAGATGTCATTTGCTAATTAGTGGGAAGTAACATGGCATCTTTAAGCCTGAACTTAGCCTTTCTGGTGTTAACTTTGTGAGTGGCTTCTGGAAGGACTGCTACTTACTACCTGCTTCCAAAGATTGCAGCTAGCAAAGTAAGCAGAGAGTTAATCTAAGAGGGCCAAAGCAGCTTTGAGTGTGCAGGAGCAAGGCCCAGTGGAAGTCCATGCACTTGTCAGTGTCACCTCTCAGTCTAGCCAGAAGAGCCAGACAGCCTATGATAAGCTGCAGGCCAGGTGAAGAAGTAGGTACACGTCTCTTCCAGACTGTGTACAACTTCCAAGGTGTAGGACAAATGGGAGAGACGCTGGTGAGCGCCTGGTGTCTTGCTGCCAAATGGGACCCTGAAACATGTTCCTCTCACATGCAGAAGTATGTTCTCTTCTACAAAGTCTGAATGACTGTCTGGTTAAAACATAGACTCATTCAGGTGGGAAGGGACCTTAGAAGGTTCCTAGTCCCCATTCTGCTCAGAGCCAGGTTAATACTGAGTTCAGACCAGGTAGCTCAAGGCAATCTTACAATATCATCATCTTGTGCTGTTAATGCAAATTTTGTCTTCCTTAGACGCCTTTCCTTTCACCACATTGACAATCAAGGCTTATCATCTTTCCCTCGTTATCTCATCAGCTTCCTCTTTTGCAAGTGGGCACTTAGGAATGGCTTTCACACCCCTTAAGGTCTAATTCTGCTCCTTCTTAAAATATAGAGAATGGCAAGTGTGACAGGGCCAAAGTCTTTGTATTTGCTCCGTCGTAGAGCAAAGCAGACAATATACATTAATAGTCCTAGATCAGCACATAAGCTTCCAGTGGTAGAGTTATCATCTGCTTGTAGTGTGGTTGCAAATGGGTTTATGTTCTTTTTAGAGCAACACAAAACATGCATGAATAACTGCACTCCACAGGAATATGAGACTAGATTTAACATCTTGTTTCATCAGCTACACTCTAGGTTTTGCAATTGCAGAATAAAGATGAAGCTAATAAAGCCCCATCATAAACTTGCTAGGTTTCTTTGCACCTGTCCCTCTGATTGGACAAAGCTGATGACTAGAAATCAGCTTCTGATTTTCAGGCAGCGTTTATTTTGGGCCCATTAATGCCCATTGAGTCAATATTGTTTACTAGCTTAAAGGTGCGCTTGCCTTATTCTTCCTCCTCGTGTTGCTTTCCCCGCTGCGTACTTCTGCACGAAATAGCGTGCAGATTTTCTTGTTCATGCAGAATCTGCTGCCACCCCCTTCTCTGCCTCCTCTCTGATCACCTTTTTCATGGGGCTCTCACCCTTCTGCTCCCACGGCAGTCTGCAGCTTCTGCTCAGCACTCAGACAGACCCCTGACTGCTGCTCTCTTCTCTGCCTGTCCCCCACCACCACTATCCCAATTTCTTGCAGCCTTCTGTTTATTCTGTCTTTTTAAAGTTATTTATTAAGGTAGGGCTGGAGTTCCTCACTACAAATAATTTTCCCAGCAGTTGAGGTGTCTTTTTGGTTACTGTGACTTAAAGAAGCTCTAAGCAAGCGTGACTTCTTTTTAATCATGCAAATTGTGTACTCGATGGTGATGCGTTGGGCATGTACACATGTACTGCACTAAACATTAGCATACCAAGTGCATAGGCTTGGTAGTGCTGCATTGCATCTGTATCCATGTAAGCGCAAACTGGAGCGTGCTTCATCATTATCTGTTTTCGAGGCAACTGATACAATTATCTCTACAGCTGGTTCAATCTATAGGATAACAAATGTTTGGGTGGGTTTTTTTTTGTTGTTGTTTTTCCTTCTTTTTTTTATCCTGTCCTTTTGGACCTGTCCTCAAAGACTGCAGATGGCATCTAAGGATTCAGTCAATAGTATCACATAAGAAAAAAAAAGAAGCAAAATCATTCCTTTTAGTGCTGCAAATTATGCTTTGTGGCTTGAACGCAGATGTCTTTAAAATTATGATGAATAGTTTTATGGTGCTCATCTATATTAATTCTGCTACTACGCAGTCTCTTTTTTCTTTTAATGCTAGTTACTGTCATTACTGTCACATTTTCACCACTGCAGTGAGAACAAAATATAGACGCTTTTTTTTTTTTTTTTTCCCCCCGAACAATCTCTCTTCTGTTTAAGTTCTCAGACTCATGTGCATTGTTGCACTACATTTACACCTCCCTTCACTCACAGGGCAAGTGTGGTAGTGAGTCAGAACCCCCGTTCTCAGCACCGAATTGTGATTTTAATGCTACTCAAGCACCTTTTTTGGCTCATTTGTTTTGTCTCTGTCCTACGGTAGCTCAACCCATTTCATAGCTCGTTTGTTTAGAGATGATGAATATGATCAGTATGACTTTTTTTTGCACTTCAAATGTCTGCCTCCCTCCACATGATGTGAGAAGAAAAGGAGAGATGGTGTCTGGAAGCTGGATTTCTTCTTTGTAGGAGAGAGGTTACAGCTCCATGAATCCAAAATCAGAATTTAGAAAAGAGAAATAAGATTTGACATTGTCAGTGCTGTTTAGTTTGCTGGTTTTTGCTATATATTGCTGTTTCTTGAGTGTGTTACAAAGATCCATGAAAAAGTGGTCTAAGTTTTCAACAAGGTTAAGTATCCACATTGTTGGGTTTCTTGGTCAGACAATTATAGTGTAGATTTTTTTTTTTTTAATGCTGAAAGTTAAAGATTAGATATGTGTTCTAACTGACTGGAGAAGGCTGCCTCTAACCTCCATTAATACCTTTCCAAGAAACTATTAATCTTTGTAGTCTGCTGAAAGTAGAAATTCAATCAGTCTGCCTCAGTCATGGCTCTTGTTATAAAAATGTAATAGGTGCAGTTTTTACAGGTCTTCAGAATTGCATATGGGAGTGAAAGCTCAGGGGAACCTAGTGAAGCTTTCTCAGAAACCTGAATTTACAAAACATGATTTATCATCAAGACAACAGAATAAAGTTTTTGGAGCCTTTTACTTCTTGTTGAAGCAGTAAGGTTGCTATTTTCTTTCTTTTGTTTCAAGTATGATGTAGTAATCTGCATTATAGCTGAGTTGGTCTTCTTGTTCCAAGGACAGTGTGTGGTGATAAGGCCATAATCTCATTTTATTTACCAGTGTTATGACATCCAGCTCCCAGAAACTGCCTCCAGCTGCATGTTTGAGGAGGCAGAAACAAAAGGACTTAGAGAATGGATTCATATCTTGTTCTTAGCACAGTGCATCCAGCAAAAGAAGCAAGGCTAGGAGTGCAGCAGTGTGGGGAGAATTCTGTTCATATGTCTGGTCTTCGATAAGAGAAAATTCACATACCCCATTCAGTTATCTTTCAGAAATATTCAATTCATTCAATTTCTGGAAAAGTTACAACTTTCTGTACACTTTGTATTGCACTTTGCAACAGCCATTAGAAAAAGTCCTTGATGCACACTAAACAACAGTGAAGAAGCTATTTTCAGAGCATTACCGGGGAATTTATTCATATTCTAAATGAGTATTGCATTTGAAGTTCCTTGGCTCTTTTTCCCCCCTTGTACTGTTAGCACTAGTGCTGAAACTGATTATTTTCCATCTTTCTTTATAGTATGCCTGGGATGCAAATGAGGAGTACCTCTTCAAAGCAATGGTGGCTTTTGCAATGAGAAGATACTCCAGCAAGAGCACAACTCAGTAAGCATCTACTTTGATTTCCTCTGTATATATTAACAGTACTGCATGCAGTGGACTATTCTCTGCTATACTGAACTGTAGAAAACAGTATATAAATCTACAGAAAACAAACTGTTCCAGTATATTTCTTTGAAACCTAGATATGAATAAACATCATGCTGTCTGTCCTAGGCAGCATTCAGTCTTTGGCGCCATTCCCCCTGTTGATATAGACTGACACAGCCCTGGACCTCAGTGGGACTGTGCCGATTTACTGTAGCAGCATCCAACAGCAAGACATGGTACCTTCTGGAGGGCAGACCGAGCACAGGGGCAAACTGGTAGGATCAGAACTACCATAGGGGTCCTTGCGTAGGCAGCTTTAACGTGCCTTTGCTTGGCATACAGCCTCAATGGTGCGCTGAAGATGGGCTGGCTCAGGGAACTGGAAAACGGGTAGCTGTGCGAGTGCTGGGTTGTGCTGGGAGTATCTGTCCCTAGTGTTACAGCTGCTGAACTGCCTCACATCGAGGAGTTTCAGATGTTCCAGTTCAGGATATAAATCAACCACTAATTGGGTTTGGGAATAAATCCACTCTGAGGTATTGAGTATTCTTCTCAGGCTTCTGATCCTTGCTGCTTATGAAATTGAATACCAGATTAGACAGACCATTCAGCAATCTGTGCCTTCAAAATGTTCCTTTCTCTGTTAAACAAGAAACGGTGTCAGTATATTTCCTTAGGCCTATTATTTTCATATTGTTTTTCAATCTTTAAAAAATGGTGTTATGGTTCTGGTAGGCTAACAAGGATAACGTTTACCATTTAACTGCAGGAGAAGCTGCTTCAGGCTGACTTTGTATCAGATGAAGCATATTCCACATTTGCAAAGACATCAGCTAACTTGAGTCGTACAATGTTCACTCTGGCTCCAGCACTTTTTCATAGAAGGTGCTCTCCCCGTCCACATAACAGAAGTGCTTGGTTCCTTACTGTTTCATTTTGATTCTCAGAAGCTGCTTCCTTTGCCTAAGAGAGCTATTCTACCAAGTCTTAAAAACAGCCAAGTATGTTCTGATATTATAAAAACGTGATTTCATCAAGACGCAGTAAAAATGATACTTATAAAAAATGACTTCACGATACAAGCTAATTAAAGGTGACTATCCAAGGTTTTTTTTTTTTTTTCCCTTCAGGTTTTCAGTTTAGGAATTT
>JAUBNY010001117.1:68802-82449 GCA_032275445.1 Crypturellus soui | reverse complement strand
GGAAGAGGTGAAAGTCTCCATCCGGTTAGATGTTCCAGGAATACTCCCTGCTTTCCCCTACCTTTGTGGGAAGGTAGGGAAGAGGAGCAGGAGGACTGCAGTCCATCTCCTGTCCTTTCTGCGGTGCCCATGGAGATGTGGGAGCGCCCCATGCTGAAGAGGGTGTGGAAGGTGCTAGCTCCTGAACACAGTCACCTAACCCTGGGTGCAAACTCTGCGCAGTGCCACAACCTGGATGTGACAACCACCCCTTTCTACACTCAGTCAATGTCTAACACAGCAGGAGCTGCAGGAACAGTCACAGCTGGTTCTCCCGCTTGAGAGCAAATGCCATTAACTTCAGTGAGCTGGATCAACAGCCAGAGATTTGTCTGGCAGATCAGCACAGCCATTGCTGCTGCCTGTCCCATCGTTGCTGAAATTCAGCAGACACCTTCTGTTAAGCTTCCGACGCTGGACAAAATCCAGCCTGTAATGACAAGCACAACAAATGTGCTGCTGGAAACAGTGATTTTGTTGTTGCCTTTTCATCACCACTGAGCGATCCAGCTCAGAATGAGCAGGATTGCACATTACATCCCAATTTTTCTCTAAAGTTAATTTCTAAGCTAAAATTTAATAAATTATGGAGCTGTCTTTTACCTTTGAAGGATATGTCAAATTGTCAAGGTTGTGTGAAAAAGGATAAATACACAACCCATCAAATTACTCAGTGATTATCAAAACAGATAAAATGAAGATTTCTTTGCCAGTAAAGAAATACAAATCCTTTATTTTCTGCTCCATGTATGACCTTTTCATTTATTCTCCGTATGTACACTCATGTACATTCATGTATGATCATGAGCTACATAAAGCAACCTTTGATCTCTCAATGTTAGAAAATGATCATCTGTAATCCGTGTTGGCAAGCCTGGTTTCTCTAATCTGTGACTCATTTGAAATAATATGCATTTATTTTGGACCTGAGACCAGTTAATCTTTAGACAAGAAAGAATGTGAACACATTTACTTTCGTTCAAGTAACAAAATCTCTTTTTGCTACATTTTCCCTCACCACCCTGTGTGGAAGAAAGCTGCAGTTTTCCTCAAAGTGACCAGATAACATTCATCAGCATTTTCTGTCTCTCTAAGAGCAATCTAAGAGAGCTCTTTTCAATACTAAAAATGCTATGACTGCTTAGAATAACAAAATGCACATTCCTGGAGTTAAACCTGTTGTGCTGAAGTGAGCCCGGGGCTCCTATTCACAAAGGGAAGAAAAGGAGCTTTCCTGTGCAGGAGCAGCTGCGCAGCGCACGGCTGGAGGAGGCCTGGCGCTCTCGGGAGCCGGGTGCCCCGGCCTTGAGTCCTGCGGCTCTCCCGCTGGTGACGGCCGCTGCTTGCACCCAGCTCCCTGGTCGCTCCTGGCAGCTCTGTCTTATCCCCAAGCAATCCCCTAAATCTATATATGGGTCAATGATGCTGTTCTCAGGCCAAGAGACTAGATTTTCTTGCCTTCTATCCAGGGGGGTTGGTGCATATATTAAATATATATTAAAGAAAATGCAATTTAGAACTTTTACTGTGTTGCTGTAACACTAAGACCGGGATCTTTCATTCTGATAGTCTCGTGTGGTTCCCCATGGCATCACCTGCTAACCACTTTTGGTGCTGAGGGCAACAAAAAGATGTCTACATATGTGCCTACAGGCACACTTAGTAGCATTGTTCAACAATATGTCAGTTTTTCTTAAAACTGGAAAGTGTGAGGCCTTCTAGGGCTTCTGCATGCTGTGAATCCCACCTATGTGGAAGTGCAGCAGGGAAAAGAAAAATCCTATGTGCTGCAAAGCAACTGTCACATTGATGCTTGTTGCACTGCTGTTTACTCAATCCCCTTTGAACTTCCTGTGAAAAGCAGTATTATTCTTTCTGGAGGCTGAAAGGATTTGCAGAGTTCAGATTCTGCTGATGAAAAAGTGGCAGTGAAGCCAGGTTTTTGGTGCTTATAATCAAGCAAGGATTTTAGGCACAACAGGAAGCAGAAAGAGGCAAAATTTACATAACTTTGTGTGCGCATTGCTGCCCAACTGATTCAGTGCCTATACCTCTTAATGCTGTGGGGTGATATCATATCTCAGGCTGAAAGCCTTGTCACCGTAGGGAAGACCCCTTTTTGAGGAGTGTTGTTGCCTCTGTAAAGCTGTAGAACATCGGGATGTTCAGACTCTATCTGCTGAATGTACTTTCTCTCTGGGGGATGAGCTTTGCTCATTCACTAATTTTGATTACATCTGTAGGGTGTTGCAGAGCACTGGAACAGGCTGCTCAGGGAGGCTGTGGAGTCTCACCAAGTCACAGGATGGCTGAGGCTGGAAGGGACCTTTAGAGATCATCTAGTCCAACCCCCCTGCTCCAGCAGGGACACCCAGAGCTCTGGAGATCTTCCAAACCCGCCTGGATGCCACCCTGTGCCACGTGCTCTCGGTGTCCCTGCGTGTGCAGGGGGGTTGGACTAGATGATCTCTAGAGGTCCCTTCCAACCTCAGCCATTCTGTGACTCTGTCATTATAAAATCTGACCCATTTTTGAGCGTGAAACAGAAATTCCAGTGTTGTAAATTCTCCTGATGCAAAACTTCCTCTGCAGATACAACTTAAGATATTCTGTGAAATCAGCAAGAATGTGTAAGACACCAGCCAAAACTAGCCATTTTTTTCCTCCCCTGTAAATTTTGTGCCTTGCTTTTAGTTTAGGAGGAATAAATCTCCTTTCAGTTTCAGATTGCTGCCAGCAAATTGATGTGACTATCTTTTAAAATCCCAGAGGATAGCTTTCCCCTTTTAGCCGTGAAAATTCTTCCTATTTGCAAAATTGACATTGTTCCAGACAAATTGGAGGTAAAAGCGGGCATTTCAGCTGTGTAAAATCATTGCTTCCCATTTTATTGAATATCTCTGTGGAATACCTATCTTCAGCGCAAAAAGCAAGGCTGCTGCGCCCAACCGCTCTGCTAAGCGCTGCCCAAAATAGCACGCAACGATAAATAAAACATTTCCCCAAAACATCCAGCGTGGGCTGCTCGGAACAAGCCGCTGCTCGCCTTGCCTTAAGAAATACCTCCGTCTCTTCTGGACGGAGAATAGGCGTTTGCAGGCCGGGTCTGCTCCCTCAGGTGGTTTCCTGCCTTGCACGGTGGTTTAGCGGCCCTTCAACTATGTCCCTCATGCGCCCGCAGATGGCACTGCAGAGCGAGGCTGGTGCCAGCGACGGGCTTGACCTGAGGGAATGTCACCTTGGCGGGAGCAAAGGGACCAGGGGCGAGAAGAGCTGCTAAGAGTTGCTCTCCCGAGAGGCACCGGCGATACCCAAGGGTACTAGTCGGTAGCGGCAACGAGAAGCATCGCGGTAGTTATTTAAAGCACCGCCGGCCTTGGCGCCGGGGTCGCAGCGAGTCCCCCCTGCCCAGGACAGCAGGTAGTGTCTGCAGCCTGGGGACGAGTTGTGCCGCGTGGGGCAGCTGCGCCTTGCTGGTGGCCACGCAGACCTTGCGCGAAGGAGAAGCGAGGGCTTTCCCCTGGAAGCAAAATTCGTCACCCAGGCTCCTGCTCTTGGCCCTCCAGAATATCCGCTCACTGTTTCGGCGAAATCAGCAAATCTGAATCCTGAGCGAAATTCCGTGGGGTACTTATCCATCAAGTGGAACTGAATAGAATTTTCTCACTTTTATCTCTCCTGCTCTCTCTCATTTCATTCGTGTGGCTTTGGCACACTGCTGTGTTCCTTGTGAAGCTGTGGTGATTGCCGCCGTAGACAGTTCCTGCAGTTTCGTAGACAGTATATTACATGTGTCTGGCTGTTTTGTTCCTTAGTTGCATGAATGCAATAAAAACAGATAGAAGAGGCACCATCTGTTCCCAGCCACCATTGCATTTATGATATAAATATATTAGTCCTCACCATTTTAGTTTAAATACTTGTGATAATCTCATTCCATGGGGAATTTTTAATGGTGATGCCATCACTGGTCGGTGGTAGATTACAAATTTAAAAGAATCTGGAAGGAGGCATTTTAAAGACAGTTACCATGCCATGATATGCCATGAGCAGCTGCATGCCCCGGGAGCTTCTACTACGAACAACTCCGCGTGAAGCTGAGCAGTCGTTTACAACAGATAAATGTGTCACAGCATAACCTTAAAGGCACAGGCCAGTGCCAGTGTGATGTCTAAATTTAGCCTTTTGTCTCCAGTCTTTGCTCGGCTCTGTGCAACAAGACGTCAAAGGGAATAACATCAGCTTCTTTGCTTTTCACCCCTCCTGTTGACTCTGGCTTCTCTTCCAGCAAATGTGCCTTGCAGAAAGATTGAGCTCACGTTAAAATCATATGAGGAATCCCCCGTGCCTGAGTCATCGTGGTATGGCCTGCTAAACATGCAGTTTTTGGTTCATCAACATTACCCAGCCTTTGTCATTGGCCTGTTGATTAAGATGCAAATATATGTTCTTTCCTTTTAATTATACTAGATAATCTGAGGTAAGGAAAGCTTATGACTTAAAAGATTGAAAAATTCACTTGAAGACTCAAGTTTGATGTCAATAAGCTTAGTTTTTTATCTTGTTGAAAGTGGGAAGTGCTGCAGGTGGTATTTCTTCCTCAGGCATTAACTGTTACTTAGAGGTAGGGCCTTTTTTACCCTCTTTAGATGAAAGCAGTTTTTTAGAACAGCTGTTTTTAAGAACGCCTGCAGTATTTAATCATAGGATCATAATGGTTGGAAAAGACCTTTGAGATCATCGAGTCCAACCGTAAGTCCTTCAACACAATACCTGGTAAATTATGTATAATTCCTTCCATTCTTCCATCCACAGGATTTCCAATGTGCTGCTCTGCAATGTGACAGACCGGGTGTCCTTTTGGTTTGTGGTCACGGATTCTGCCACAAATGTGACGACTGTTCCTGCAAGTGAGGTAGAGGCCGCTATCAGGTACAGTCCCTGCTTCTGCAGTCTGCCCTGCCTTGCTGAGCGAGGATGCTTTCTCTCTGAGGGCCTCGTAGGAGGGAGCGCTCTGCCTCTTTAATGTTGAACTAAACCACACAGTTTGAACCAAAACAAGAGGTCACTACTCTCTCAAGCGTGTGAGACTAGAGGACTTTTAACAGTGCCATGGAATTCAAAGTCTGTGAGCCTTGGGATTGCAACTTCAGAAGACTCTCTTAATGGTGGAAACTCAGATAAAATCTGGTCTCCATTTGCCATCTACTGTGTGACACATGCACACAGGTCTCATTCAGATGCTACATGTCTCACTGACAGCCTTTTTCCCCAGGTGACCGAATTTCACCACTTTGGGATGGGTCTTTAACTTAAACTGCACGTGTAGGCGCTTCTCCATCAGGACTAATGACCCTAGGCTCCCTTTATGGAGCCTGATGGTGCAAGTGCTTCTGAGGTACAGTTCATCTGAGTTAGTTTAGAAGTGAACTATCAGATAAGGAAGACTCAGAGTAGGCTGTGTCCCAGCCTGGCTTAAAAAATCTTATACTCACATTTTCCTCATATCAACTCTTTCTAGAATGTGGTCACTGTAGCAGCTGAGCATGACGTACAAAGCACTGTGTGGTACAGATCGGTGTGCTTTCCACCAAGTATCACAATCTGCAGCTCATGAAAACAAAAAACGGGGAGCTAAAGAGGGGAAAAGAAAAACAGGTAATCTGACTGCAGTGGCCTGCCAGCCCAGCATAAGGGATTTATAGGGATGGCTCCCACAGGCCACATAACTTGTGTACGTTTCTCAAGCACTGAGTGGAAAAACAGACCTCTTTGTCTTTAGACATTCTGTACTTTGTCTTGAAAATGTGTGTTATCTTTATAGAGGTGTAATGCCTAATTCCTGATGAATGAGTATGCGTTCTTCTGGAAAGATTAACTTTTAAGCTTATGAGCAGATTAAACTATTTCCTACAGAGAAACCAAACAATAGCTTCATAGCATTAATAGGGGAAGCAGATTATTTATTCACTGAAGCTCTCTAAGAGTGCTGGAATGCAGGAGTTTTTTGCATTTCTGTTATTCTTTGATACATTCAGTAGCATAAGCTGATTTATTTAAATCTCTTATATGCACTGTTTACCACAGAAATCGTGTGCTATTATAGCATGTTTGCTTTGTTTTTAGACTGCTTCTTTCTCCAGGAAAAGAAAATATGCAATTTATTGAAAGTTCAAATTCCTGCCTTACTTAGAAACAAGAAATAAAATGCTCTATAAAACTACAATACTTTTTACCCAGTTGTTTCTGATTTCAGGCTTCCATACTAAATTCTTTATACTACAGTGGCTTGTAAGCTACTCATGGACCAGCATTTTAGTGTGTGAGGTTCTCTAGAAATTGAGAACAAAAAAGAGGGCAGCTATCTCAAATCCTCATCTGAGTCCCAGAATCTTGTATAAATATGAGGATGAACAATGATTTTATTTTCAACTGTTCGCAACAATCCATAAGGATAGAAATCACTTCAAATCGAGCAAGCTTTACTATATAATGAGTCTTTTAACCTGAATGTCTTGGCTTTCACTTCTCACCAGGAATGCTAGCTTTCCATCAAGACTAAAAGCTTTCTGTTTAAGGGGTAGTCAAATGTTACAATTTCGGAAGGAATAGCAAAATCTTACCTGTATCTCCCATATATCTATTCCTAGGAAATACTTACAGTATGGTAAGTAGATTGAATTGTATACAACAAAGCTGCTTTGAATTGCAGTACTGCTGTGAGAAAGAATCTCTCAAGGCCAGTGTATGTAATACATTTTCCTCAAAATTTCCAAACATTTTGCAAAAGCTGAAACTATGGCTATTTAGTTTCAGATCCAAGAATAACAGAAAATGCTCAGAAGTAATAAATGTGGAGGAATATACACACTGAAGAGAGATCATTGGCAATAGCTGTACTAGACATATTAAAAAGAATATTTCTCAGACTTACAATTTCTCATAATGGAAAAAAAATGTGCAAAGCACAAATCCCTTTAGCTGCCTCCTGCAGGGAAGAGGGGCATGTTGGCAGTGGGAGAGGGTTCTTCTGCAGCCAACTATGATCTGTGCCTCATGAATCTAAGAAAAACTGCAGCAACAGGACCAGATGCACAGACACATAATAGGCAGGATGGTTCAGTCTGAGGGACTGAGGACCAGAAACAGGCAAACCCTCTGATCAGTGCAGGATACCTCTGTCACTCCCATGCCATTATGGATGCTGCACAAGCTAAGTAACAGCCAGAGATGACAACCTGTTAGACCTACAGTTCACAGGCCAAAACAGAAGCAATTAACAATACTGTACTTCAGATCTCTCTGTGTTTCCCAAGTTTTCAAATAAAATTAAACAGACATAAAAAGTTCTATTGCCCAAAACTTTGCAAGTGGATGAGTTGTGTATGGGCTATGCAAAACTGCTGGGCTATGCGAAAGTGAAGGTCCATGTCATCCTTATGATCATCATGCTGAATATCAAATTCAACTTTGCCAGACTTGCAACAGTTAAATGAAAATTCATTTTTTCCTTCCTTTCATTTTTTTAGTTATAAATACCATTATAAAGAGCTGTCATCTGCTTGTGTTTTTCTGAAGGATGAATCGGAACAGAATCAACAGTGCCTTCCTACTGAACGACAAAACACTGCAGTTCCTGAAGATATCCTCCACCATATCACCACCTGTTGAACCCTCCACGCCTGTCTGGCTTATCGTATTTGGTGTTGTTCTTTGTCTCACTGTGGCTGGGATTATTTTCCTCATTGTTTCAGGGATTCAACGGCGCAAGAAGTAAGCAGCTTCACTTTTCTGTTTTAACTGAATGCTGTGAGCAAGGATGGTTTTGCCTCTCAGATCAGAGAAACTGTAACTGTAGTCTTTCCCTCCTCCATAGCTAAAGATGATAACTGTTTTGTCCTTTCCCAAGCATGGGAGTTAAAACCTGGAACAATGAAATAGTAGTTGCACGACTAATGCTGGGGGATAGTGAGGAAACTGGAAGGATAAGAACATGACCTTGCAGATCACCTAAATATGTGTTAAAGCTTTACGAAGAGATTTGCTGCCAGTCTTGCCAAGGTTTGGACACTGGGGTGAGCTGCCTCTTGCAGACTAGCCAAATGTCTAGTCAGGGGGAAGGCTTGCAGTGACTGCCCCGTTCAGGGCAGTAGTGCCGAAAGCTGGCAAAGCCAGAAGACTTTTGCCACTATCAGTTGAGGAGGCTAAATAGAGGGTATGATAAAGAATAACGTATAGCTGAAGAGGTTCTGCTCAGTGAATTGGTGCATGGCCCTACTTACCATTCATGACATGAGGAATCCAACAGACCCAGCCCTTTAAAAACTCAGATCCAGATTTCTCCATGAGTGTTTGAGGTTTGGCAATAAAGACGGCCAGAGATACTTACTTGTCCTCTCACTTTGTGCCCCATGACAACACTGATGAAAAAGAGAAGGCTACTCATGGCTCCCTAGTGTGAGTGAATTGGAATGGGCAAAGGAGTAGGTGGTGTTTTGGTCCTCCCATCTCTGTTGACTTAAAGTTGGGCATAAAGGAATAGAAATTTCTCAAATGAACTGAGCGTCTTCTGTGCAAGTAAGAAGTAGCTGAGCTTCTGCCCCAGGTTAGGTTAGGGGGGGTTAGGTTAGAGGTTGGGTTAGGTTAGGTTAACACAAAATTATGGCTTCTACACTAGAGTCCTACAGAAGTAGGAGAGGAACTCAAAAAGGGTGCATTTCTGCTCTGAGCTAGATAATGTAATATTGAATGTATGGTAGACTGTATCACCAAAAATATCAGTGCAACAAATTCATCCGTGAAAAACAATATGTTGCTGGGATTTTTCAATTCTGCCTCCTTATCACCTTGAAAGACAAAGATAAAACATCTCGGAAAATCTCAATCTCTTCAGTGGTATTTTGGATTCAGAAGAGTTGTGTGATTGTGTAAAAGCCCTTTGAGTGTTTAAAAAGCAAAACAAGCAATAGATGCTGTTGAGGAATGAGACTACACAGGTACTTTAGATCTACATATAGTTTAAGACCTACCACAACTTTCCTTGTGGTCTGGGCTGTGTCATTTAATCCCCTGAACTCAAGAGAAATTCTGTAAAACCAGAGGATAATGTAGCTTCTGGAAGCCCTATTCTTGCCTTCCCTATAATGTCAAGGTCCTGTGTACCTAGAGCACTAGCTCCAAGGGATCCTTGAACATCTCACAGGAGTGTAGTATAAATAAATTATATGAAGTAATCATAATCAGCTGGCTAAAAGTAATCCTCTGTAGTTTATATCAGGCTGAAAAGACAGTATTTTCCCTATCTGTTTTCAAAATTAGCTCAGCTGTTAGGCCTGAACTGTTCCCATTAGTATAGTATAAACTGTATGCTCTTATCTCCAGTATGCCACTAACATGCCCCTGCTGCTGCCCACCTGTGGTCACCTGGCATTTTTCATCCACTGTTTTGTATTCCTGTTGTCCCTTTACTTCTGTTATTTTCCTTCTCTCCTTGGTTGTTCACTCTGTTTTGCTACTCTACCTAAGAATGTTCCTAAGAATGGATTAATCTGTAAGTGAATTCAAATCCTCTTTTCAAATCAGTGTCATGGCAGGGTGAGAGAGAAGGTAATATAAATGTGTAATTGTTCCATCTACTGCTGCAAAGCCTGCAGATGTAAAAGATATGGCCTGGACAATTTGGCTTCTCAAAAGAAGAGCTAGACATTAGAGAACAGAATTTCCAAATTGCTCATCCCTTCCTCAGAGACCTGACCAGGTTGTCAAAAAGAGTTCAGCACATTCCGTACTGAGTTTTACTGGAAACCTGGGCAGAGCTGACTTAGTGGCAGCTCTGTTGCTCAGTAAGCTGTGTGGGAAATCCAGGTGCAAGAACAGTGTTTATTACTCATATATCTGGCATTTTGTCTTTACTGGACTTTAAAATTGCAGTTAAATACCGTTTCAGATAAGTACAAAAACATGTGCTTGAGCCTGTTTGTACTCAGGGTAGCAGAGAAGCACATGATTGGCCTAAAATGGAGTTTCACTAATCAGTTAGACTCGTTATGTCATTTCTTGAATTGGAAGATTTTCATAATGAGATCTTCACTGTGCCTGCATGTGAAAATTTCAGCCCCAGTGGCCTGCAGCTTGAAGTCCTATTAAAGGATCTGATCCAGCTCCATGTAATTGTAGCCACTGACGTTACAGCATGGATCAGACATGCTGTCTCCCAGCTCTGTGTGTTTGTTCCTCTGCCATCACAGCTATACAACATCTCCCTTCCTGATAACAGACTTTGGCACGTAACCAGGGCAAGGCCACCCTCTCCGCTGGCCACGCTGGGAGAGACTGAAGTCCACCCCTGCCTCCAAAATCCTGGTTGCAGCAGGGACCATAAACATTTGCCTTGTGAAGAGCTGGATTTCATCTTTAAATATGGAGGAACCCACAGTGGATTTCCCTTCCACTGAACTCTTTAACCTCTCCTTGGACTCAGGAATTTTTATTTTCTCTGAATTGCTATTTTTAGTTTCTCTGAATCGCTATGGCAACAAGTACACACATCTACTACTTTTCCGATTTGTTTTGAATCCGTTCCCTACTATCGTCTTTTATGTTATGCCTCATAGTAAGGTTTGTATTAAAGAACTCTCCTTTTCATTCTGTAGCAACAGATATGACAGCCAGAGGTCAAAGGTTTTCACTGCCACCCCCACATTTATTTTTAGAGAGTCTGTAATGCCAAGAATCTTCCAAAGGCCAATAAAATTTTATTATTGCTAATATCACCGTTATTAGCAATCGTACTGAGTCAGGTTGTTACGATTGTCCTGAGTCAGATTGTTACAGTGCGTGTTGCAGGATAGGAAGAAGCAATGGAGCTGACCTTTGAGTTTCTTATCCTCCAAAGCTGCTGATGCTGCAGGCTGTAAAGTACAGCAGGTTTTTCAACTATGAACTAGGAGATCCCAAGGTCAGAATAAATGTGGAATTAAGGGAACATTGTGACATGTTGAATGATATTTCTGCATTCATTTACTCATGGGTTTTTTTTTTTTGCATCATTTTATTTATTAAGCAACTGTTTTGATATGGTTGGGGTGACAATAGGAGCCTGGAAGAGAAAAAAGCTTACAATTGTTTAATCTAGAGCACAACAGTTGAGTAAGATACGGGAGTAGGAAGGTGGCTGTTAATGCAGTTTGAATTAGAAATTCAGATTTGTAGCTGTAAGAGTCCCTGACCTCTGAAGAAGATTATCAAGGAATATGGAGCACTCAGTCTCCATCATTGAAAGATTTAGTCAAAAGCTGTTTGGTTTCTAAAAGTACGTTTTAATTTATCTGCATCACCGAGTGAAATCTATGAAACATATAATGGGGACACGCTAGATGGGTAGTGCAGTGCTTCTTGGTTTAAAAGAAAAAAAACAAATTTGGAGATTTCATTCCATCTCTCTCTTGCAGCAACTTTTCCCTCCCCTTCAAGTTATTTTAGAGAACAAGAAACTGAAGGAATATTTGCCACAGTTTACAATATATTTATGCTAGGTTTTCTGATTCCCAATCCTGATTTTAAAACATGAAACAAGCTTCCAGTCGGGTCCTCCCATTTCCATTTGCGCTTACTACAGCGAAGAGACATTTACACTCTGCCTACGCAGAGCGATGCCTGCTTTTGCACGTATAGGTCATTGCGAGCCAATGCAGCTGGAGTCAGAATAACAGCAAATTATACTGGGGAGTCTGCACCAGATTATATCTCAGTAACTAACCTACAATGCAGTTATGACTAAATGTGCAATTTTCTTTATGTGGACTTTTGGTAGAGTGCTGCAGGTCAATAGAATAAGATGATTTTTCTTCCTTATTTTTAGAAAGAATAAAGAATCATCAGATACAGAAAATTTAGAAGAAAAATGCGAAGTGACAGTAACAATAGAAAATGGGATTCCCTGTGAAACACTGGATTTAAAAGCAGGCCACATTAATGGAGTCTATGCGGCAGATGATGAACGGTTCGCATCCTTATGAAATACTGCCATTCCTGGCTGGTGTGTTTTTGAAAGACTCTTATGCCTACTTTATCTCGTCACTACTTCTGAATGTCAAACATGAAGACAAGAAAAAATGTCCTTTCACTTAATTTCCCTTGAGAGAAGCTTTGCTGATAACACATTCACTCAAACACCCATTACAAAGCTTTTGTTCGTGAGCAAAGCAAATGAGAAGACCTCAAATGATAGCAATTCAGCATTTCTAAAAGATGTGTGGTAGAACAGGGTTGAAGCCTGCATTGTGTTAGGCATTTAATTTTTAATAATTACTTAAATATGCCTATTGGTTTTTTTCCTTCTATAAATATGAAACTGCATTATTTTCCTGAATGTGTCAGAAGAGATCATCTATCATTGTCAATTTTTGCTGGACTTTCTTTTAAGCCATGTGCAAAAGTTTCTCTGTAAACTGATTTTGGTGTGCTGATCGGTCATGCCTTTGCCTGGAATAGAGATCAGTGCATGGAAGTTTTTACTTTTTTGAGAGTTAAGGAAAAAAGGTCAAGCTTTCTGGCCTCTGTAAGTGGCCAGCACCATCCATAGCTTTTGAACTGCCAAACATTTGGTCCTAAGTGTGTTTCTCACTTAGCAGTCAAAGTCGCAGGTTACATGATCAGGAAATTAAAATTGTAAAAGTTTGAAAAAGGTATAAGACACAAAGGGGAGATTTTCCCCAAAATGCAGACTGTGGTTAACGGACCAAATCTTAATAAACCTATGAGGGCATTTTGCAGCTCTTTGAAAAATCTTACTTACATTTAATAACCCTAAAACTAGAAGAGATTTCCGAAGGACAGGGCACACCCAGAGTTGATTGAACTTTTGATGCGCAGGTTTCCAAAAGCTTCAGTGCTTGAAGCAGCAGCACTGGTCTTCATGCATCCTACCTGGGTGGAAGCCTGAAGGCAACGGTGAGCAGGCAGGAACCCCCCGGACTCCTGTGTATGCGCCTAG
Organism: Crypturellus soui; assembly: GCA_032275445.1. Lineage (NCBI taxonomy): Eukaryota > Metazoa > Chordata > Aves > Tinamiformes > Tinamidae > Crypturellus > Crypturellus soui. The sequence goes on along the minus strand of JAUBNY010001117.1, from coordinate 69,416 downwards.
AAGCTGAGGGCACCAAATCGCACCAGGCACTGAGCTGCATGGTTAGATTTCAGACATATGTATAGTCTGTGTTACCCATGTCCTAATCCTGTTTCTGTTTGAACTGTTTTGATTTGAATCTAATCTTGAATTCTTACTGATTTCAGAAGAAAAAAAAAAACTAGGCCCAAGTAAAGAAGAGTGAGAACGGCAATGTGCTGAAGCAAAACATGATTCCTGCAGCACCCAACAGCTGCCCATGTCACTTCGGGTGAGATCTGATGCTTCTGGTGCTTCTGATGTCCCATTTCGAGGCAAATCAGAAGACCCCTTTACTTATTGGTGTTGTTTCATGTATTCAGACTCTTTGACCACAATATAAAGATGAGAAAAGCGCCTTGCAAAGGACTCTGCAGTGTCCCGAAGAGTAGAAAGACCTCTCGTCTCCCAGGGTACAAACCCGCCAGCGCTTTGGCTGTATTGGGCATCTTCTCTGTCAGTTGTTTTAGCACAGCTCTGGCTTTGGGGAGTAGAGTGAGCGGAATGGAAGGAAGGGGAAGGAAAACAGGGAAACATCAGGGTACAGGAGGGAAAGTGAGCATGTGAAACCCTAATATAGATGAGAGGAGGGATAA
>JAUBNY010001114.1:5548-40499 GCA_032275445.1 Crypturellus soui | reverse complement strand
TTCCTTGCTTCCTTCCTTCCTTCCTTCCTTCCTTCCTTCCTTCCTTCCTTCCTTCCTTCCTTCCATCCGTCTGTCTGTCTGTCTGTCTGTCTATCTATCTATCTATCTATCTATCTATCTATCTATCTATCTATCTACCTACCTACATACCTACATACCTACCTACATAGGTAGGAGAAAACCTTTCCAACCTGTGATAAGACCTTTTAAGCAGGGGCCTGAGCAGCCTCCAGGGAGCTCTGTGGGTCTCTGCAGCAGACACTGAAATTACAATTCCCAAAATGTTAGTGAACATGAGTGAGTTCAGCATGTTTTCCAGCTTGGTTGATCACAGGAAGAAAGGCAGGGAAGGGTGCAGTGCTGCTGTCCCTTGCATCATTCTCACTCAAGCTTGTTTCCTTGGTCTGGGCAGTTGCATTAGATTCTGCAGTCTGGTAGTACTCAAAAGGTGAACAGGATGGGGATATAGAAGAGTCTTCTTTCCTCTGATTAGATTAAGCCTAAATTCTCTGCCTGTCCTTGCCTATGATGGCTTATTTGAATACCTAACAAATAACTATTGCCCATGTGATTTGCTTTGCCCTCAACCGTATATTGACCATGAGTTCCCACAGTTGACAAGACATATGTCTGTTGCTATTGCTGTTTTAGAAGTTGATATATCCAGCTCAGCAGTTAATGCAGCATATTCATTTCTGCGGATATGTACTTCTGTAAATCATTCACTAGTTTTAAGAACAAAATTTGTGTAATAAAATCCATCTTTCTTGTTCTATGCAGTGATAACATTTGCATGCCCATCAGCTGAAGAAAAAAGCATCCATTCGGTGCTAGCTCACATCCTGCTGCATTTTGCTGCCAGTACTATATGGTTCTGCATTTCTTCAAAATACATTGAAGAGAAAAGTCATAAGAAAATACTAAGAAAAAAGCAGCATTACTTCACATTCCAATTTTTTCTTCTGGAACAACAAGATTAATAATAATAATAATAATAATAATAATAATAAATTGTTCAGTCCTCATTTCCTGGATCTCTAATCCACATGGCCTGTTTCAGGCCTGCTTTTAAAGCAGCTGTTCCCAATACACTGTTCCCAGTATCTGCTAACACTGATGATCTACAACCTGGTCTGTGCCCCAGTGAGAAAGAAAAGGAGGTGAATTTTGCAGAGCAGTGCAGATTTGTTACCAAGAAGAAGTACTTCAGAGCATAAAGATTGTTGTAAAAAGTCAGAGTTGCACAACCTTTCAAAGAGCTTTATTTATTGATAGGACCTGAGACATTGCCATCACGTCCTGATGGCCTCTTTTATCATCAATGTATGGCTGAATGGCTTGAATTCACTTGCATTTCACACCTGTCGAATTAGCAAAAACCGCTATAAAACTATACCCGTACACACAGGCCCCAACGTCAGTTTAGTTAGCTATCTTCTGCCAGTTAATTTGGAAATCTGATTTTGTGTGATTGGGTGAATGCCCTTATCACAGTTAAGAGTTATCTTCAGTAGATTTGAAACACAATGAAATAAAACACTATTCTAGAAAAGTCACACAGGTCAATTCATTTCATTGTATCAGCATAAATTTACTTCCCCACTTACATGAGGAGAGTTTTCCCCTAGAGAAAAGGCATTAGTATATAAATATCCCAATTTAGGACACAAAAAATGCTTTGAACGGACTAAAGAAAATCATGTGAAAATCACATACCCAGTCAAACCACCAACATTGGAAGTGTAGTGGTCATAAAGTCCAAATGTACCCTGACAGAATGAGTCAAAGGCAGAATGACAGGCACTGGAAAAGACCTACCAACTCCTTCTCAGGGTCAGTAATGAAATAGCGTCTGTTGACAGATTAGTTTTTTACAGTATAAGAGCTTTGGTAAAGAGGAAACGTGGCAATTAGCTTTCAATTTTACTGCAGCGAAGAACAACCAGCCCAGAAGCAAAGTGAAAATACTAACGAATAGAACAAAAAAAAAAAAGAAGGAATAGAGAAGAGTTTGACTCTGGACTCCCTTCCCTCTTTCACACAAGTTTTCATTTGTATCATCTGAGTTAATTCTGGCTCACACATAAGTTCACATTTTTGGAAGAAGGACATATTTTTCATCCTCAGCCTTTCTTATGTGAAAGGAAGTGACTCTGTGATGATGTCACAAGTTGCAAATATTTACATATTTCCCCGGCACTCAGCTTATGGCAATCAAATAACCACATCAGCTCTTTCACTCAGAAAGCTGAAAATGTTGCCAAATTAGAGCACAAATAAAGAGCAGCCTTTGACTCCATAGAGTTAAAAGGGAACTGTGAACTTAGCCTTCATCTTTTGGAGCCAATATGTGTCTTTCTTTTCAACACTAGAAGACTCTGAGATGGGTACTGCTGTCCACAAATTGGGACATTCGGACTAATGTCAAAATGCTGAAGGGATTTCCATCGGTGATTACAAATGACACAGGGAACTCTTGTTCAGATACTTGAAAGTGATAGCAAATTATTACCAAAAAGGCCTCAGCAGGCTTCTTAGAGTTAGCCCTATTAAAAAATGGGAAGTAGAAGTGTAAAAGTGTTTTAACAAGAGAATAGCAGAGGTTTATGGGTATCTACAGTTTTGCAGACTCATGCTTAGGGCTCTTCTTAGAGTGTTTGATTTTGGAACTTTAAGATAAAAAAGAAAAAAAATCACCTGTCTTTCAAAAGAGAAGTTTCAGCATATCATGCGTGCATTAGTGTAAGAGCTGGATACCTGGCCTACGAATAAATACACTCATTGTCATTGTAATTGCATCTTCTATCTCATTGTCAGTGGGTGGTAGATAACTCACTGTTTCCTAGAAGCTTGGATTGGAAATCCTGCAAATCTGCCTTTGGAGTAGTGTTGTAATACTTATTTGACGTTCATCCAGAAGTTTTTTGGACTGTACCTGGAAATCTTGTGAGGTCAAGCGTTTTCAGAATATGTCCAGAGATCCAGGGTTGGACATGTCTGAAATTCTACAAACAGGATAGATTGGAATATCTGATCTTTTCTTTTTTCTTTCTTGTTTTTTAAAAGAAAGAATAATTATGTTGTTTAAAAATGGAAAATATGCATTAAACAACTAACTTTTAGCTTCTCCACCAAGTAGTTGTTCCTTACATTTTCTTTTTGGGTTAGAATGTGTATGCAGGTGTAAAATCTTGCAGACAGTGTGGGAAAATGAACAGTAAAAAGATAAACAAAGTGTTTTTGTGGTTCACAGTAAAGAGTTTGTCTTAGAGTTGTTATTTGTTTGATGTAAATCATTTTGCTCAACTCTAGGCATAAGTTCATTAGTTTTTAACATTGCAAAGTTGCTACAAATAGAAAATAATCCTCCAACTTTGCTGAAACAGTTGGGAGAAAAAAGAGGAGCAAGTTAAATGCTTCTGAATGGAGCCACCAGTTACAGGCTCGCTTAGCTTGAAAGAGATCCTTGTAAATATCAGAGTGTCTAAATATAACACTAGTTTAAGAAAATCAACCTCAGGAACCTACCTGGAAAAACACTGTCCAATTAGTTGATCAGAAAGAATATTAAAGAGGCAAATAAGGAATATATGAATGAGAAGGATTTAATTATGGAAAAAACACATGGCTGCAGGAAAAATAAAACGTCAGTGTTTGAACATCATCCTTGTCCTTCTGAAACATGTGTTTGAGATTTTAGTGGCAATCTTTTTGCCACTTTACTTTGTTGTAAAAGTCATGAATGAGAGGCCTCATCCAAAGACTTGAAAAAATTAAGTCTTCCATTGCCCTAAGTCAACTGCATGCTAGACCTTAAATTTTGCTACGATCTGGGTCATAGCTGTTGAAAAGCAAGATAAGATTTAGCTCCATGAGTTCTAGTCATCAACTCCAGCTCATTAACAAACAGTTTGTGGTTAATCCACATTTCCACTGAGTTCATATTCTCTGTAAAATGGAATAGGAAAGGACCTTGGTACTTTTAATAAATACAAATGGAAAAGAATCCTAGCTATCCCCTTCATCACAAATTTGTGTCTATTTTTGGTTTTTAGACTTAATAGAAGCAAACAGGTTAGAACATAGAAAAGATTTACCGTCAGACACAGTGAATCTTTAATTGACTACTAAAAAAAGCAACGCCAAAAATGTGCTTTGCTGTTAGCAACTCTGCAACTTTATTTCTGAATAAAGCTTATTCATCTTATATAGTATCCATATATCTCTATAATCAAAAAATATAGTGCCTTAACAAAGTAGCTTTATATAGAAATGATCCAGCTCTTTGCTATGTTCACACTCGTGTTCAGCCATAATCTGTAGTCTCAGGCTTGTAACTTAGCAGTTTCTTTCTCCCCAGACACTCTGGGGACACTACTGTTACAAACCCTTTCCAGTGGGTCACCAGCACCTTTCTCAACTGGGAATAGTCATGAGTCATTGCAATTTGCATTAAAACATGACTATCATCAGCTGTGCATTTATTTAATGATATTAAAATGTAATGATGTAAAAATTCTTCTCAGGTAGAGCAGGACCTATCATACCTGAATGTGATCCATTATGAAAAGCAAGTCTTGTTCACGCTGTGGTTCAGCATAAACTTTCTATTTTAATCATTTTATTTTCGTTTGTTTTTCATTTGTTATATTACGCAACACACCCAAGTAGCCACAAGGCAGGCAGGTATAGGCATAAATATATACAGACACAAATTCACAATGGCATTTCTTCACCTGTATGTTTACCAAGGATTTGTATGTGTTCATCTGGACTAGATTTTGTACATTATGACAGTAAGGAAAAGTCTTCAAGAAGTGCAAAACTGAGCATTTGACTAAATAGCATTCTTCTTGGGACCTCTAGCAATAGCCGTTGAATGTCTTCATTACAGAGATTTTTTATTTTAATCAGCTATGATATCAACTGAATTCTTTGGGCTTCACAGGCTGTGTAATACTGCTAGGGCAAAAACAAAAATAGTTGGGAAAAAGAGTGAAAAACCTACACCACCCCTGATTCAGCAGCTGCTTCTACTCCAGCACAGTTTCAGCTCAGCTCCACAACTGCCTTTGGATAGACCACAACTGAGCACTGGATTGCTAACCACAGTTGTCTACAGTTAGTAATATGTTTGACTCATTGCCTTTTTTGTTCTTTATTGTCAAGACAATGTGTGCAGCTCTCGTGATACTGTCCTTCACCCAGGGACTAACGATGAGTTTCACTTCTAGATTGGCTAAAAGGGATTCGCTGAAATTCATGCTCCTCTGGACAGTTTTCATTGGGTATTTTAGGTAATATGGCAAGTTTGTAACCTAAGAATCAACATGCTTTATCCGAGAATGACTGCATGTATGTATTTATCTGAGATATTCAGATTTCTAGTAGAAACTGTTATATTTTGGTATTATTTGCTTTTAAACATATTTTTATTTCCCTTTTTAGTCCAAAAAGTCAGAGTGTAGGCTGTATTATGTATGGAAAATTAATTCCAAAGGGTTCTTTCAGAAAATGCTGCTCGAAATATCTATCTGACTTTAAATTCTAGTTATGAACTACGATATTCATGGGATTTCACCTCCAGCCTGGCACAAGAGCATTTCACCTTGTGTTCCTGTTACAGGTAAAGACAGCTGTGCTCCTATTTCCTCATTTACTTCTTGGCCTTTGACAGTCTCCCACTGTCTTCTGGAGAAGGTGGTAGGTCAAGCCTTAGAAACTTGGACTCTTCACCAGGTGAAAAACTGGCTGGATGGCTGGGCCCAGAGAGTAGTGGTAAATGGAGTTACATCCAGCTGGTCATGAGCGGTGTTCCCCAGGGGTCAGTGTTAGGGTCCATCCTCTTTAATATCTTTATTGATGATCTAGGAGAGGGGATTGAGGGCATCCTCAATGAATATGCGGGTGACACCAAGCTGGGAGAAAGAGTTGATCTGCTTGAAAGTAGGAGGACCTGGGATGGCTCTGCACAGGTTGGAGCGATGGACTGACACCAACTCTATGATATTGAACAAGGCCAAGTGCTGCACCTTGGTCACAGCAAGCCCACACAGGGCTACAGGCTGGGGCAGAGCGGCTGCGTTGGTAGAAAAGGATGTGGGGGGTCATCCCCACATCCTGGCCAACAGCTGGCTGAATGTGAGCCAGCAGTGAGCGGTTAACACTGCGTTGTGAATGTCTGTTTGTCTTCTGGTTATGTTTAAAGTATTGAATTACGGGCAATCACACATACAGATAGTGCAGAGAAAGCTGCATTTTAAGGACTAGAGTAAATATATAATAATGAAAGGTAGCCAAAGGCACTGACATATTCACCTTATTCTATTAGGTATTCTCTCTTTGGCACAATTCTCATGTAAAGAACAATCCTGAGTTCTTGCACTTAGCTCCATAAAAAATTCCCCAGTGATTGGGGAATAAATCAGTTTAATTCATGCTAACACATAAGCTTTGGTATAACATAGGAAAGCAGTGCATTTTTTCATCTGCATCGGGCACCCTGAGCTGGATTTTCACAGAACATGTTACAAGGTTTAGTGAGAGCATTTGTAATGCAGGCTTTGTTCGTGCAAACCTGATATTACAACCTGTCTCAAGTTAATCTTTTTTTCATGTCAGACAATAACATACTTTACAAAACAACTCCTTAGCTCCTAAACTTTCCCTCTGCTAAAGTATAGCCCTGCAAAATGGAAAAATCAGATCTGGAAAGACATCAGGTTTCCAGTTGGAGTTTTGATGAAGAAGCAGAAAGATCCCTTCTGTTTTCTTTCTGTTTCCATACCCTAGTGCACTGCATGCTGCCAATTTCTTCTTGTGGAAGTTGTAAAGAAAGTCAGATAGGGAGATATCTGATATGAAAGAAAGCCTTCAGCTTTCTGAGCAAAATGAGTATATGAGACTTTACCTGTTATGCTTAAGTAATGGATGTCAAAATCCATAGTTTACTTAACTCACGCCATTTTTATTCAGTTATACCCATGTGTCTGTGCTCATTTCTCTATACATCTTCCTAGGCTGTTGGTTGGAGTGGCTAGCAAAACCCACATATGAAAACAAGAATCTAGAAAAAACAACTGAAATGTTGACTCTCCTGTGCATCTGTGCTGGTTTCATCTGAGCAGATGCCACCTGGAGCCCCTTTACGGACACAGAAACAGACCCCACGGTCAATGCATTTGCTCCAGACATTCTGCAAACAAAAAATCATTTCTGCAAGCCATGACCTTATCTTTCATGGATTACGATGAGTACTGAATACAGGTGTAGGACCAGTGCCCAAGTCTCCTCCTTATTGCTCATTGGAAAATGCACAGGACAAACATGGTTAGAGTTGGACTCTGGTGGTCCTCCTGGGAAAAGAATGTTATAAAGTGCAATTGCCTATAGCTTCCTACCTCTTACCCAAAAAGGGAGACAATCAAAATAGATCATTTATCATAGACATTGTCTAAACAGAATTTTTCTAGTTGGTGTTTACTCTACAGCTTCTTTTCAGCAAGCCCAAAAGAAAAAACTCATCTTAAAGAACATACAAGGTCTTTCTCATACTCAGGGCCTTGGTTAACTATAGCTCTAATTATAATAATTAACTATACCCTATACCACACGTTTCAGTCACAGTTTCCCATTACACAAATGAAGCAATTAAGTTTCCCAGCATGCCTACAGTTCTGGGAAAACCTTCTACCAATGTCACTGATCTGTGGATTAGGACAAATAACTGCCTATAAGTCACAAAACTTTGTACTGGGAGTGTCCACTTATCACTTACTGCGGTCATTGGTCTCCAGTTTGATTAGGGAGAAGAATTCTCCCATGCAATCAGCCATACTTTGGGATTAACGAATCACCACAGCAAAAACATGGAAAACTGAGCAGTCACAAGGCTGAAAATGGCCTGTTAAATTATATGACCAATATTTAGAAGTAATAACTACTTATTAAAAAATCATAAGAATGTTGCATTCAGCAGAAAAGCAACAACAACAAAAATAAGACTCATTAAGGAGTCCCATGACGTCTATTTGACCAGTTGCATTCCCAGGGATTGGTGTGTACTCTGATGTTCGTGCTGTTTTCCTTTGTGTAGCTTGCTTTGCATATCCACTTAAAATAGAATGTAGTAGTGTGGAATCACAGTCCAGAAGTTGGTCCAGAAGTTTGGAAATCGTTAGCTTCAGCCAAAACTCAAGTCATTTTAGGAGATTGGATCCAGAGTTAGAAATAAACAGGTTACTACAAGAAATACATAGGGTTTTGAAAACTAGACATGTAGAGCTTATTGTGAACACAGTATTTCTGTCAACAATTAAAAGAAAATTAGCTTGTCCTTCAGGCTTAGTACCTTTTTTACGAAGTTCTTAGGATGAACAGGATTCATGTTTGTTTTGGTTCTACTGCATTTTAATACCATTATAATCATAATAAAATTAACTATACTATATTCTGCCATTTGAGTGGATGTTTCATCAGCTTTGCCTCACAACATTTTTAACAAGTAACACATGTTTTATGATGCCATATATACAAAATCTATTCTTAAACATAATCAAAGTGATTATATGTTCTTTCTTATACGAACCTTTTTAAAAAATGAGACATTGCCTAAAATACTCTGTTTAACCCTATACAGCATTAGGAAATGACAAACAGCACATGTCCAAACAGATCACACAGCAAATAAAATTCTGTGGTCTTCTTTCATAGTTTTTCTGTTATGGACTAGATGATCTCTACAGGTCCCTTCCAACCTTAACCATTACAGCTCTACAGTAGAGCTGAACATTTATAGATGTGCATGGAAACCCAGACTATAAATGCACAATGACTAAAGTTTCCTTGTTGGATCCCTGCCACTTTACCTTGTTTACCTTGTTCGCTGTCACTGATCAGTGATTTATAAAGTCAAGCTGCTGTCTCTTGTGGCTGAGCTTTGGCTGTCGTCCTCTGTTCGGAATCATCAACCAACCAAGAAATGTGTCACGGCCAAGACAAAACCTAAACAGTATTTCAAAGGAAAGAGAAAGCAGTGGAAGTTGAAATTTTCTGCCCACACACCATCACACACAAGGGAGCTCCTGAAGTATTCATTGCTTTTCATTGGATCCATGTTTTCCAAAGATCTTAGATGCTGTTTGTCACACCTAACCAAACAGCAGATTTTCAGGACTACATAGCACTCATTATGCTGTAGACATGACCTGAGATCTCTCATCATGCTAAGGAATGGAGATAACTAGCTTGAGAAGGCCAACACAGTATAAAATTCTGATGGAGGCAATTTATTATTGCAATTAGCACAGAAAGTTAAAGACTGGATTGGTATTCACTATACTAAGGGGGGACTAAGGTATACACGCTAAGATCAGTATAGATGTATGAAATACAGGGGCCTGGACAAGAAAAGCTAAAATGCTTCAGGAACACCTTCAATGAAGAAACTTGAGCAGTGTAATCTTTTCCTTGTAAAGGCAAGAATTTACATGCCTAAAATACAAACTATGACCTTTTGGGATCTCAACTCAGCCAGAATTTTGGAAAGATCAGTCTCCCGTAGATATCTTCCATAAGTCGTAGACATTCTGGGATGAGAACAAAAAGTTTAAGAAGTTCTTGTATGTTCCAGATTTTTGCTCGAGAAGCTGAATAAAGAAGATGCGATGATGGCTCAAACTCGTCCAGAATACCCCACACTGCTCTCCCACCCCACTGCTTGTGGCTTTGACTTCCAGCATGGCCAGAAGTGCTCCTTCTGTTTGATTAGCAGCAATATACTGATTACAGAGCACGGTGCACAGCACCCTTCCATTGAAAGGAGGAACAGCTGCAAAATAAATAAATAAATAAATAAATAAATAAATGTTCCATAAGAGAAGTCATACCAAGCTGGAGGCAAGTGTCTATACAACTCAGAAGTTGTACTGCTCCTGGAGAATAGGATGTTACAGTCCCCTCAAACTGGTACTAAAACCCTATAAATTGAGGTCTCTCTAGTTCGAATTTATGCATTTCAGCTGTGTTGCTGGGATGTGTTGCTGAAGTATTGTGTGCCATTCTGGGTTCCCTAGTGCCAAAGCGACATGGAGGTTCTAAAGAGCGTCCAGCGTAGAGCAACAAAGATGATTAAGGGACTGGAGCATCCAGCTTATGAGGACAGACTAAGCAAGCTGGGTCTGTGTAGCCTGGAGAAGAGAAGACTGAGAGGGGATCTGATCAATATGTTCAAGTACTTGAGGGGAGAATGTAGGGAGGATGGGGCCAGGCTCTTCTCTGTGGTGGCTGGTGATAGGACAAGGGGTAATGGGTACAAGTTGAAACACAGGCAGCTCCATCTCTATGTGAGGAAGAACTTCTTTGCTATGAGGATGCCAGGGATTCTGTGATCCCACAGTTGCTGAGCACAATGATGCCTCTACATATGTCAGAATATCTTTGCACATAAAAAATATTTTTTGTTAAGTTAAAAATTTGCATATGAAAGAAACATTGTCAGAGAAACAAACAGGATTGTGACTTGCTCACCTACAGCAGTAAAGGCAAGGAACTGCCAGGATGTCAAAGAAAAGGTGAGAAGTTGTTCTTTACTGTTTGCTAAACCACTGTGGAAAAAAAAAGGCAGATTATTCGATTATGAATCAACTCAAAGTAAGGATACAAACTTAAAAGGAAAGGATAAAAAATGCCCGCTAAAAATCTGGGGTCTTGAGAAGGTTTTTAAGACTGCAGAGATGCTGGTGATCCAGACATGTCCTGCACTGATGTGTTTCAAAAGAGAATATAAGAACTTTTAACCTAAATGTCACAAAAGAAAAAACCTGAGAGGCCTCCTCCCCTCTCTCATCTTCCTTTTTCCTCTCAGCACCCAACTTAAGCTTTGTTCCAAACCATAGACAAAGGCTATGGTTGGGAATCACCTCTTGGTGTGTCTGACTCTGCTCTTGGCACACATGCCTAGTCCTGTGGCTTGTCTTGCTCCAGCGGTAAAACAATGATATATCCCCTTACTGCAGGTAGGTGGCAGTGCATGCCGTAGCATGTGACTACAGAGAGCGTTGTCATAGACGATTTTGAATTACACTACTGCAAAGGCAGCATGCATAATGCTGAAAATGTATGTGACATGGAAGACATAAGAGCAACTGCACTGCTGCAGTTTGAAGGGGGGCAAATTTGCTGAGAGTTGAATCCCCCTGCATCCCCGCCAATCCTTGGAAGTTAAAAGGATCGAGGGCAGATGGACTCCTCTCTTAACAGAGATACGAAGCTAAAGGCCCCACTCTGGCAACATCAGATCCACAAACACTCTGTTGACTCTAGGTCCAAATGCCTTCAACAGAATTAGTCGAGCTCACAGATAGTATGATTTATCCAAATGAGACATTTACAAAGCAGGGTTAGGATGTTTGTACAGGAAATAGTCTACTGCAGCGTGGGATTCCTTGCTAGCTGTAATGTACAAATGTGCAGTAATCGTTCATCCCAGAAAATGGGAGCAGCCTCAAGAAGTGTCCTCAGGTGGCGTTCAGACCCGAGGGGAAGAAAGAGGTTCAGCCCATCAGCCAATCCCAGAAGTTAAAGATGGAGCCTTCCCTCCTTAGGTCACAATTTTTTTTTTTTTTTTTACATTTAGGTGGAGCTTGAGTGACTCTGCTCGTATTTAATGTTGTTATTGATTGGTATAAAATCTCTCGCCTTCATTTAAAGGTATAGTCAGTCAAAAATCTCGAAAGAATGCTTAGTGAGGACTGGTCCTACCTTGCAGGCAGGTAACTTTTGGGATGGAGGTGTGTGTGTGTGTCCTCTGCCAGGACTACAACAGAGTTTGGCCATGGTGTCAACGTTTGCTCTTATTAGTATGTGCTAGGAGGGCACATTGTGTTGCGGAGGGAATTGTAGATTCGGCAACTGTGTCCCCCGCCCCCAAGCAAGAATTTATAGTGCCATAACCTCTGTTAGGCCCTGGTTTTTCCCTAAGTTCCCTTTCTCGAGCAATTTTCCCACAGGCACATTCCTTTCTGTGCTGTTTACGTGTCTCTGACATACGTAAAAAACAAGATACTATTGCTTAACCTTCCCCAGTCAGATGAAGACATCCATCTGAGCAAAATCGTGGGGAATTGAAAATGAAAAAATGTTTTCTGCCACTATGGCAAAAGAAAAGGTGCAACTTTTCAAAATGATAATGTCAAACAAAAAGTATGATTCTTTAGGTGTTCTTTGGCAGAACAGATCTCTGTACATCAAACTCTCCTTTTTTTGTCATGTTTTAGCAACCTAAAAGATTGGATGAGAGATCATAGCTTCATGCACAAAGCCCTACTACTGCATCTGTCACCCCCATCCATCTCCCTGGTGCTTCTTGTATCACAAAGTTCTTTGCACAGATCCAGATCTGTGCCTTTCTATCAGCCTTTCTCAACACTTCACTGAAATTCTGACATCTTTCAAGGCATGCAGACCTTCACATCCACCAGACATTTGTAGTAGTTCTGCAAGGAAGAACGTAGAGCGACCCCAAAAAAAAAGGCCAAATGGCCAAACAACTTAAAGCCTGGTTCTAATCTTCAGTTAAGCTCAAGTAAAAGCAGCACAGTCATAACAGTATCCCAGCAATTATCTGGTTGGTTTTAACTTGATAATACCAAACAAAACAAAACAAAAGCACACAAAACCGCACAGGCACAAAACAGAAGGAACCCTGCACTACAATTGCAGGCAATAACCAGACCTTGATGGGGCTGTGTTTGCTTTTGGCTTTCTAAAAATTGGTTCTAGAGATTGTCACCTGATTAGGAAGCCTTTTAAAAGCCCAGCTTGCGTCTGCTTGATCTCCTTGTGATTTTAAGAAATGGTAACTCTATGTTGCTTTTGTCAATGATCTTAGTCAGTTTTCCCCATAATGACAGCTCTGTGACTTTGTTCTTTGCCAAGCCTCCAGACATAAACCTGAGCAATAATTTCTGACTGAGATTCTCAAGACCCATTTCCCATAGTTTTTATAATCAGATCTATCAAAATATGAGTTTTGTTATGGTACTGCTAATTGTAAAGATCTAATTCCAATTTAAGTCACAAGGAGATCAAAGCAGACGCAAGTTTTTTTTCTCTCTATTAATATATTGCTTAAAATAGACTCTTGAACCACAGTTCAAAACCCCAAACTCTTGTCATTGACCTAAAAACTCCATATATTTTGTATTTTGAGGCAGAGCCAGATATTCTGTTTCCCTGTTATTCTCTTTCCCTTTCTCTAATTCTTACTTCATTTTCTGTCGGCAGCAGCTGGAAAATGGAGAGGGCGCAGATTGGTAAAGGGACAAAAGAGAAGGGGATTGAAACAGGAGAGAGACAGAAAAAAATAAAGGAAAATACCAATGTTTGTGAAGGTTTGGACGATAGTTTTTAAACAATTCCTTCAAAGGAATTAGTTCTTGGAGCATGTACTCTCCATACCTCCTGACTTCCTCCTATATTCATGCTGGCCCCAGCTCCGAGGAAGGACAGACCCTGGAAATTCATCTGGGCTCAGGACTTGCCTTCAGATTCTGAGCATGACCATAGTCAAATAAAATAAACAGTGGAGGATAAGCACTGTTTTCAGTATACTTATATTGAAATATATGTATTGAATATATTTCAGTGTTAAGGTCTAGGTCTTTATAGAAACACTTTTATAAAAATAATCATCGAAAGCTATCCCAAAACTGAAATGTGTCTGAAAAGATGAAATAGTATGTCTAGGTGTATAACTGATGTGACATATATGAATATTCTTTAATTTAAAACTTCATTTTATTTAAGGGATTTGGGGGGGTTGTTTTGTTTTAATCTATATTTTCAACGACACAAGTGTTTATCCAGACTTTGTTTCTACTTTCATTTTTTTATAGGCTAGAGTATGTATTAGTGTATGAGTAAGTTCAAGCAAAACCAGGCAACACACCATATTTTTTCACTTTAGAGATTACTAGTAAGGTGCATTCCTCCAAATGTCTTGACAAATGTCTACCCAAACATTCATTCAGATACAGGAGCTTAGAAAACAACCAGGACTCCTATGGAGAACATACATCCTGCAGCTCTCAGTGATTCTCCAAAGACTTCTTGCTTTTCAGCTGCCAGCTGGAGCATATGTTTTCCTGTTATCTGAAGTAAATCCAGCTCTCGCATGCACATAACTTACCGCTCCAGATTCTATTATCTCCTGCGTGGTCCGGACTAACCATGTAAGTGAATACTACATGTTCATTTTGTTATGTTTTGTTCACTTTCTGCCTCATCATTGTTTTTGTACTCTGGGCCCTCCTGGCTGGAGTTTGAGATAATTCTGAAAATTTTGAGGCAAGAAGGACAACAGATATTCTATTGTTTTTCAGAAAAGTAGTCACTCCAGATGTGATGTCATTTATTAAAGGGGCACTGATATATCAGCATGCCCTACCTGACATTTTAGGTTATATCTAGAGTATTGAATATCTTGTAAACAGTAGTATATTACCATCATTCTGCTGGGCACAACCTTAAAGGACATTAACTGGTGTGCTGTTAGTAATGCTTACATTCTAGCTCTAATTCAGTCTCCTCTGTAGCGTATGTGGGAGAGGTTATGTCAAACCACCGAACTGCAGGAAGCTGAAGGCTGGGAAGGAAAGCACACAGTTAGGAAAAGAGAACAAGCCTCAAGTACTCATTATTTGTGTCATTTTACAGCCCCCCACACACTCTTCTTTCCTGCTCTCCTATTTCTCCTTTTATTTTTCTCCTTTTACCAATAGAGAACTGTATTATGCAAGTACAAAAGCAGAGCATAGAAATGTCGTATGACATATCCGTTAAAGACAACTGTAGAAAAAAAATAAGGTCTTCAAGCAAAAAAGCTGGTTGAACTGAAGTGTCCCCATGTTTTAGTACCCCTACCAGTAACATCCATACTGCCGTGTTCTTTTCCTTGGTGTCTGAGGAATGTTTCAGAGAGGGAAAAGAAAAAACAAACAGGAAATTCTTCTCACTAGAGTCATCATTAGGAGAGTGAAACACAGCAGCGTAACCTTACTTGCCGGGGTGCTGTCACCAGAAAGTGTGGGTTTAGTCACTTTTTTTCCCCCAGAATGTTAATCGCTGTAGGCCATCTATCTGCATTTGGGGAGAAGGAAAGAAAAAGGGAACAAATAAGGAATGAGGAAAAAAACTCTTCTAAATTTAACATGATACATGACAGGAGGAGTTATTTTTGTTTTTATTGAAGAAAATATCTGTTTTGACAAAAGTAAAATATGTTTCCTTTCCTAGCAAGTGTCTCAAGGACAAAGACTGATTCTTCTTACTGGAATACGTATCTTCTTCAAAATCAACATAGACAGAGAAAACTTCTCCCACAAACTGAAACACAGAAGTTCCATCTGAATTTGAGGGAAAACTTCTTGTCTGTGAGCATGATAGAGCACTGAAACAGACTGCCCACAGGCTGTGGAGTCTCTGTCCGTGGAGATACTCAAAGGTGCCTGGACACTTTTTCCTCCTTAAATGGAAGGGAACAACAAAATTAGGTAGCAGCATCGGGAAAACCATGGACCAATCCTTTCTCACACTCCTCTGAAGAAGTTGAAATGGCCTTAAAGGGTTGTCATGTGCCAAGTTAAAGGAAAATTTTGTGCTGAATGGCAAGCCTCCCTTTTCCAGGTTGAAAAGTCTTCGCAGGTGTGTTACTAGCAGCAATCTCACTCACTAGAAAATTTGGCATAGAACAGGTTGTTCTCCAAGAGCACTAGAAAAATGCCAATGAGAAATAAGAAGCTTCTATTGAAAGCCAGTAAAGATGTCTTTGAAGATGAGTGATTGCCAGTTTATGAGTTAAATCCATCAGCTGTATTAGATTTACTCATAGTAGGATGGCCCTGGTAAAGTGAGATGTCAGTCCAATAAAAATGAAGTATCTGGCTGATCTGTCTCCTAAATTGAACAGTGTGTTTCTCTGAAGCTAAGCAGGTCTCCTGGAGACCAGCAACATGCTGAGCTGCTTTTGTAATTTTTCTGTATATCTAATATATGCAAGCAAAGGACCAGGTTGTTAAAAGCTTTGCGGGGGTGAAGTCCTGTGACCTTCTTCTCAGGATGGAGAACATCAAATCTGGAACATCGTTTGGCATCCTGAAAGCAATACAAAGATGCAGACAACCCAAGCAGTGTCTGGACTTTGTATAGGGGGGGTTGCATAGTAATTAGTAGCTTCTACCCTGGACAGGTCTGCTGATGGGGAGAGGCTGCTCACTGAATTATTTCCCATCTGCTATTACAAAAAAATGGCAGAATGAACAAACTCTGTGCTGCTGGGGTGTTTGTGTGTGTGTGATTATTTTGCCATCTCTCTATGGCCATTTTCACATCTCTCCAAGGAGATTTTCATATAAAACTGTAGTAAGTTTGCACTTGGAAAATGTGTCACAAATAACTCTGAATTTCTTCATCCATCCAGTACGTACCACTTTCCTTTAGTTTTATTTTTAAAAGACATATCCTGGAATGAGACCAAGCTATAAAGTCTATAAAAGGGAGTATACACAGTCTCTTGTTGATAAAGGTTCAGCTACTGTTTTACAATAACAGATGAAAAAATTAACAAAATATACTAAAAAAACTAAATGTGTTTATTGCACATATTTTTCTGGCTTTGTGTTAAGGAATGAAGATGTGTAGTTTGGCAGTTGTGATTCATAGCATAGTGGGTGATGATGGTAGAAGTCAGTATGAAACAGAAGAATTTGTCTTTCTTCCTTCTGATTCCCATTACAGCGAGTTGCTCTCCATGGTGCTTGCTAGGCCGTAATACTGGTGTGGTTATTTTCTCAGGAATGCATGCCCCAGTCCTTTCT
Source organism: Crypturellus soui (assembly GCA_032275445.1). Taxonomy (NCBI): domain Eukaryota; kingdom Metazoa; phylum Chordata; class Aves; order Tinamiformes; family Tinamidae; genus Crypturellus; species Crypturellus soui. Next base: position 23,625 of record JAUBNY010001114.1, on the reverse strand, counting down.
ATCTCATAAAGAGTTGCTGCATGGAAACTTTATATGTGTTCGTGTACTAGATATAATCCGATGAGCTCCACTGAAGACAGAGATCTTGGGTGATGCCTTTTGGTGGTGTCGTAGGGGATATTAAGTCAAGCCATCCAGATTTCTTGTCAGTGCATTACACATGCAGTGTTCAAAACGTGTTTGGAGTGAGTCTGTTTACTATCAAGTCCCTGCTTGTGCATGAGTGTGTTCATAATTTGCTGTGAAGGTTATGATTGGCTGCCAATAAACTGCTAGTCCTCCTGTCAGACTATCCTCTGTTAATTTTTTAGCTAGAAACACTCCTTGAAGTGCTTCTCTTATTCTGTTACCTGATGTATTGAAAGATACACAGTTATTACACATTGTGTCTCTGTGACAGATCCAGTTTATATCACTTCTTTTCTCCTGTCTAGTTGTTCTCACTTCTGTCAAAGTTATGTAGGAACACTTGTGCCTATGTTGATCCTGCAATGTACCTAGGATCTCTGATTTTAAAAAGTATACTCCTATAGTGAGCATTGTCATGGGATAAGAAACAGATTTTGTTGTGCCTCTGCCCCTTCCAAAAGCAGCAGTGGTCAGGTGAAGTAGGCACCCAAGCCTTTTCAACCTCCTTCTTCACTGTCCCAGGGGGTCTGTTACAATTCATAGCTCTGGTTTGCTCTGTGTTTTGGCAGTGCAGTGTTGCTGTGAGACATCCTAGTATGGGGAATTCTACCATCTCTCAGTGCTCTCAGCCTCACCTCCCTTTCTTGATGGGCCAGTCTGTTAATACCCTGGTGGTTGACCCATGTGTGCTTCCCTTCTCAGAGTCATTATTGACATTATTATTTCTATGGTATGGCATTCACTGCCTGGCTCTGTAGAGCAATTCCAAGCTGCAGCAATGACCATAGCTGGTAAGGAACTTTGTGCTTGGTTAGATGAGTGTGTCTTTTTCAGTATCCTCCATACCTTCAAACATATATCTGAAGTTGCCTGTGAAATGTATGCCATCCTCTGCACCACTGCAAGTTCGGTCAGCAGCAACTTCAACAAGTGGCTGCTGTAAAGCATGTCCACCCACACTGGTGTCACAGGACCCACGAGGGATAGTCAGCACCTGAAAACACATCTTATACTACTTGGGTGATTCTCCATTAGAAAAGAATCGCAGGTCTGCTTTTCCTCTGGTTATGGGTAGAACTGTGCACAAGGCCCAACTCCTTTTTTCCGTGCAATGAACCACTGGCAAGTATGCACAGCTCAACGGCTGGGCTCTTTCCTCTGTCTTCCTGAGATCTCCTTTGCCAGAATTTAGCTGGAAAATATGAAAGGGTTTCAGAACGAGCAGTTGTCAGCAACACATCTACTTGTTTACCTGCTTTATGTTAATCATGCAGAAATTGCCCTTCACATTTCCAGAAGGCATCAGTGCTGCTCTTCTACACAGGGTCATTTCTTTGCTGTTTTTGCCCGTATGATCCTTAGAAGGACCTGAGATCCAAGCAGCATAATCCAGATTTCCCCCCTTGTCTGCAGGGTATACATGATATGCAAACTTCTGTACAGCACTGTCAGTGCTTTCTAAGAGCTCAGACCAAAGGTTTTTAAAGATGTTACTCATTGAAACAGCTACTCAGAGGTTTATGATGGGCATAGCCCTCTGATCTAATCTCCACTTCTAGTGTGAACAAGAATTTGGACATATGATGGATTTGTATTTCAGGTTTGTGATTTTCACTCTCTGCCTTTTATTTTTATGTATTTACTCAAGAAAGATACAGTCTTAGCAAAAAAAGTTGTTTCTAAAAGAATCCCTGGAAGACCCTCTAAATGCAAGCAGCGCTCATGGCTTGACATCAGATTGCTTCCCATGGCTCTGCCTCAGATTGCACAAGAGGAACAGTCACACTTGAAGTGGCTTAAAACCAAGCCCCCATGGTCTCTAATATGAAATATGGCAACTTGATTGGAAAGAAATTGCCTTCCTGCAGCTCCTATACAGGCCATGTCCTACACAGGAATTCTCCTCAACTCGTATCCTACATGAAGAATCTTCCCAACTCAATATGGAGAGATGGGGCTCTCCAGCTCATCATCAGATGAGCCCTTGCTCATCCTTTGCCTTCTGTTTCTTAGTTGACTTGCACTAAGAAACTAAAGGCTGTCTATTCTATCGCCCAGCAGAGGGTGTACACACTAGCATAGGGGCCTTAGAAAGGCTGTCAATATTCAAGCATCTTCTCCTCCAAACTCAAGAAAGGCCCATCCCGATAATCAAGAAGTCAAGCAAAATGGGCAAGAGACCTGTATGGGTGAGCACGGAGCTCCTGGTAAAACTCAAACAGAAGAAGAAAGGGTGAAAAAGGATGAAACAGGGACAAATCACCTGGGAGGAACAGACTGATGTTTTCCAAGTATGCGGGGATGGGGAAAGACCCACCTGGAGTTTAATCAGAAGGAGTGTCAAGAACAAGCAGGGCTTCTTTAAACAAATCAGTAACAAAGAGAAATGTGAGCCTGCTGCTGAATGGGACAGGAGCCCTGGTGAGGAAGGACACAGAAAAGGCAAAGTTACTGAATGCCGCCTTTGCTTCAGTCTTTATGGGTAAGACTATCCCTCAGCACTTCCAGACCCAGGAGACCTGGGAGGAAATCTGGAGAAAGGAAGATATTCCCTGGACAGAGGAAAATTTGGTTAGCCATTACTTTGACAAATTGGACATGCAGCAAGTATTCCATGGGCCCCGATGGGATGAACCCACAAGGGCTGAGGAGCTGGCACATGTCATTGCTAGGTCACTTTTGCTCATCCTTGAAATGTGATGGTGATCAGAAGAGCAGTCTGAGGACTGGGAGAAAGCAAATGTGATGCCAGTCTTCAAAAAGGCACCAAGTTCCTCAGGGAGCTTCAGACCTCACCTCAGTCCCTGGGAAACCTGGGAAAGCTTCAGGCTTGTCCGTCTCATTGCTGTGTGCATGGCCTGTGCTTAACAGGTTAATGTCAATGAGAAAGCAGCAACAGCAAAGAGTAATTAATAAAAGTAACTACCAGTTTTAATTTCATTTTGCACCAAGAATCTTATGGGAGATAGAACCATTCTTTACATTTTAAATGAGCTAGTTGCTGTATGACTTACTGGTGTAAGCATTTACTGCAGCTGTTCACAGAGAGATTTTGTCAGAAAATACTGCTATATAGCCATTGCTAGAGAAACACCTCCATTTCCTACAGAATTTAATCAAGTATTTAAAATCTGGGCCACAATAGCCCATTTCCTCACTAAAGGCAGATAGAAGAATAATATAGGATAAAAGGTGAACAATCGCAAAATGTTATCTTGTGTGTGGTTTGAAGCTGAATCCAGTAAGTTCCTCTCCAGTCCTTTCAGCCTGGATTTACAGTGTGTGGTACGGTATTCCCTGGCACATCCAATATGTAGACTAGTTTTAGTAACACGTCTTCTCAGAAGTAATCTGTTGTATAACACTGGCAAACTTCATCTATCTGTGGCTTGAGGCAAACCTTCAGCTTGCCAAATGCACACTGTATAGACAAGTTTGCGGTTTATCTCAGCCTTTGTTTTGCTGATTGGCTATATTTATCATAAACCACAAGTGGTAGCAAAATGCCATAAGCTAAGGATATTCATGTGTACTGTTGCAGCACACAAACAAATATCAAATATTATTGTTCAAAGGATCACTTCAAAAGCATCCCGCAAGGTATAGTACAGGCTAAGTTGTTTCTGTAGAGGAGAACATAGCATGGTTTTCCATAGGTTTGCTTTACCTTGTAGCTCCTGCTTGATAATATATCTGCTCCAGTCTCTCAATTCATTTCCCGTTACATTTCATTATCTCGTATACAAAATGTATAGCTCCACTGGAGGCTGTTGTCACCCAAAAGAGTTTGCATATGCTGTGGAGAAGGAAAAAGGAGCCCAAGAAATTTCCCTACATAAGTGGTATTATGACCAGGCCCAAAGCCAGGAGAAACTAACATAGAGATTAGGATACATCCACTGCCCAGGGAAGTCTACCCATCTGGTCAAAACTGGTGCCTTAGCTTGGACAATTTTTACTAGGTGTGGAAAAAAAGTTTATTTGTGAAGAAAACACACACACACAGAGAAAACACAAAACAAAACAGAAGTCCACAGTTTAGGCAGTGTGTGGAAAGTAAACAGGATCTGTGTGAGGAGGCTGACACACTCTAAGTGCTCCTCTGGACGTGTTGTCTATCTTTCTCGGCAGTGCAGTGTAGTCCAGGTCTTTGAGTCCTTTGGGTCCACAATGTCACTGGGTTTAGCAGAGTTCAGGTTACTGAAGTGTGATGTTGCTACTGCAAGCTTGTATTCTACATATACATAGTAGTATAGGGAAATGGTTTCACTGTGACAGCTTAGCAAAACAAAGGGAACATTCACTTGAAAATGCATGTACAATGTACAACACAGAAAATTTCAATTATTGTAATAGAATAAAAATAAGTAATTTTCTATCTAAAGAGAAGAGCTCTGTAATCTCCCAGGGCACTTCTTTCTTATCATTCATATTGCTCCTTCTTATTCTCTCTTTCTCTCATCATTCTTCTTCCTTTTCTAAAGGTGATAGCAAGATGCATATGGATTTCAAGGCTTCATTTATTAATCTGTAAGAGATGGCTAGCATAGTAGGTGCTACATATCCATGTGTCACTTGTGACACACAAACTAGTTGAAGAAGGTACATTAGCCAGGGCAGAACAGCAAGAAGAACTCTATGGAAATCTGTGGAAACTCGGGGATAAAACAGATAAACACAGACTTACTGCAGCAAAAATATAGGAGCTATTAGCATGATCTGGTATCAAACCATATTAGATGTGTGTGAAAGATAGGTACTGTGAAAAAGCTGATAATAATAAGCAAAGAAAGTCACAGAGGTACATTCAAAACCAAATTTTTAATAAATATCAAATGCAATCCAGTCAGTCCAACAGACCACAGATCCTGAAATTAAAACTTTTTCGTAAGAGAAATGTGATTGTTACAGGCCAGGTATTCTGCAGTAGACTGACTGCCTCTCTCCTCCTCAGACTTTTGGGATCAGGTATGATACCGTCCTTGTACTACGGTGAACAGATAGGGGCGGAGAGGTGACAGAAAATGAGTAGGTCCACCCTTCATTTGCTTGCCACAGGAGATGGTCAGTTTCCAGCTAATGGGCTGAACTCATCCTAGATGTGAGTTGTCTGTGTTTGGACCGTGTTGCAATCTCTGTCTTTAAGAGACCTCACAAACCCAACTTTGTTCTGTAGGGTTTTGGCTCTCATTTCCCAGTTTTTCCAAGCGAGGCAGGTGATATGACTTTACCGAGGTTCCCAGGTAACGTGGAGGACCTGTCCTTGTGCAATTTTGAGACCCAGGCTGAATTCTCAGCCTTCCCACAGGCATATCTTTCTCCTCCCTTCTACCAAGGTTTATGTAGGACTGTATGTGGCCTCAACATGTGACACCTGCACTGCTCACTGACTCAAAGGGAAGTAAGGGCAGTTTGACATCCAGAAGACATTGGACCAAATTCTCTACAGTATCAGGAGGCAAAGGTCCATTGAATCTTTTTGACCCACACCAACTCAGGCAAGTAAGCATACTATGCTCATATTAGGTAGGTGAGAAAAATAAGAGATGGGAGAGACAAGACCAGGCACTCAGCACTAGTCCTGGTAGCAACCCCATTAGACCTGACTTGCCATCATTGCTGGAGATCAGTCTTTTGTAGAGTCGTATGGCTGAAAACACTCAGAAGAAAACTAATTCAACCTATTCCAGCTCTCCTCCTCAGAGAAAGAAGGGAAGCTTGTGTCTGCATAGGGAGCCCCTTAGGGTGTAGGTGTGAATTTCATGAATATTGATAAATCTTGAACAAACAAGTCTCAACAATGATTATTCCCTGAAAAACGGAAGCTTTTCTAAAATGTTTTGCAAAGTGCAGAGACTGCAAAACATACAGAAGGATAAAAGAGATCGAATGCCTGGTCCTTCCTTGGTTTCCTCCTGCCTATCTGCATACTATGCCTTCTCCTCTGTAGCTTGAATCTCAGTGAGATACATGTCCTGTTCAATTGCAAAGTGTTGGGTATCCTGCAAGATGCGTGTGACAACCAAACCATCGTCTGAAAGCCAAATCAGAGTAGGGTAACAGGGCAGCCAGTTTGGCAACAACTGCAGGTGCGCAGCACTGCTGCTTTCTCATAGTTCTGCAATGATGAAATGAAAGGGAGCTTAGTTCCTGGGAAGAAGGCCAGCTGGGAAATGGCACATGCTCCTACACCTCACAGTGCTGGAGAGTAGCTACGTGATACCCTCCTATGCAGTTCCCCCTATTGCACTGGACCCATGTGACAATCAGTACCTGGTACTGCCTGACTCTCTGATGTAAGGTAGGGCCATTTACAGTACCAAAGACTACTCTTTTTGCCAGATCCAATGCACCAGGGACTCCAACAGGCAATAGCTGATGATATTCTTCTGTTGTTCTCTTTTTCTTCCGTGCAGTGAGTGGTCTCCTAGGCAGCTCCCCCTGCATGTGTTTCCTATGTCTGCTTTCAGACAGTGAAACCTTGACTCATTTCCATGATTAGATGTTTATCTGTTTTTTTTCCAGAGGGGCTGGTTCCAGTAGAAATGTCCATAATAATGATATTCCTTAAAGGAGGAGACAATATTTCTAGTCTTTTCTTGTGTCAGAATGAAAGGCATGCTCCCCTCATCCTGCCCTCTTTCAGCCTCTTGCTGTTGGATTTTGTGCCACTAGTCCCATGCATCATCCTAAATGTGATCATAAAGCAGGGAAGAGTCCTTTCAGGGTGTCCTACAACTCCATACCAAGAGGCAATTCTGTTTGCCAAGGCCTCTTAAAATAGGCATTGTAGTAATATAAGCAGATTGTTATTATCTTATTAATTATTATGTAATTAATTATTAATTATCAATCATTACTATTGTTATTATTATCAACAATAACAATAGTAATAATATGCATCAGAGGTTGGTGCCATTCTCATCTCTGGGAGGCACCTGGTTTCTTTGAAAGTTTCTTGTTGATCATGGAGGCATACCAGCATGCGGTCTAGGCTTCACAGGCTAAAGTGCCCTGCTCTTGGCTCAGCTTTGTGCCTCAGCATTCGTGTTGATGACTCTGAACCACTTGCTGGCCCTGTTTGCTGAACCATCAGTGAAGACCTTCCCCTCTCAGGGATCCACAAAATGGCATATCCAGGTTGCTTGCAATTGCAATTCACTGATGATCATTTCCTGAGGTCTGACCTAAACAACTGATGATCATAGAGTCATAGACTCCTTAAGGTTGGAAGGGACCTTTAGAGATCCTCCAGTCCGACCTGTAGGGTCACATAGAGCATGTGGCATAGGATTGCGCCCAACCGAGTTTTGAAGATCTCCAGAGAAGGAGACTCCACAACCTCTCTGGTCAGCCGGTTCCAGTGCTCTGTCACTCTTACTGTTAAGAAATTTTTCCTTAAGTTCCTGTGGAACTTCTGATGCTTCAGTTTCTGGCTGTTTCCTCTGGTTCTGTCGGTGGCCACCAGTGAAAAGAGGTCGGCCCCATCCTCCTCTCTGCCTCCCTTGAGGTACTTACAGACACTGATCAGATCCTCTCTCGGCCTTCTCCTCTCCAGGCTGAGCAGGCCCAGCTCCCTCAGCCTCTCCTCACAGGGTAGATGTTCCAGGCCCCTGGTCACCCTCGTGGCCCTGCACTGGACTCTCTCTAGCAGCTCCACATCCCTCTGGCACTGGGGGGCCCAGAGCTGGACACAGGTCTCCACATGTGGCCTCACCAGGGCTGAGTGGAGGGGCAGGATCCCCTCCCTCCACCTGCTGCAGACGCTCCTCTTAATGCAGCCCAGGATCCCATTGGCCTTCTTGGCCACGCGGGCACCCTGCTGCCCCATGGTCAACTCCCAGGGCCCTCTCTGCAGAGCTGCTCTCCAGCAGGTCGGTCCCCAGCCTGTGCTGGTGTCTGGGGTTATTCCTCCCCAGGGGCAGGACCCTGCACTTCCCCGTGTTGAATTTTAGGAGGTTTCTCAGTGCCCAGTTGTCCAGCCTGCCCAGGGCCCTCTGTGGGGCATCAGCTCCTCCTCCCAGTTTTGAGTCATCAGCAAACTTGCTGGGGGGGGCTCTCCATCCCCTCATCCCAGTCACTGATGAATAAACTAAGCAGGGTTGGGCGGAGGACTGGCCCCCAGGGGACACCACTAACCACAGGCCTCCAACTAGGCGCTGCACTGCTTGCTGATCACCACCCTCTGAGCTCTGCCATTCAGCCAGTTCTTAATCCACCTCAGAGGGATGATGGTTTCCTCAACAGGAACCAGAGACCAAGGAACCATTCCATCTACAGTCCTAACACAAATTCCAGGAAAAGAGCTGGCAAGCAGCTGAAAGGCAGCTAACAATTAGTAAGAGCCTGACAGATAGACACCATGGTTGAAAGAGTATCCAGTTAAATTGCTGATAAGAGAGAGTACGTACAGGCTGTGTGCAAGACTCCAAGACAACAGTCTTACAGTCTTGTCCTTTTCTTCCAAGGATTCTGCCTGCATTAGTGTGAAAGATTTGAGGAAAGATTAGAGCAATAAAAAAAAGAAGAAGAAAAAAGTAAAACCTTAAAAGAAATAACTGCTTCCCATGCGAGAAAGACTCACTGAAAACAATCTCAGCAATGTTCCTTGCTACCTCCTCTCCTTTTTATTTCTTCCTCTGTGACTCCAAGACCTCTGAGGAGTCCTCAGAAGTTGTCTTTCAAAGATTCCAAAACATACAAGATTTTGCCTTTGTAACAAAATTTTCTGGTGTTTCTCCCCTTTCTTTCTCTTTTTTTTCCCACTGGAAAAGATTAACTGCAACTTCATGATGGGCAGAGGAGGCAGTTGAAGTTACTGGTCTCTGAGAAATTTTATTGTGGAGAATGTGCCTTGAAGTCAGGTATGAATATTCTTAGTTAATATCACACAGAGAATATCATGGAGGGAAACTGCTTTGCAATATATAGGTATGTTGGCTGCCAGAGTGATGTAGGAGTCTAGTTCCTACTGAAATCCAGTGGGATGCATATGGCCCCATCACAGAATCACACAGAATAGCTGAGGTTGGAAGGGACCTCTGGATATCATCTAATCCAACCCCCTGCTCCAGCAGGGACACCCCGAGCACAGGGCGCAGGGTGGCATCCAGGCAGGTTTGAAGATCTCCAGTGAAGGAGCCTCCACAGCCTCTCTGGGCAGCCTGTGCCAGGGCTCTGTCCCCTTCACAGGAAGAAGTTCTTCCTCACATGGAGATGGAACTGCCTGGGGTTCAACTTGTCCACATTACCCCTTGTCCTGTCACTGGCCACCACCGAGAAGAGTTTGGCCCCATCCTCTTTACATGTTCTCCCTTAGGGTATTTGTATATATTGATCAGATCTCTCAAATTTCTCTTCTCCAGGCTACACAGGTCCAGCTCACTTCGTGTTTTCTCATACAAAAGATGTTCTAGTCTCTTAATCCTCTTTGTTGCTCTACACTTGACCCTCTCAAGAAGCTCCATGTCCCTCTTGTCCGGGGGAGCCCAGAACTGCACACAATACTCCAGGTGCGGCCTCATCAGAATGGATTAGAGGAGCAGGATCCCCTCCATTGACCTGCTGGCAATGCTCCTCCTGATGCAGCCAGGAGCCCATTGGCCTTCTTGGCCACGAGGGCAATTGCTGACTCACAGCTAATTTGTCAACTGGGACTCCCAAATTCCTCTCCATGGAGCTGCTTTCCAGCAGGTCAATCACTAGGGATTCCGTACTAGATCCACACACGGGCAGCTTCTTGGACACAAGTGCCTCCCTCTACAACATCCAGCATGTGGCTCTTCTCCAGCAAGCCTGCTCGGCAGGAAGTTTTCAGCTCAGTTCCTTACAGCACAGCTGCATCTCCATTCTCACCAGGTGTGTGCTTGACCATATGTACCTCCTCACCACACTTGGGAAGGAGTGCAATGGGGACCCAAGAAGACCCTATGAGTCCACACTTCAATCCTGGCCTCTGGCCCCTCTCTAAAGACACGTGTAGGGAATATATTCCAAAACTTGCTTCTGACTGAGTGGCTTTTTAGGCCACTTTGGTCTGTGGCCTCCAAGAGGGGATACTGGATAGCAAATCACTCATCTGTACCATAAATGTTGCAGAATTTGACCCCTAACATGTAATTTGTTTCTGTATTCTTTCCCTGTGAGTGGCTGTTTGTTCATTTTATTACATTAAGCACCAAACAAACAACCACTCAAAAGGATACACTCATAGCTCCTTTTTTCCATCTTCTTCCTTTTATTAAGTGCTCTCTGGATGGTGATTTCCCACCACCTATGCTCAGATAGTTGAAATGTCTGTGAGTATTTCAGAATCACAGGCAGGGTGCTAGTAGTTATCCAGACTTAGAAGACCTTTGAGGATGTAGAAAGTATTTTGAAAGAATTTCAGTTTTTTCTTTGTAGAAAGACTGTAAATTTTAACTGATTTAAGAAGAATTTTCAAATGAAAGGAGTAAATGTTAACCTTCTCAACCAAGGCAGATGAAATGCAAAGGACAGATAATACAAGATCTAACCAGCCATATATTTAATACATGGGTATTTTGATGATGTTCACCTTAGACCTACCACAGTAAGGCAGATTGTGTTCATGGAGGTGAACAAGGGTGCTGGAACACAACACAGCTCAGACAGTGCACAACAGGTCCAGTGGTGGATCAAGGTATGACCTTAGAATCTGACACCATACAGGTTCTTGTGGTGCTCTGACCAGATCAGGAGTCACAAAGTGTTCTTACAAGCTCTCTTAGACATGCTCTGTGGGGATTTTTCTTCACCTGCAGGGGTTTGGCATTGGTTCTTGGGTGCTGGAGGAAAGGTACGCTGGAAATTGAATGCAAGATCCCTCTTGCATGCACCTGTATATCAGCCTCTTGAGGCATTCAGAGAAATGTTTGAGTTACAAACAGGCTCCTAGGATTCCCAGCTTGGAGCACTGATGGTTTCTACTGATATCTAATGTGGGACTAAGTGTTGAGGCTTTCGTTATTTACTTCTCTCTATCTTGTTCTATGATCTTGAAGAAGAATGTATATCAGTGTAAGATAGAGTAAAAATGATGGGATCAGAACAGATGCATGGGGCAGTAGTTGAATATAAAAGGTGTAAATCAGCAAAAAGCATAGTTCCTTAATTAGATTTATTAAGAATCATAAACCATGCTTTAGAAACATCAGCCAGGCCCCATGAAGGTAAGTCACCATGATGTCGCTAGTGCCTTAGACATGCTCTAGGTATCTGTTAAAAAGCGTAAATATCATACAAGATGGACTCAAATCAGCAAGCATATGCAATGAAACTAATGGAAAAGCCTTAAGAGATGACATGGAGGCAGTTTAAAGGACTAGTAATTCACTTGCTTTAAATGTAATACTCTAAGAAGTTCTAATGCACTTGCCTAAGAATATTCCTTTGAAACCATTATTTTATTATTGGTGATAATTCTCAATTTTAATTTTTAAGTATACTCACACTTTCCTGTGATCACACACATCAGTTCTTTCTGATCTCAGTAAGGCCAGGAGAGGCTGGGATTTTAAACTTTTAATCATGTTATCAGCATGATTTATTGAACAAATATCAATGCATGCAAGATTTGTTATGAAGTTTTTCCTATGCTTTAAGTGCTGATGATTTTCCATTGAGGAACATATTACCAAATATAAACACAAAGTGATAAACAAGGTCCGTTTTTTTTTATTCCAAGTGTCATCTTTCATCAAGAATGTGCAAAACAAAAACTAAAACTCTCTTGTTATCTGGACTTCATTACTCCTCACACACTCCAGCAGTCTTGCTGCCGACTCTTGGAAGACTCGTTAATGAGCTAACGTGAGGAATGTTGTTCAGCAACTTCCAATTTCTCATTAGTATATCTGAATATGATGCTATTCTGCCTCAAGAGGGAACAGGACAAGGAGAGGGAGCACATCTCAGAGCAAGCAGCTTGCAGCGTATAAATCAAGCTGTATTGCCAAAATGAAACCTGCTAACAGCAGTCACTCACATCATGACTAACTTTCTTCTATGTGTTAACACTTAGCCAAGTGTTAACAGTGCTTCTAGCTGCCCCAGGCCATGAGAAATTATGAAATTGTTTTGGCCTATTTTACTGAGCCCTGATAAATTTGGCCAGGAAGGAAGGGCATCTCTGGCAAGGAGAAGTTGTGACTTAAATCATACTTGAGGCTGTAGCAGAGATGGAGTCTTTGCAGAGGCCAGTCCGGCCCACTTTAGGCAAGTTGTCAGAAGCATCTTGCTCTGGAAATGATTTTCCAAAAAGAAAAGGCTGTTCACAGTGATATGAAGCTCAGGACTGTGTTCCTTATCTTGGTGCCTGGGGCACATGAACGATTGTATAGCTGGCCGCGTAACTATTTCCAGGTGTCAACTGAATACAGCTGAGTGATTTCTGTGCCCAGTACATCTTCAAGCCATAGCAGAACAAGAGCACCTCCTCTTCACCTTCTCTTTGCTTCTCTGCACCCATAGGAAAAGTTTGCTTTCTCCTTACACTCCTCCTGGATAGGAAATTGTTGCACAACCTATACCCATGGACATGTACAAATACATGTTTCATCACAGCCATTCCCCCAACACCAGTCGGAGCCAGGGTATAGGGTAAAACAGCCCATTTAAATGAACACTCATTATGAAATGAACACTTAGAAATCTCCCCATCACCAACAGCTGAAAGTAGTAAGGTCCTCTTAACTGCTCTGTCGTATAAAGATTTCAAAAATCCTGAAGGACTAATGCAACTAACAAAGCCTCCAAAGAATGGCAAGTAAGATAAACAGTGGAAATACCTTCTTTGTCACTTCCTCCTAGGCTTACTTCTCTTACTCGTGTCGAGTTCTAGTAAAGAGGGCTTGGAGCAGATTGCCTGTTACAAGAGCAGGTTTTTGGCTGTGTCAGTTTAACAAAACTCTTCCTCGGTGACGATCTTCCTCAAAATGACTGAACACATGAAGGAAAAAGAAAAAAATGAATATACTTCTAAAAGACTTTGAGGTCGGTCAAGCAAGGAGGTAAATGCCACATTCTAGCCTCTGTAGGTCTGACTTCTGGTATTAGAAGATGAATGGGCAATTCTCTATGACTTGGTAGGTATTCTTAAGGAAGAGTAAAACACAGCCTCCACAGGCCCTGGAAATCAGAGCCTGTCAGTGTGGATGTTCTCACTCTGCAGACACCTTGTAAATTTACTCTGTGCCTCAGACCCACACAATCGGCAGCAGTGATGTCTTCTATCATCCACAATGATCTTACAAGCATCTGATTTTATTTCTCCAGGAAACAGCAGCCCAGGAGCAGAGAAATTGCTTCAATATGCAGCCGAGGGAAAAAAGAACACACAAAATCAGTGAATGATAAAGGCAGGCAATAAATTCTGCTAGTTGTCCAAAACGTAGCAGCAATGTTCTGCAATTATGTTATAGATTGGAATATATTAGTCTAGCCTGCTTTCTTCTCCCTCTGTAACTAAATTTCAGTCGTTGTGATTGGCAGTCCCTTCACTTCTAATGAGGCATTCATTCTTCCTACTTTCGCAACTAATTCTATGTCTATTTGATGACATGCACCACTATTTAACAGCTCTCTGATAAAAAAATGAAAATTGACCCTGAAAACTGACCCCAGTGCCGCAGTGCATAACCAATGCTTTTTTAAAAAGGCTTTGGGGTCCTGTACATACAAAACTCACCCTTCAGAAGAGTCCCTGTAAGTCTTTTCTTGCTTCTTTACATGCAGCTGATACTCTATGGTGCAACATATAGACACAGAAACAGCAAGAAGCCTGCTCAGAGTCTCCAGTGGTTTGTATTCCTTGCTTCAGCATGGACTAATAGCCACAGCTACCTACTCTGCAGTGCAGAACACTCGTCCATGAAAAAATAACTGACTCTTTATCAAAAGGCAAACTCAGACTTCTCTGATAAAAAAGGGCTTGACTGTTTCCTTTGCTTTTGCTTTGTTTGCTCTGTTTTAGTATATAGGAATGAAACCCGCTCTGTGAAGACCAGTTCAGTCTAGAACTCACTTTCCACCCAAAACAGCTTGAGTGGGAGTGTTCCAGCTTCGGAAGTACAGGCTTGCTCCATGCTGCTATTTTGGGTTTTGAGATGTTCGCAACACTTTGCACATGAAGATCATGCACCATTCTTGCGGCTTCTACAAGAGACCACAAGAGAGTTTAACAGTACTCAGATTGACTACGTTCATAGCAAAGTGCCCTCTGAATATTTCCCCAGAAATTCAGATGACTAAGTGACAGGAATTCACAAATTTATGGATATGCTGCAGGTCTCAGTCTCTTCATAACAGTCAGGTAGAAATTCAAAGCTGTGATGAGCCTGAAGAAGTAAATCAGAGATGTGATTTAAGTTGTGACCTCAGCAGTAAACGCATTTTGAGAGGCAAGTATGAGGCAGGAGTTAAAAACGGAGGAAGGGAAACCAGATCTATCCGGGGAGGAGTACAGTGTGTAGCTGGTAGAGAAAGTGGGATTTTCATGGGACATATGGTCTATGAGCTGGATCAGCTCTTCATCAAATCTAGGGAATTAAACAACCAAAATGTAGTTAGCATTGTAGTTACAGCAAGTGGTACTGTTAAATGCATGCACAGAAACTGAAGCAAACAGAAACTGGATAGACATACATAGTCTCTAGAAACTAAAATTCTTGAGACAACTGATCAAATATGGTGGTATTCACTGAAGGAGGCTTTGGAAAGCAGGAGATGATGTAGAACGAGGCATTGCCTTCTACCCAGCCTCCAACTGTCTGCTGTCCAGCAGGGTTTGAGTTAGAGGTGAGGCTTAAAGACATGCAGAAGTACCTTCTTCATGAAATCATGTAAGCACCTCTGTTTCACATAGTAGAGCAGTGATGAGTTACTTCATGAGTAGTCTTGTTTTATCTATCATCATGAAGATGAACCTCTTCTGGACATCTTTTGATGTTCATCTCCCATTTCTCTTACTATCTTGATAGGGCTGTTACGCCCTACGATCAAGGCTACAGTCAGGGACTGTCTGCAAGAAATTCCACAGACTTTCTCCAGATGTGATATAATTGTTCTACAGAGGAATCTAGCTAATATGTTACAGCGAGCACTCTTCAAGCATATCTTATTAAATGTAATACATAGTGACAATGGCTCTGTCAGGGGTATTTCAGATGCACTGGGCACACAGAGACCTGGTGATGTACCAAAAGGCATGTGCTAGTCTCTAAATATATTAGAAGAGTGAATAGTGCCACTACTTTAGTGGCACTATTTAATTTACTTAGACCAGTAAATTTCATAGTGGGAGAATATAAGAACTAAAAATCATGTGATGCTATGCCATAAAAATGAGTTTTAAATATTTTTTATCTTCATTAATAACTGTGACACTACAAACTTAAATCTGGCACTACCATATGATTATTGGAAACAGATAGGATCATTTTGCTCTGTACAGGCTTAGAAAAGAAGGATGCTAATGACAGGCTAAATGGTAAAGATGAGAAATCCACACACCTTTGAAAAGGCCGAAACCAAAGTATTGGAGAGGGGAAAGACTCTTCCGAGTTTACCTCTCTATATTAGACTACGAAAGAGGATGTTGCAAAGTCTTTTTTTTACTAGAATTACATGGGTGGCAAGGCAATTTGTTACTTATCATGTTTTCTCCAGTTTAAAGATGATTGATTCAATTCAGTGTAAACTTAAATGAGATTCTTTTTAATGTCATTCTTAAAGAATGCAATTCACTGCTTGAAGGGCACAAGACAAGTCGGTTTTTTTATACACAGCTTGGATTATGATGAAAAGAATTTTCTGAGAAACAAAAATGTGGACTTTTACAGTCCCATCTCCCACCTGGAGAACCTGAGCTGAGTACTGGTGGCCCTCACTTGTGATGCTAGTGGCTTTTTTGAAGTTAAATCCTTAACTCTCACCCTTTACTCTTTCTTTTTCTTTTCTTCTTCTGAATTAGCAGCAGCTTTGACACAGCAGATCACTCTCTGCTTGACATCCACAACTCTGCTTATTCTCAGTCTGTGCTCCACTGCTTTTCTTCTGACTTCACCAGTTCTAACGGGGTATTCAGCTCTTCAGATGAGTAATCATCTTCTTCTCGGTGGAGGAAGCTGTCTGTACCAATGGTGTAAAATATCCTTTTTACTTTACAGAAACTTATTCAGTACAGCAGAGTAGCTTTTCTGTTGCTCTTACCTAGATATTTCACATTCTTTCATGTCCTCAGACTTTTCTGTCTCTATTTGACATTAAAATTGCAATTTATAGGCCTAATGCTGTGTGATCACCCAAGAGCTTTCATGGGTGGGGCCTTTTCTGTTTTTTAACCCTGTAAATCGAGTTCTCCAATAAACTGAAGTTCTTGTGCAGTGCTTGAGGATCACTTTTGTGAAGTAGCTCTACATGAAGAGCCAGCATTAACTTTTAGCTGGAAACAGCTGCTTGCTGTTGGGGAAGGGACGGGGAACATGTCCTGAGCAAATCCAAGTGGCCAAGATGGGACAGGAGGCTGCTCCAAGACACAGAAGGATGCTCTGGTTGCCCACCTTTTCCATCAGCATGGTTCTGTCCCCAGGACTCTCCTTCAGGTTTGCAGTCTAAGCATGGCAGAAACAGCCCTACAGCCTGTCCTGATCATTCCTTCAGTGTCAATGTTGCTTGGAAAAAATTTCTTGGGAGCATTGAAGTTCTTCATGGTCTGTCCAGACCATGAATTACTGAGAATGTTGTGTTTTGCCCTGAAGGAAATTCATTTTGTATCCTTGCATTACTTGTGGATTACTTGTGGTCAAGCATGACTTGTGGATTTAAGTATTAAATGACTGTGCATGACTTGTGGATTTAAGTGGATTAAATGACTGTGACAGTAATGTGCTCACCCTTTATCACTCCAGGAATAGCCAAGGGCTTTGGAGAAGGGAGATAGCCACAGCTTTGCCTCAGTGACACACAAGTCCCCAGCATGGCACGAGCTCCATCCTGCGCACGTGGTGCCACCCTGGGGAGCACTGTCCTCTCTTGCCACCCAGGTGGGCTCCCTGGCTGTGTTGGGGAGTGCTCTTCACCCATGTGCTTGGCTGCTTTCCTATACCCAGACCTTAAATGCGGCCATGTAATGCCAAAGGACAAGATGGTGAGTTAATATCAGAAATTTACAGTCCTGGCTTGAGCTGTCTCTCCTTGCCATCCTGTCCCTTTCAGGTGAGTAAATTCAGGGTTGCAGAGTAAATTCAGGCTGCAGAGTATATTCAGGGTTGTACTTATGGCTAGACCTCAGAGCCATTCCTTTTCTTGCACCAAACCAATTCCTGCAAGGACAAGGGTCATTCCACCTCAAATAGGGAGCTGAACCCGCAGTGTCGGACTTACAGACTGACGACCCTCCTGTTTGTTCAGTGAAGACACAAACTGCAACTAAACCACTCCAGTGCTGAGGTCAGTGACTGAGTTTTCCAGATTTACCCACAAGGGATTACAGAACAGTTCCATAATTCACTAACAAACATTCTCCCAGAGCATAGTGGATTGTGGGATGCGCACAAGTAAGTTCTGAGAAAACACAACAGGAACAGCAGCACCGATGAAGGCATTGCGTGCTGAGTCTACCTCTGCTCTGGGATCATTCGTCCAAAGGCAAAGCTCAAAAATGGGCTGCTGTGACTGAAATTGATCCTAGGGGGTAACCTGTGTACTGTTTTCTGCACTGCCCTTCCAGAGAGCTAGGACTTGTTTTACAGGCATTAAGGAGGTGACATGCTCTTGCCGGCTCTGGGAAAGGAGTAAAATTGAAGGACTCCTGCCAAAACCTGAGCTGATGCAGTAAAAAAACAGAGCTGTTGGAAATGCTGTGCATGACCAGACGGGTGGTACAGGCCAGATGGAAAGCGCTAAGAGGGCCTTTGGAGATGTGCTGA